>VYZM01016015.1:108146-118414 GCA_013398915.1 Dromas ardeola
CTGCAACCGCCACCACCTTGGGGCACCCCCTCTGTGTGTGGGGTGGATGGGGGTGCCCGGGGAGGGGGGTGTCTCTGGGGGGGAGCAGGCTCCGCAGCAGCCTCTGCCTGGCAGGATGGAGCGGATCCGAGCCAAGCAGGAGAAGTACCACCAGGAGCGGCTGCCCAGAAGCACTGCCGAGGGGGAGGATGAGGCCAGCCCAGGTGAGAGCTGGGGGGTACCCCCCCCCAGTCCCCCCCACCCCTCCGGGCACAGCAGGGTGACCGTGACCCATTGCCGACGCCTATCCCAGTGGAGCCTCACGGAGCATTGCGGTGAACCCCCCTCCCTGCCCCCTTGGCTCACCCCCATGCTAGGGGGTGGGTGCACCGAATGTGACCGTGCTCAGCGCCCCCCCCTTTCTGCTGTTCCACAGCACCCGACAGCCCGGTGGACCCTTCCCGGCAGAGGGAGCGGTGGTGGCGGCCATGGTTAGACCACGCCGCAGGTACTGCCTCGGCACGGGGGCCATAACGGGGCGCAGCCCCTTGGCAAGGTCCCTCCGCCGGGGACCACTAACACCTGCGGGGAGCGGTGGTGACGGTGCTTTCGGCAAGGTGACACTCTGCATGTCCCCCGACCCCGTGCTCGGCTGCAGGGCACTAACCAGGGCTTCTCTGCTTCCCAACGCTAACGGGGTGTTGGACTGGGTGTGCTGGGCTGGGTTTGGGATTACCGGCATCGCTTGGCTCCGAACGCCAGTGCCAGAGGGTTTGTCTCCAACGGAGACCTCCATGGGTGTCCTCGGCACCGTGCTGGCAGCGCCGTGTCAGGCCGAGAGCCTTGGGGAGTCGGCAGCTGTGCCGTGACACCCCATGCCGTGCCACCGGGCACCAGCCGTGTCATGACACCCCGTGCCATGGCACCAGCCGTGCCGTGACACCCTGTGCTGCCCCGGCAGTGCTGCATTCGGGGGAATACTTCCTCTTCGAGTCGGACAGCGAGGAGGAGGAGGAGGCGGTGCTGGAGGAGCCGCGGCCGGGCAGGCAGAGCGCCTTCCAGGTGAGCATGGCTGGGGTGCTGGGGGGAGTCTCATGGTGCCCGCGGGGCACTGACAGCCCCTCTTTCCCTCCCCACCCCCAGCTCGCCTACCAGGCCTGGGTGACCAACACCAGGACGGCGCTGCAGCAGCAGGAGCAGCCGGAGCCACCCGGTGCTGAGGTCGCTGCAGGTGGGTCTGGCTCACCCCAAAACGGGGCTGGAGGGGGGTGGGAGGGGATGCAGCCCGGCCCCATGCCTGCTGTTTGCCCTGGCTGCTGTTGGCATCCCATAATGGGGCATCGCCTCAGTGTGCGTGGAGTCTCTGATGGCTGCAATGGGGTTGGGCACAAGCCGTGCAGCTCTCCTTTGGTGCCCACACTGGTTTTTAAGCGGGATGGGGGGAAGGGGTATGGGGTGATGAGCGGGAGAGCCCCACTGGGGACCAGAAACAACCTCCATCCTCTGCTGAGGTGGTACTACCCCTTCCCGGGGGGGGGGTCTGACTCTTGCAGGGGACAGCGGAAGGAGAGAGGAGTTGGAGGTGCCTGAAGAGGCTGAAGGCCAGGAGGAAGAGGAGGAGGAAGGCTCTGGTAGGTGGGCAGCAGGATCACAGCATAAGGGAGTGCTGGGGAGGGGGGGATGCGAACAGGCACAAAGTGACCGGCCCCCCCGGGCCCTCTCCTCGTCCTGGCAGAGCGGAGCAACGTGGTGCAGCGGGCGCTGAACACCCTGCGGTTCCTGTGGGTGCTGTGCCAGGCCATGGTGGACGGGCTGACCCAGTGGCTGGACGCCTGCACCCGGGAGCACGCCGACATGTCCAACGTCCTGCGCCTCGAGAGATACGTCCTCACGCGCCGCCTGGCCACGGTGAGCCCAGGGGACACACCTGGGGAGGGTGGTGGCAGCCCCGTGGTGGCACTGACCCCCCGCCCGCTGCAGGGAGAGGACGTGCACCGTGGGGTCCTGGATGAGCTCTACCTGCTGCCGCCAGAGGAGCCCCCCGAGGAGCCGAGCCCGCAGCGGTCAGGGGGTGCGGACCCCCAAAACGGCGTCGCTTCCAGGCAGGTGCATAGATACCCCCCGAGGGGGCAGCCGGCAGCGCCGCAGGCAGGGGTCGGCAGGCAGGGGACTTACCCCTGTCCCCGTGCTGTCCCCAGGCGGCAACAAGGAGACACCCCCGCCCCGGAAGGATACCCACTGCCCAGGGGCAGCCAGGAGCCGGTGGTCCCGGGGTCCCGGGAGGAGGTGGCTGGGTCTCAGGAGCTCCTGGCCCTGCCCCAGAACCGGAGCCGGACAGCCAGCGAGCTCCTCCTGAGCAGGTATGGGGATGTGGGGACCGTGGGGCTGGGGCTGGGGGGTGGCAGGTCCGGCTCACCCCCCCCTGCATCCCACAGGCGGCTGTACTTCCCTGAGCTGGAAGAATCGGAGAGGTTTTATCAGTCCCACAACCGGTTCCTGAAGCTGCTGCTGGCTGGGTACCGCTGTGTGGCCGCCCACTCCGAGCTGCTCTGCTACTTCATCATCATCCTCAACAACATGGTGACCGCCTCCGTCATCTCCCTCTTCCTTCCCATCCTCGTTTTCCTCTGGGCCATGCTCTCCATCCCCAGGCCCAGCAAGCGGTTCTGGATGACGGCCATCATCTTCACTGAGGTGGGCAGCGGATGGCTGGGGAAGGGACGATGCCACCCAGCCCCCGGCTGCCACCTGCTCACCCCAATGTCCCCACAGGTCATGGTGGTGGTGAAATACCTCTTCCAATTTGGGTTCTTCCCCTGGAACGGCTATGCCATGCTGGTGCGCAATGAGGGCAAGCCCTTTTTCCCACCCCGCATCCTGGGCTTGGAGAAGACTGACCGCTACATCAAGTATGACCTCATCCAGCTCCTGGCGCTCTTCTTCCATCGCTCCCTGCTGCTGGTGAGTCCTGGAGCATGGTCACCACCATGGCTGTTGCCTTGGTGGGCATCTGCAGGAGCTGGAGGTGCTTCTGGGGGTGATGGGGGCTCTGGAGAGCACCCAGTGGGCGCTTGGTGGCTCTGCCTTGGTCCCCACCCAAGGCACCCATTGCTGGTTGGGTCCTCGGGGTGCAACGGGAGCCAATGCTGCAGGATGGGGGGTGAGGTGCATGGAGTGGGGGGATTGGGAACTCCATCCCCCTGACCGCCCTCCTCCCCAGGCCTATGGGCTGTGGGACCACGAGGAGGACCCCTTCCCCAAGAAGAAGGCAGAGGTGGAGCGGGCAGAGGATGAGGAAGAAGAGGAGAGGCGGGCAGAAGCAGTGTCCCCACCGCTGCCAGTGGGTGAGGAAGGGACGGAGGCACCGGCAGAGCCAGAGCCACCAGGTGCAGCCGTGGGGCTGAAGCAGGAGGGTGATGCTGTGGGGCAGGAAGAGGGGGCCAAAGCCACACAGCTCCGCTTCAGGAGGAAGAGGTGGCGGGGGAAGAAGCAGCTGGAGACGGCTCCAGAGGAAGGTGAGTGTTGATTCCCAGCCCTCACACCCCAGCAAGGGGTAATGCTCGTGTCGCCCAGGGCAGAGGGATGATGGGGACGGGTGGGATGGGGCCCCGCAGGACCCTGGGCTGTCTCCCATGCTGTGTCTCACCTGCAGAGCATGGGGAGCAGGAGGAGAAGGAGCAAGAGGAGGAGGAGAAGGAGGAGGAGGAGGAAGATGAGGCAAAGCAGAGCCATGCTCAGAAGAAGCTGAAAGCGTTTGGGCTGCGGGTCAAGCTCTTCTTCCTCACCATGTGAGTGCCTCGTGGCGCTGGTTGGGGTGGGGAATGTGGAGTGCAGCCCGCCCGGTCATCTGTGCCCTCTGTTCCCTCTGTCCCCTCCAGGGCGCAGAACATGTACCAGCCAGTGCGTGGATTCTTCTGGGACATCTTGCACACCCAGCACCGGGCAGCCACTGATGTCTACGCCTTCATGTTCCTGGCTGACGTGGTCGACTTCATTATCATCATCTTCGGCTTCTGGGCCTTTGGGGTGAGCAGGGGCCTCCTGCAGGGCACAGACCAGCTGGCTCCCACCATAGGCTCAGGCTGGGCCATATCCTGACCTCTCCTGCATCCCCAGAAACACTCAGCGGCCGCCGACATCACCTCCTCACTGTCGGATGACCAAGTGCCAGAGGCCTTCCTGGTCATGCTGCTCATCCAGTTCACCACCATGGTCATTGACCGTGCACTCTACCTCCGCAAGACCGTGCTAGGCAAGCTCATCTTCCAGGTCATCCTGGTCTTCAGCATCCACCTTTGGATGTTCTTCATCTTGCCAGCTGTCACAGAAAGGTACCGAGCATCCCCCGAGAATGTCCTCAAGGGCACAGTGTGGTCCTAGTGTGTCACCTTTGTGTCCCCAAGCCCACGTGGTGGCCCAGCCTGGCCAGGGAGGTGGCCAGAGGAGTGACACCTCCTTCTTGCAGGTTGTTCAGCCTCAACACGGTGGCCCAGCTGTGGTATTTTGTGAAGTGCATCTACTTCTCGCTGTCAGCCTACCAGATCCGCTGCGGCTACCCCACACGCATCCTGGGCAACTTCCTCACCAAGAAATACAACCACCTCAACCTCTTCCTCTTCCAAGGGTACGGCACGGGGTCACGTGGACACCTGGGTGCCCAGAGGGTGAGGTAGCAGCCCCGTCTGCCTGTGTCCCCCCCAGGTTTCGCCTCGTGCCCTTCCTGGTGGAGCTGCGGGCTGTCATGGACTGGGTCTGGACGGACACCACGCTGTCCCTCTCCAACTGGATGTGCGTGGAGGACATCTACGCCAACATCTTCATCATCAAGTGCAGCCGTGAGACGGAGAAGGTACAGCCCCACCGGGCCGGGAAGGGACCCCCAATAAGCCTCTCATTGCTTGGGATCCCCCCGAGCCTACCTGGCGCCCTGTGCTGTCTCCCCTCCCGCAGAAATACCCCCAGCCCAAGGGGCAGAAGAAGAAGAAAATCGTGAAGTATGGCATGGGGGGCCTCATCATCCTCTTCCTCGTGGCCATCATCTGGTTCCCGCTGCTCTTCATGTCACTGGTGCGCTCTGTGGTGGGCGTTGTGAACCACCCCATCGATGTCACTGTCACCCTCAAACTGGGGGGATACGAGGTGAGGATACGGGGGGGTGCTGGGGTGCCCAGCTGGGACTGCGGGGTCCCCTGCCCCACTGACGGCACCTTATCCCCCCACAGCCGCTGTTCACCATGAGCGCCCAGCAGCAATCCATCCAGCCCTTCACCCCCCAGGACTACGAAGCTCTCACCAACGAGTTTGAGAGACAGCCGGTAAATCCCCCCCAAACCCCCATCCTGCTCCATGGGGCTGGTAGAGCCAGGGGCTGCCCCGGGCTGGGGGTGTCCTTGGGTGGGAGCTGAGCTGTGTGTGTCCCCCCGGCACCAGGTGGCCATGCAGTTCATCACGCTCTATGGCTACGAGGACATCGTGACGGCCCGCATCGAGGGCAGCTCGGGCTCCCTCTGGAGCATCAGCCCCCCCAGCCGGGAGCAGATGCGGCGGGAGCTGCAGAACGGCTCCTCCGACATCACCCTCCGCCTCACCTGGACCTTCCAGAGGTACCGCCGGCACGGTGGGGATGGGGGGGGGCAGCCCTGCCTGCACCCCCCCCCATACACACACTCAGCCTCTGCTGCCCGCTCTGCCCGCAGGGACCTGGGCAAGGGGGGGACGGTGGAGCACACCTTCGACAAGCACACCACCGACCTGCAGCCCGGCGCGCCCCAGCGCATGGAGCTGGCCCAGCTGCTGCAGGGCACCCGCGACGCCCCCGTGTGAGTGTCCCTGGGGAGGGGACACCCCCCCCTTGTGCTCAGTGGGATGGTTTTCTTGTGTCCCCCCTTCTCCCCCGGCTCACCCCACTCTCTTGCAGGCAAGTGCCCAAACTCTTCCCCAAATACATCCGGGCACCCAATGGCCCTGAAGCCAACCCAGTGAAGCAGTTGCTGCCAGGTGGGTCCTACCATGTCCGTCCCAGCCCCCCCCCACAAAAAAAAAAATCAGTGTTGGGGGTGCATCAGTGGCCGTGCTGTGCCCTGACGGTGCCCCCCTGGCAGACGGGGAGGACAGCTACCTGGATGTGGAGGTGCAGCTGAAACGGGAGCGTGCACGTGCCGGCCGAGGAGGTGACAGCTTCTTGGAGTGGTGGGTGGTGCGGCTTAAAGAGGCCCCCCCACACGATGGCAACATCCTCCCCATGGTCATCTTCAACGATAAAGTCAGCCCCCCCAGCCTGGGCTTCTTGGCTGGCTACGGGTACGTGGAGGGGGTGCATGGAGGGGGGTAGTGGGGGACCAGCTGGCTGCATCCCAAAAGGGGTGCGAAGCTGGGGCTGGGATACAGGATGCTCCCCCCCCCACCTCTCCCTTGCAGGATCATGGGGCTGTATGTCTCCATCGTGCTGGTAATCGGGAAGTTTGTGCGGGGTTTCTTCAGCGAGATCTCGCACTCCATCATGTTCGAGGAGCTGCCCTGCGTGGACCGCATCCTGAAGCTGTGCCAGGACATCTTCCTGGTGCGGGAGACGGGCGAGCTGGAGCTGGAAGAGGAGCTCTACGCCAAGCTCATCTTCCTCTACCGCTCCCCCGAGACTATGATCAAGTGGACACGGGAGAAGGAGTAAGGGCAGGGGGCTCTGGGCCACCTCCCCCTTCCCGGGGACATCACCGCCAATGCCTTAACCAGCCCCCCCCAAAGCTGGGGCCGCATCCTGCTGGGGGAGGCAGTGGGACGCAGGGTACTCGGCCCTCGCTTTTAGGGAGGATGTTTTTCTTACACTGCTTTGAAACCGTCCGACCTGCGGAGACCATGTCGTGCCTTCCCGGGGCAGGGGGACAGGAGCTCCCCCCCCCCGGCCTCCACCTGCTGGGTACCCCTGGCTGTTGGGGAAGGGGTGGCATGGGGGTGGCAGGAGCTGGCCTGTGCCCCCTGCCCGCTCTCCCCAGCCCTGCTCCAGAGCCAGGTTGAACTCAAAAGCAATAGACCCGCAGGATGGGGGGCCCTGGGTCATGGCCCCCCCCCAGCCGCGGGTGGAGCTGGCAGCCCCAGCTGGACTCTAGACACTTGTGACTTTGGTTTTGTTTGTTTGTTTTTTTTATTAATTCAAATGGTTTATTTATACAGATATCTAATAAAAACAAAGCTGAGGCCTCCCCGGCTGATGTGCAGCTGGGGCGAGGAGAGGGAGGCGCAGGGTGGGACCAGGGACCTGCTGCCCCCAGGGGTACCAGCACCCCTGGCACCCACTGAATGGGGTCTGGGGGCTGCCCCTGCCCCCTGGCTGTAACCAAAACGGGGTGCAAAAGCAGCTGCCTGGGTGACAGGGGTCCCTAGAGGCTCTGGTCCCCCACCATCCAGGGGGGAGAGCCACCCTGCCCCACCAGTGCCCCAGAGGGATGGGGGTCTGTGTCCCCTACTGTCCCCTGCCCTTCAGCTCTTGCTGGGCTCCTCATCCTCCAGCGGGACCTCCTGGCTCTGCTGCTCCATCTGTGCCCTGCGAGGGATGGACATGGCATGGATGGATGTGGCATCGGGGGCCAAGACAGCGGGGAGGGGAGGGGACCCCAGTCCCCCCTACCTGCAGATCCTGCGCTGGGCCTCGGCACGCACGTAGGGTGGCAGCGTGGCGAGGGGGCCCTGCAAGAGAGGAGCCATGGAGATGGGGACCCACATCCCCAAGGAGAGCCACCCTGCTGTGCCCCGAAAGCCTTACCAGTTCCTTGAAGGTGAGGCGGCAGCCATAGCACAGCAGCGGGATGAAGGCAGCTCTGCTCTCAGCCCTGTGGAGACAGGGACCCTCAGAGGTGCTGGCACGGCGACCCTGGTGCCGGCACGGCATCCCCCCTTCCCGCATGCTCACCCTGCTGCCATGCCATCCTGGCAGCACCTGTCTGCCGCCGGCTCTGTCTCCTCCGTGATCAGCGTGGGCTCCAGGGCTAACTCCTCCTCTGCAAGAGCCGGAGAGCAGGGGTGCGTTTGGGGGTGCATGGCTGCCCACCCTTAATCCCCCATGCCCCCCCTGACTCACCCCCGGCGATGTCCAGGGCGCACAGGCAGAGCAGGCAGCGCTGGGACTCGCTGCTCGCCTTGGCTGGAGCCGGGCTCAGCTTCTCACCCGTCCTGCAGCCAACGTGGAGGGGTGAGGGGTGCACCCTGCTCCCCCCCAAACTGCCCCTCTTACCCCAGAGTGCCCTCGCGCAGGGGACGCCGTACCTGTAGACGGTGCTGATGGTGGAGGGGAAATCTTCCTGCAGTCCCAGGAGGAAGCGCTCTATCAGGCGGTGGATGCTGGGCTTCTCCTGGCGCTGGGGGAGTGAGCAGAAAGGGCAGGGGTGGGAATTGGGGGGGGGGGGTCAATCCCCACCATGGGGACACAGAGTTTGGGATCCCCACTATGGGGTGCAGGGGACATCCCTACCTTGGTGTGGAGGGGTGGCGCGATGACGGTGGGGACATCGAAGAAGTGGTTGTAGAAGGCAATCTCCTTGGCCATGTACTCCCGCATGGGACGCACCACCATCACATCACCGTGGCGGTTGTCCACAAAGCCCTGCAGGTGCATGGCTACCAAGGGACTGCACTGCCACCAAGCCACAGACCCCTCCCACCACATTGTGTCACCCCCCGAGGCGAGGACAGCCATCCCCAGCTCAGGGAGAGGGTACTGGTGGGCTGCTCACCGTGTCGACAGCGAGGAAGGCACCACGACCCAGCGACAGGTTGGTGAGAAGCTTGATGGCCACACGGGTGCAGCTCTCACCCGTCATAACCTTGGCGTAGCCCCTGGTCCGGGCTGTCTGTAGGATGAGGTGGGTGCTGGGGGACAAGATGACACCGGCTCAGAGCCACTACGCCATGCCCAGTGCCAATGCCGGGCAGGATCGGTTCTCACCGCAGCATCTGCAGCAGCTCCTCTCTCGCTGTCGATGTCTCTACGGCCTTGAAGAGCCGCAGCAGCTCCTGGGTGCGGGCAGTGGTGGGCAGGCGGGGGGCGGCCGGGGACCCCACCGGCGCGTCCTGGGTGCCGAGGCCAGGCAACGAGGTGCCACCATCCCCATCCCCCTCCTGCCGCTGCTGCTGGATGAAGCCCTCCACAGCCTCCTTGTAGGAGGGGCTGGGCTTGCCGGATTTCTCCGGCCCCGGCCGCAAGATGGATGCGGGCAGCTCCAGCGCCTGTGGGGCAGAGATAAGTACCAGGGGGAGGCTGGGGCCAGCCAGGCGTGTCCCCCCTACCCCTGTCACCTCCATACCTGCTCCAGGTGGGCCAGGTGGTAGGGGAAGCCGGTCGCCTGCAGCAGGGTCTCCATGCGGGCCAGGCTCTGCTCCCGCTGTGCCGCGCTCTGCCCGCGTACCGCTCCCTCTGCAAGGCAGGGGGGCAGCACCGGGGTCACCGCCACGGTGAAGAGGGGGCACCCACCCCCCCCCCATCCCCCGGGGTAAGGGGGACACCCCAGGTGGCAGCCCCCAGCCCTGACACGGCGCAGATGGACACTACACCGGGAGCGGGCAGTGGGGGAGAGAACGGGCAGCAAACAGGTAGCGGGGCTTATCCTTACCGTCAACGTAGATGAGGCCGGGGACAAAGCGGAGCTTCTTGGCCGTCTCCCGGCTGAGCCCCTGGCAGAGGCGCAGGATGAGGGAGGTGAGTGAGCCGTGCCCCTCCCCGGCCCCCCCGTTGTCCCCACTCTCACCTCCTGGACCTGCCGGAGCATGGCGCTGGAGGCCGGTCCCCCCGACAGTGCCAGCAGCACCTGCGGGAATGGGAGGGACAGTCATGAGCCCCACTGCCACCGCCCAGGTCCTCCCGGCATCCCTGTCCCCCCCGGTACCTTCTCTCCTGGGAAGATGACGCGGTTCTTGCCCAGCATCGCACGGAATTTGTGCACAAAGTACTCGCGGAAGCAGTCGCTGTGGGGACAGGGCCCTGAGCCATGGCATGTCCCATGCCCCACAGACCCCATGTCCCTGAGCCCCAATGTCCCCATGCCCTCTGAGCTCTGCTCTTCCCAAGCCTTGATATCCCTGAGACCCAATGTCCCCAACCTCTGATGTCCCCAAGCCCTGCTGTCCTGGAGACCCAATGTCCCCAAGACCTGCATCCCCAAACTTTGATGTCCCCAAGCCCCAATGTCCCCAAGACCTGCATCCCCAAGCTTTGATGTCCCCAAGCCCCAATGTCGCCAAGACCTGCATCCCCAAACTTTGATGTCCCCAAGCCCCAATGTCCCCAAGACCTGCATCCCCAA
>VYZM01016020.1:7372-21982 GCA_013398915.1 Dromas ardeola
CTTCCCTTCTCTTCCCTTCCCTTCCCTTCCCTTCCCTTCCCTTCTCTTCAATTTATTCATCCGTGTTTTCCACCTCTGTACTGCTATTTTTTTTCTATTGCCTTATTTCATTTGATTACCCAGAACACACTAGCAATCTTAAAATTTACATGGTGGAAATAGCAAGATGTGCGCATCTGATGTTTAAGCATACAGGAGGTTATTTGTAGCTTCACCACTGAGATGCTTGGAAAAAAATCCTGTGGGCTAGAAATAAGCCAGAATATACATCTGTGAGTGGCAAAGTGGTAAAAGTGAGAGAGTGGGCTCACCTCGGTGAGGTAAAATAGTAGTTTGTGGCAGTCATTGCACCTCATTCTCTCAAAGTCATGGGATGAGGTGCTGTAATCCTTAGCAGAGAAACATATATAGCATATTTTATAAAACTGTCTAACTTTTCTGAAGGATGATTCCCAGATGCTCTGGAGGTATTTAGGGTGAGTCACCATAATCATGTTGACTACCACTACTGGTGTCCAACTATAAAACTATAAAGAATTTTTCTAGTAACTTAGATAACTCTCTGGAAGTTGTGCTTACGAGAAAGTAAAGAATGGTTCTGAGTATGAAACAGTGGCTCCACACCTGACTTATCACTTCTGTTCATATGCAGCATAGTCAGAGATGCCTAAGAGCCTCCTAGACCTCCATTCTGAGGAAGGGGAGAACTTGGAGCACAACAGAAGCAGTTTGAACACCAAGCACAGATCATACAAGAGAACTGGAGGATGAGGGATTACAGATATGACACCCACCAAAATCTACAGCAGCATTTTTGAATGGAGAGTTTTTGTTTAAAGCAAAAGCTTTTTGGTAGGAGTTTTTACAGTTTTTAATTTTTCAGAGAGAAGTCAACATTTTCCACAGGGAAAGAAACAAAATAACATAATCTTCCAACTAGTTTTGGTTGTAACAAATGTATGTTTTTGTAAAGTGCTTTTAGACCATCAGATAAAGGTCACTGGGGAAGTGGAAAATGTCATTAAGAAATTCACTAACTTGATTTTCCACAGGTTTAGGCTTCATTTGCCAGCTAAATACTACACTTCTTTGTCTACAGCGAAGTCTGCTACAAAATTCAAAATGAAATTAGATTGCATATTCTAGTTCTCTTTTGGTATTAAGGTCATACCGAACTACATCTATAAATTACCCAGCCACAGTCAGTTCTTAATGCAGCCCCTAAGGACATTCCAGTGCAGTGGCGTGAAGAGAGGATTTCTCTGGCTTAGCATTAGGCATAATCGTTCCAGGCCATGCTTTCCCCCGAGAAATTTTACAATACCCCCAAAATTGAGGACAATCCACCTGATGCAATTCTTCCAAGACCCTGACTTGCAACAGCTGCTGGAACTCTTGACAAACCCAGCCTCCTTCCTTGCCCTCCCTGTGATAGCCTCGACCCTCTGAACCTCCTCTGAAACAGGTCCTTTACAGTGGTTCTCTTTCCTGTGCTGGAGATAAACCCACCTGCTGAGTATGGGAGGTATAGATCACTAGCACCTACTAAGAAGTGAACGAGTTTAAAACATTTATTACTACATCATTTCTGAAGGTCTAGCAAGTATTGCCAATCCCTGTTAACACTCTCTACAACTACCTGAAAGGAGGTTGTAGCAAGGTGGGTGTTGGTCTCTTCTCCCAAGTAACGGGTGATAGGACTAGAGTAAATGGCCTCAAGTTGTGCCAGGGGAGGTTCAGATTGGATATTAGGAAAAATTTCTTCACTGAAAGGGTTAACAAACATTGCAACAGGCTGCCCAAGGAAGTGGTTGAGTCACCGTCCCTGGAGTTATTTAAAAGATGTGTAGATGTAGTGCTGAGGGACATGGTTTAGTGGTAACTTGGCAGTGTCAGGTGAATGGTTGGACTTGATGATCTTAAAAGGTCTCTTCCAACCCAAACAATTCTATGATGCCATGATTCTAAATACGGAGGGAATCAGTTATAGGAGACTTACTCTCAGGGGTAGCAGCTAAGTGAGACCTTGCACAGGAAATTAACTAAAACCAGCCTGGAGGGTGTTCTGGCACTGACAGTAAAAACGTGAGGTTATTTTGGTCTTGAAGCTGTCCTGAGAAGCTCTGAATAGTATAGTAAATGGATCTAGGAAGGTTGGATTTAGAAGTCAGGCATGTAAATACCTCTTAAGAGCTTTTCTGAGAAACTCACTGCTGCTAATATATGAAGTAGAATAGGAATCTAAAACCCAAGCTAGTGCTGTAAATTCTGAGGTATTCCACAAAAAACTGGTGTATTCTTATGAATAGTCCTTGATGCTGCAAGTCACACATTCTTGCTTAATGCTCTGAAGAAAAATACACTAGGAGTTTCACAGTGTAAAAGGCTTTCTTTAGGAAATGTCAATTTATGAAACTCTTCCAGAGCAGACTGTATTTTATGGTGAGATGGAGATTCACTTTAAAATGCCCGATATTCAATGTATCTGGGTATTTATCTAAAACTCAAGTTAAAGCCTTTTTCTTCTGCATTTTTTTTGCACAGCCCAGTGAACACTTTAGCCAGATTTTTATTAGCTATTTTGGGGTCACTGTCCCCTGTTCATTTATACTAGTTTGTTCCTTTCTGTATGGATAATTAAATGATCATTGGAATGGAACTACAGTTTTGGCAATAGAGAGCTTTCTGAAAATTCACTGAAAAATTCCACCCAGCTCTAATAAATAGTTCCAGTGTATTAAATTGGCCAACTCTCACAGCTCAAGTGCAAATATGCGCCCGGCTGGGGCCTCTTTTGTGTTGGTCCTGGTGAATATTGCAGTAGATTGGAATCAATTTCTTATGTGTTATCATCTTTGTTTCAGCCCTGGGATTTTCCTGATTACTTGATTTATTTTACAGTACATGAATTCTTCTCATTTTTATGCTGTTTTCTTAATTCAGAGTCTGACATAATTCTTCACTGGGATAATCAATAGTAAATTTCTTACACCAGTTTTCTCCCTTCTTTATCTTCAAAATACTTCATTGTAGGCAGATCACATTTAACCCAACTTCATCTCCATTAAGGTCCTCTGTGTCTTTTTCTTTTTAGCTACACTTGGGGAAAATGCCAAGCACTCCAAGCTTCTGTGTTCACTTGGAAATTACTTCACTGACACTTGTCTGGGAACACAGAAGAGACACAACCTAATTGATCCATAAAGGTGAAAATAAGAGCTGTGTAACACAAAATATATTTTTTTGGTAAAAGGAATTGGAAACGCAAAACACATTAAAAATTAGAAGGAAGAATATATTTTTGCAAAGCTAAGACTGATACTTAAAGTCTAGAGAATTAGTAAAATCAAAATAGGTGGCAGCCACTTCCCCACTGTCCCTTAAAGTCTTCAACTTACCCCAGGTGATTTGAAGAGTTACAATGTCTGGAGCTTAAAAATGGAAAGAGGTTAAATGTATACTACTGTAAATAATTAAAACACAACTTGTGGCACAAAGTCCGGAGGAACTGTCATAATACTTATTTATCTGGCCTTGTGATTGCATTAAAATAACTGTGCCTATTGCAATCAAGAGTCAGAATTTACTTGCAAAAGCAAAATTTATTAATCTTTCTGATGATTTACTGATGACTGTTAGAGCACAGATTATGCAGTGGCTGTCTGGCACCCATACCTACCAACGAACACAAGCCAGAATTACATGGGACGGAGACTACAGTTGTGCGTAAATCCCATTACAGCTTGTGATGAGAAAAGGAATCTTTTTATGAGGAATTGGTGGTATATTAGCACTGCACAAGAGACAAAATGGATGGCATTACTGAAAAAATTGAGTGAAAAAAAAATGTGTAACAAGTAAGGACTTGTTAGGTCCTTACTCTTAGTTAATCATTTTAAGTATTTTTGACAGTATAGTGCTAAGCATCAATTTGCAATAACAACAAAAATCCCCCAAAACTAATTTTATTTTTTTCCCTTTCTTTTTTTTTTTTTTTTCTTCCCCCCACTCCCCCCCCCCACCAGCTTATGGATAGCTGTATTGTGTGATGGTGACAAAGTGTTGGCAGCAGTGGGACTGCAGGGGCGGCCTCCATGAGGAGAGGCTGGAGCTGCCTTGTGCCGAACACAATCGGTTCCGGTCAGCTCTAATGAACTTACCACAGGGCACAGCTGAGCCCCTCAGCCAAGGTGGTGGAACATCAGGGAAAACTTATTTAAGAAAGGGCAAATAGTTGCACAGCAGCATGAGTGAGGAAAAAGGTGTAAGAAACAGCCTTGCAGATACCAAGATGAGATAAGAAGGAGGAAGAGGAGGTGCTCCAAGTGCTGGAGCAGAGATCCCCCCGCAGCCCCTGGAAAAGACCATGGTGGAGCAGATTGTCCCCCTGCAGCCCATGATGAGGATTATGACTGCAGCCTGTGGACAACCCCACACCAGAGCAGGCTGATACTCCTTAAAGGAACTGGAGCCTGTGGAGAGCCCATGCAGGAGTGAGGAAAAAGTGTGAAGAGCAGAAGAGAGAAACTGTTATGGACTGACCCCGTTTCTCATCCCCCTGTGCTGCTTATAGGAGAAGAAGGTAGAGAAGTCAGGAAGAAAGGAGAGAGGTTGAGCCTGCGAAAAACAGGAGGAGGAGGGAGAGAGAGGGGAGAGAAGTTTTTTTAATTTTTGTCTTTGTTTCTTACCTCTCTTGCTAAACTCTATTTTTGACTGGCAATAAATTAAATTAATTTTCCCCAAATCAAGTCTGTTTTGCCTGTGATAGTAATTGATGAGTGATTTTCCTGTCCTCATCTCAACCCACAAGCTTTAAATCTTATTTGCTTCCCCCATCCTGTTGAAGAAGGGAAGTGAGAGAGCAGCTGGGTGGGCATCTGGCAACCAGCCAAGATCAACCCATCACAATAGCATGTAATACAATTTTTATTGTACTTTGCTCTTTTTGTACCTTCATTGCTAAATATTTCTCACAGGAAAATTTGAAGTGTTCAGGTGTCAATGTGACCCTGGAATCTTCCATGCCACTGGAACGGGAATCTGTATCTTATGGTGTCACCTAACATGATAATACTTTGGGAATTTAACTTTGTTTAAGAGATCTGTCTCTTTCCAATTACTCATTTTTATATCTATGCTAATTTCTTCTTTTTTAGCAAAGGTTGTTAAAATGACTCCAATTATATTTCAGTACCACAAAAAGTGGTACTGACATAACGACTGAAAGAATGGTAAATAGTGAGAAGACAGGAACAAGCTACTGGAATTAGAGAAATCTTAAGCCCACTTTTAGCGCAACAGCAAACGTATGTAGAACAGGACCTGGATCTCTGTGGCGGCCTGTAACTCTCTCATATAATTATTGTAGGTTGACTCTCCATAACAGCATTCTGCATAATTTAAATTGAAAATGACTGTGAAATCTGCCCTCAACACTTCAACCTAGAAGATCATCCTGGGTGTGAAATACATGCATTACCAGTTGAAGAGCAGCAGCATCCTTCTTTATAAATTCCTACACAAGTAGAAAATATGAAGTGTCAAGAGGTACTTTAAACTAGAGGAGAAATTCTTAATAAGAACTAAAGCCTGAAGGTAACACTAGACAAATTAAGGAGAAAAAATGAACATTTAAACATTTTAACAATTCTGCCAGGTGTTGTTCAATACTAAATAGCCTGTTTCCAGGAGTCTATACTAGAAAAAGTTCAGTAATAGTAGCCCCAGTCCCCAACAAGAAAAGTAGGAAGACTTTTTTTTTTTTTTTTCAAGAGGGAAACTATTTCTTTATCCACAAGAAATAACAGCCATGCATTCTAAAAGCCAAACTCTTCTTGGAAGAAAAGGCATATAGTAAAATTAAACCAAATTTGGAAAACATGAATAGAAACTGACAGTAGGCAAGGGTATCACCTCTGGTCTAACTCGGCAACAATGTGTCTGTTGAGAATGAGGTACTCATCTGCTGATCTTTCCTGCTGATGAGATCTCTTTCTCTGTTGAGTATCCAGGACATGAGGACATTGTTCAGCTATTGGGTGGTCTCATCTATTCTCTCTATGAGGGCACCTTCCAGAGGTTTGTCTTCCTCTCCTAGGAAAGGAAATGTCTATGGACGTATGAAGAGAGCTGCTGTTCTATGTGAATGCTGTTGATGTAGGGCCTGGTCTAGGCTCCTGTTTTTTGTTGCTTTCTCTCAAGTTTTCACTGTCATAACTGCCTCCATGCTGCATTCACTCTTGCTCAAATAACCAGCCCATATTTTTTGACACTATTTCTTGTAACTGCTGCCCTGTAAGATACAGTGCTTCCATTCCTGTATTTATCTGAAAGAAGTTTCTGAAGTGCACCTAGGAGAGCAATCATAATACATGGGACCGGAACTGTCCATCTCACTAAGGCCTTACCACTCTGTTACTGTTACTGAATGAACACATTTGTTCTTTTATTTACCTGTCCTCATCTCAATACCATAGATTCCTATAGTGACATGGGTCACCGTATTCTGGGAAGGAACACCACTCCAAGATTTCATGATGTTTTGACCAAAATGTTCCAAACTACAAAATGTCATATAACACTTATGTAAATATGACCTACTACAACTTCCCTTGCTTGAAAAAAGGTGCTGACAGACTGTCCCCTTCCCTAAGAATACCTCTATCTGCCTAGAGTTCTCAGAGAGCTCTGAACTGCTCTCATTCCTGTAGATAATTTTCTCAAGACTTGTTAAGTGACAGCTTTTGAAGATGGTCCCATCAGAATAAACTCCAAAGGTGTGATTTCCAACTCTTTTTAGTCCTAGATCAAAAAAACATTCCTTCATAGACAAGACAGAGTAGACAAATGTATTTTATTGATATCTGTACAAGAATATGAAATTCTGTGTGTTGCATAGGGATGAGAAGCTAATTATTTTTCTGGACAAAATTCTCCAAATTTATGAAAAAAAAATCTACAAATCATACTTACTACTCTTTCTCTTCTCTTTCTATATGAAATTTTAAAAGTTTCTGGTACTACTCAAAATATTATTTCAGAAGGAGACCATAGACATGGTGTTTTCTGTCTTGCACACCTGTACATCAAGAGGAGTACACCTAATGGGTTTTAAATATGTAAGACTTCCTAGATACTACAGCACAAAGGATAAGTCTGTGGATTCACACCCCTGTTGGACACAACGACAATGCAAGCAGTATTTTTTACAGTTGTCTCATAGATGTATATTTGTCTGATGCCACACAAAGCATCTGTCCTCTAGCCATATCCTTTTCCTTGCCAAGTGACTCTACTAAGGATATAGAGGCCCGCAAAGCAAATCAACCAGACCTCAAGGCAAGACGGCAAGAAGAAAAGTAGGAAAATTTTGTGACTAGCACCCACAGAGCTACCAAATGAAAGAGAAAAGGAAGGAATCTCTCAGAAAACCTTTTACTGTATAAGTCAAGTTAAATATAGTGCTCTAGATTTACTTAATAACGACATTGGCCACAATGACAAATACACTAAATTAGATTCTTCTCTTATTTACTCAGATGAAGATTCTTTGACTGAAGTGGCATAGATGTAACTGAGGACAAATTTTTGTCCAATAACTCCTGAAGAATACGTATTGCCATAAAATATAGTCACATATAAATAATTCCCAGAACATGGTAACATACTTAACATACTATGTTGCAAATGAGCAGGAATGGCTACAAATGACCCGGTATACAGTGGAATTATGGAAAAGCACTTGTCTTTGAATGGAAGTGATCAACAATTTATTGTTACCTAGCTACTCACATACAATTAAACTAGACAGAAAAGAGCAACTTTTTAAACTGAGATATAATATTTGAATAGAAGTTTGTTACGAACACATCATCTGCATTCATAAATGCAGCCCTTCTAATTGTTCAATACAAGGATTCTGCAAATATTGATCTATACATAATAGCTGTCGTAATATATTTTTAACTTGTTTCTTTAATTGTCCATAAGATATATTTTATACTTTCTTTACTATTTTTTTAATCTTTGTGTTCACAGGAGGTGTGCTTCTTAAGGCCTGAACTCACAAGGACAGGCCCTGAGGCTAGAGTTTGCAGAGCCAGCATGAAGAAGGTACAAGGATGAAAATGCATCAGGCCTATTCTACATGCACCACTCAGCTAAGCTGAGCATGCATCAAGAAATTCTTCATCATTCTCACTGCAGTTGTTTCGGTGCTCTGTCTACTGCTTAGTAAAACCCTGCAATGGGCTTGCATGACATCTTTTCTGCTTGGCTTAATTTTCTTTTACCATGATCAACCTCTGACAAATCCATAGTAAAATCACTGGGGAGTTTTCCTCAGTACTGCTTTATGAACTCCTTTGTGCTCACCTCATTTTAATAGTCTGTGAGTTTAAATGATAACACCTTCCTTAGGATGGAAGGACATGTCATGTGTCCCTCTGCTTTCATACTTCTGCTTTCATACAGTGCATAACCTATAGCTCCGGGGTTTGATCCCATGAGCTCATTCATGCCTTGGGCAGAACCAGTTTCATGAATTTAACGTCTAGCTTAGAGAGTTAATCTGACAAGGCTCCCTACAGGACCCATGAAGAGAGATTAGTTCTTCCAGAGCAACTGACATAGACTACTGCTCTGATTTTTCCTCAGGACAAGCTAATTTTCAACTGCAAGAAAATCATTACTGTATTTACCTTGAGTTACTTAGTTACATGCTTAGAGTTACCATAGTACTTACCTATAGTCTAAATATACTGAATCCCTGAAGATGTAAAATGACTAAGAGAGAGCAACGAAAATGCATGTTTGATAGCTTCATTTCCCTAACAACATGCTAAAATATCTTTAAATAAACATTTAGAGAAAATGTTCTCTAAAGCATATTTATCCAGAGAGCTGTATGGTCAGAAGGTCTCCTTTAAGCCTTTTTTCCCCATGTATTCAGGTTGTTTATTTCTCAAAAGCTGTGGGATAACACAGAAGAATTAGTAGGAAGGGGAAAAAAAAGTGGTATTTTTATTCCACTGCTACAACCAAAGAGAAGAAACAAGAGACGCTGAGAAAGTGATTGGGGAAACAAAGATTATATGGTGAAGATTCAGGATATGGGGAGCAAGGAAAGGGAAGGAAATAGGGCAGACAGGAGTGAGAGATTAAACAATGAACAGAATCAGACAGTATGACTAACTTGTTTTGTAACGACAAAACACTTATTATAGCTCGATTGCATATTCGTTTGGTTAACATGCTTTATCCCTCTAAGCAATTTCTACAGTTGTCCTAGGGTTGTTACTGACCACAGCTAAGGAAAGTATCACCTTCTGGGAATACGGTTCACATGTTGGGAAAATTTAAACCAAAAGTTAAAATTTAAGACCCTTGCTATTGATAAAATAATGAGCTCAGAAACTACATTACAGTGAGTGAAGCAGAAATAGCTGTAAATAAAAAGAAGCACATATGGCTGTGCTGGAGGTGGGGATGTCTGCAAGATTCCCCTCACAGGGTTTTCTCTGAATCAGTCTGTCACAAGGATGGGCAAGTTGCATTTGCTCTCTATCACACTTTTCTCAACATCTCCATCGTATCCCAGAAATAAATGACCAAGCTTTTGCTCAATAATTCTACAGGTTTAGCGATGTATGTCAGCAGTTTTTGTATTCAGCTGGTTCATTGTGAATGCCCTTATCTCAATGGTAAAGAATTTGTTAGAGTTAGACAGTTAGGATGTGCCTTTGCTATAATCTTTTCTTGGAGTGGTGAGAAGGAACATTGAGAAAAAGTTCACGTCAGGGCCATGGATTGCCACACAACAGATAGGGCCAGAGAGAACAGCAGTCCTTTGGGACCCTTTCACATGGTTTGCTGAAAAAACATCAAAAACAACGGTAAAACTAATCAATTGTACTTGACTCTGGAACGGTCTAGTAGACGACAAACCAGAGGACAACCTGATTCCACATGCTGATTTTTTTGTATTATTTTTTTTTATTTCCACGAAGACCTATTATTTTTCTCTTTGTCACAATTATTTATTTTTTGGTTTTCTATTGATCACTAGTGTGATTAGATGAATGTATTATCTTTTATTGCAAGTCAGATTACTTGTATGTTTAAATCTTCAATATGAAAGTAGCACTGATGGGATAAAATCTCTTTCCAGGATTTTTTTAACTGTTGAATACAAATAAAACTCTAGGCAAAAGTAGCTTTAAATGAGCAGTAGTGGGTTTGTTTGTTTGTTTGTTGTTTTTTTTTTTTTTTTTAAGAAAAGCATTTTCAGTTCTATATCTTGCTTTAGAGTTTTTGGGAAGCTCTCCTGACAATTTGCCTATTAAGGTAAGTACATACAGAGAAATTTGCTACAGGACATATTTCTGTACTGTTATATAGTGAATCCCTGTTTGTAAAATAAGTATTTGCAAGTTCTAGCAGTGATCTTCTACCTAAGTCATCGTGACTTGGAATACAGCATTCACTCTTCCAGACTGTGTTTCTCAATCTGCAAAAAGCTAAGATACTGAGAAATGTCTCACAGAAGTTAGTGATGAGTCTGACAAACTGTAAAGATAAGTATACACCCAAATCCACAAAACTGATTTCTACTTGCCTAAGAGTTTGTAATCAGGTGAGAGAAAACCCAGTTAATGAGCATGATGGGTCACAGTTAAAGTTTCTGCAGAAACTTCTGTCCTCAGTTTCCTTTGGGTTTAAGTTTTCCTCATCTGGTTGTGGTAAGGCTGGAAAGAATATAGACTAAAGAAATGTAAAAGAAAAAAAAAATAGGAAATAAGGCTATTTTTGTCCCTATCAATGTGCAGGGTAGTGATGCGTATATATGGAACAGAGAAGATTTGGGGTAATTTCAGGGGCAGAACTGAGAATAATAGCTTCAGACATTTCTGAAATCTAGAATCATTTATTGTTTTGTAAATGCTTGAACATTTAACTCAAAAAATTTTTCAAGCCTCTCTGCACACATAAAAGAATTGTCTCCTGCTCTGGTACATTTGACTCAACATGCATTCTCAATTTTGCTGCAGTTGTTGTTTAAACAACTTCCATTTTGTTTTGATCTCTCCAAGGCTTTGCATAACACACTTATTTTAGCTTATGTTTTTGTGGTGAACTATTAAAAAAAATAAACTAACAAAAAAAAAAATACACTAAAATCCAAAGGAAAAAAAACATTGTTTCTGTGAGGGCGTGACATACACTTTTCTTACCAGCTACTGACAGCTGAAATACAGGTGTCTCCAGCCATCATTCACTCCTATTTTTACTGCATCTTCAGTTACGCCTTTCACTATCATAACATTATACAATAGTGGCCATGGGAATATAATGGTGCAGTAGAGTCAAGCCAAAATGGAAAAACTGCAGCTTTGTGATATCTGAATTATTTCGGTGGCTCAAGACTGGTTCAGTGTTAAAACACCTTTGAATGAAGTACTTCAATCTGCCAAGCATTTCCTTTTTCAGTTAAATATTTCTATTTTTTAATAATAAAAATTAAAGTCTTCAGCTCCAGATTTAATCTAGCACATTTCTGGTGTTCTGTCTGAGCTGTAAAAGTCCAGGCTAGTTACTGCAGGTACAGCATTATTCTGCTTTGGGGATCCAATTTGGCATTGCTGTCTGCTTCAGCTCTGCACTATGTGGACTTTTGGACACTCTGGAAGCTGGTTTGGAACCCTCTGAATCGCACTCAGTCACATGCTATAGCCAAGCTGTGTTGTCTTATGCCAGATTTTGATACAAAAATATTACAAAGCTTTACTTCTAATGTAGATGTGTGAATCACAGACTGAAATACACTGTCCTCCCTACTGTATTATGCTGTCAACAGTTGGACATCACTGTCTGGTAAGCACGAAGTTAAAATCTCTGTGAATTTTTAGTCTTTCCAGTGCCTTTGGGAGGGCTCTTTATGTGCAGCATGTACATTATTTGTTTTTTCTTTTTTTTTTTCTTCTGTGTTCTTTGAGGTTGTCTGTGTCAAGCCAGTAAAAACCTACCACTTCCGTTCATCCCTCTCAGTCCTCAGAAAAGTGCACAGCTCTCCATAGAGCTCCCATATAAAGGTGTCTAAAAGCAAGCTGATAAAAAGAACAGGAGGCAGAATCCCTGCTATCAGACATAACTTTTTTTTAAGATGATAGTAGCAATGGTCAGTGCAAGCAGGAAGTTTTACCGTATTCTTTCAGTTCACATTTTTTTAGTTTTTCTCTTGAACTATAATTTATACATGTCCACATTAGAAAATCTATATCAGTTGATAATTGATTTCTAATACAGCCATCATCACAAAATCAGGTGTATAGCATAGAAGATTGATAGCAATATTATCACAATCCAGCTTCAACTAAAGCTTTCACTTTTTCCTATGATACACTGGCTTCTTTGTAGGTTCATTTCTTCATGTGTGTTATGGAAGAGATGCACTTAGACTTTCATACTATATTCAGACATAGAAAAGAAAAAAAAAAAAAAAAAAGAAGCCTTATTGCAAAGACATATAAGTGGAAAAAATAACCATACGAGATATTAATCTCATTTCCAGTAACTAATTCTGAAAAGCACTATGACTGATCTTTTACTTTTTTATACAAAAGCAATTTTAATGCAACAAAAACATCTATTTGTGAACAGTATAAGAATGGAAAAACTAACTTCTGCTTCTGAATTCTGGTTTATTTTTTACATTAGTGCAAATTCATTAATCCATAACAATTATTCCTAGCTGTTGAGCAGAAATTCAGAACTTTTCTTTCACAACTGTTTAAATAAATATACAGATGTATAACTTTGTCTAGTTAGGAGTCTGAGATCAGTTTATGAGCTCACAGCTAGTTTGAACTATGAAATGTTTAGGTATTTGGTTAAAACTAGTCATCTAGCCTCACCACAGTTCATGAAGAGAGATAGGTGCCTTTCTAATCTCTTATATGCCTCTCATCTTGGGAAATGTTCCCTGTAGAAGCTGTGAGAAACTGGGTATGCATGCACAGATACATACATGTATGTATTTAGACAGAGAAAGAGAGAGATAGAGATATATTTTTATACATACAGACATTCACACGCAATCACAGAGTAGGCTATAAATTGACGTATACATCCTAACATTCTTTCCAACCTGACAGTACCACCTTAAAAGCCACAAATACTGGGAGACTTGCTGCAGTAGTGTATAAAGGGAAGTCTACTTTGATATTTCACATCGGTGTGATGCCTAGAATTGTGTGGACCAGACTCTCCCTCTGGGTGTCCTTGTTCTACTATTTCTTTCCCCTCAGCTGTCTTTCTTCCTCTTGTACATCTACCTGTCCCCTTCCTTCAGGTGCCTTTTCCTTTTATCTTGAACTTTCTAAAGCACAACAAGACAAACTGTGTTGTTACTCAGTTTGATATTGCTTGCTATATCATGCACTCCCTTTCCACTGTTGAATCAAAAACACAATATAAAATTTTTTGGGGGATGGAACTACAGCACTGACACTGACTGAGAAGCTGACAATGTATTACCCATTTGCAGGGCTAATGAACATGTCTAAAGGGGTTTCCTCCCCCATGAAAATCCATCTTTCATCTACCTCAAGCTGGGCAGGACAGCACTTACTCCCAGGATGTATAACTTACAGAGGGCTGTACAGCTCTACAAATGTAGATGGGAACTGTATCAGCCCGGTGTTATCAGCTCCCATGGTTCATGAATCAGACTTATCATACCATGTAATCTTCCAGAAAAAAAAACAATGAAGTATTAAAAAAAAAAAAAAAAAAGACTTGGCAATGCTGCAGAAAGCAGCACAAAGAGTATGTATTAGTGCTTGCATACGTGCTGCACTGAGACAAGTGAAAATGTTTTTTATTAGTCTGTAACAGCCTGAGAATGTCTTTGTGGTTAATACTGTAGTCTGTGGTAAGTAGGAATACAAATATGCTTAAAGTGTTATTCATATGTTAAATTCAGTCTTAGAAGCTTGACTAAAATAGTATATGCTCTTAAAATCATTGTTAAACCGAGGTTTCTCAGTTGAGAATGGGTAGTATTTTGCATTGACCCACTAAAAACATACTGAACATACTTTTCCTTCCGTGCAAGTGTAATATGAGGGTCAGAATTTTCTCTTCTGCTGGGAATTATAGTCATAAGCTTTCATGTTGAGATTATACTAAATTTGTTAGTATAATGATATGATCTTAGTTCCACGTTGCCCTCTACAACCTCAAATTCCTATTTCTTCCACCTTGTGATGCTTCTAAGATAACTATAAACTATTGCATTTTTATCACATTGAGTGTTTATGTCCTTGAACACATACCTTCTCATGCAGCTTTATGGATAGCAAAGATTCCACCACTTTTTGTGAAACTAGAATGTTTTATGTCTAAGAAAGATAATACTTTACTAGATGATGAAATGCCATTTTTAGAACAAGTTTCCATGTAGGGCTGCAAATACTTGTGTCTCTGACTATAGCACTTGCTGGTATCCAAATAAAATCATCCCAATGATTTAGCAAAAAGAGGTTTCCCGAATTTATATAATTTCAGTAAAAGCACTGGTATCCTTTTGCCTTCTGTAAAAAAAAAAAAAAA
>VYZM01016020.1:26802-64597 GCA_013398915.1 Dromas ardeola
GGGACAATCACCTCCCTTGACTGACTAGCTATGCTTGAAGCACCCCAGGACGCAGTTGGCCCTTTTGTCTGCCAGGGCACACTGCTGACTGATATTCAACTTGCCATCAACCCAACCCCCCCAGATCTCTTTCTGTGGGGTTGCTCTCTGCCTCTTGTCTGCCAATTTGTACATATAACCAGGATGACCCTGTCCCAGGGTAATCTGTCCCAGGTGCAGAATACGGCAGTTGCTCTTGTTAATTTTCATACATCTGGTGATTGCCCAGCTGTCTAGTCTGTCCAGATTTCTCTGTAAGGCCTCTATATCCTCGAGGGAGTCCACAGCTCCTCCTAATTTAGTATCAGGAGCAAACTTAATGTACACTTGATTCCTGCATCCATATCATTTATAAAACCATTAAAGAGCATTGGCCCTAAAATTGAGCCCTGGGGATTGATGACTGGCCACCAGCCTGATGTAAGACCATGTACTATAACTCTTTGAGCCCTACTGACCTTCCTTGGTCAACTAGATGGGTGACCTTGCTATAAAATTAAATTAAGTCAGTTAAGCAGGACTTTCCACTCATCAACCCATGCTGGCTGTGGCTAATGACTGCATTATCTCTCAAATGTTTTTCAGTAACTCCCAGAATAACTTTCTCCATGATTTTACCAGGCACTGAAGTGAGACTGACAGGCCTGTAGTTACCAGACTCTTCCTTCTTACCCTTCTTGAAAGCTGGAACAACATTTGCCAGCTTCCATTCGACTAGGACCTCTCCAGACTCCTAAAATTGTTGAAAAATAATGGAGAGAGGTCCTGCGATAACATCAGCGAACCCTTTCAGTACCCCTTCAGTAACCTGGGATGAATCCCACTGGGTCCCATAGACTTATGTGCATCCAGTTGGAGCAGCAAGTCTCGAAAAAGTTCAGGGTTGACTTGGAGTTTAACATCCTCTCAGTCACAGGGCTCCGGGTGTCCCAGGGCCCCTCATCTTTGTTAAAGACAGAGGTGAAGGCGGCATTAAATATCTCTGCTTTGTCTATGTCCCTATTTGTGAGGTGACTGACCTCATCAAGTAATGGGCCAATGTTATGTCTGATCTGATCCTGTTAACATACTGAAAAATTCTTGAAAGTGTTCTTAAAAAAAATATAGGAAACTGGATTACTTTCCATTATTGCCTCCCCAATTGGTAGTTGTAATTATTCACATTGAAATATTAATTCAATTAAGGGATTTAGGGGCTTATTTGTTCTTTCACAAGCCAAAATCCAACCTATAGGAACAACTGACATCCCCAGAACCTCTATGCAGCTACAGTGCAACCTCCAGTTGAGCTGTGTCCCTCTCCATTCTCATAAGAGATTTTGGTGCAGAAAATCTGTTTTCAG
Source organism: Dromas ardeola (assembly GCA_013398915.1). Taxonomy (NCBI): domain Eukaryota; kingdom Metazoa; phylum Chordata; class Aves; order Charadriiformes; family Dromadidae; genus Dromas; species Dromas ardeola. The sequence goes on from VYZM01016020.1 coordinate 28,185, forward strand.
GTTCTTGTTCTGCAGCATGTCTAGTGGCAACTACAAGAAGATGCCTGCTCCACCAGGGCAGCTGGGGCTGAAATGGGGGTCCTGTGCCATGGGTGGGGTAGGGGGAAACCCTGAGGATGTCTGGACACGGACAGTAAGACTCGTGAGTGCTCTCAAGACCCAGACACTCTCTCTGCTATCAAACTGACAGAAAATCTCAGGAATGATTTTGGTCATTTGATAGTCCCCTGTATTTTCACCAGGCTGGGGAATTAGACTGGGCCAAGGGTTGCAGGTTATTTGCATGTGATCAGTTTGTTTAGAAAGTGACACTGTAGTTATATGGATAATAGCATAAAAAATAGAGTTGCCCCATGCCAGTTGCCCCAGTGCTGAACAACAAACTCAGAGACATTTAACTTATCACTGCAGATAAAGCACAGCTGCGTTAGAACACATCTGAACTGGTGATGGTAGTGCTCTGTACAGGCAATGGTGCTTGTTCAGGTGTTGAAAGCAGTTCAGCTGAAACACTGTGGAGCCAGCTAACTCTTAAAATGGATTTATCAGTCTAAAGGGCTTTATCTCACTCCTTCCCTTCCCACTAAAACCATTCAGTGCAGAGTAAATACTTCCAATTTTGTGGTGTTTTAGTGGTTTACAACAGCAGTCCTTTCCCCACAACTGGACTGGATTGACCCTGCAGTGGAGTTTACTGTTTAAAAGTACTGATAGGTTGACAGCGTGGATGAGGTTCATCTGGCCTGATGAATACCTCTGCATCCAGAGCAGTCACCTTCAACTTCACTTGTAGTCACTAGAAGGAAATAGAAAGTCTTGGGTGCAATTCATCTCGCAGTAAAGTAATTGTCTAAAATAGGTGAGGACACTAATGCTCAGTAAATTCTCTTTCTTTCCCACTTGATATATACAAAAAACCCAAGTGTGACTAGTTCAGAAGTAGACCTAAAATGCAGCTATCTAAACTTTAATTAGATGGCTTTCACACTTTTTTTTTCCTTTTGGCTTATTCCTAAGTTTTTATTTTTAAATGTAACTCATATTACCTGAGTTCCAAAGCAGATCTGCATTGATGTAATAAATATCATTATTATGATAATTATTTGCATTCTCCATTTAGAATGTTGTATAATTTAGAATGTTGTATAATAATGTAGAGAGAGAGGAGGTGACCAGCTGTCTATGTGTCTGAAAACAGGAAGAATTCACACACTTCCATGCTAAAGGATCTTCCTGAGCATTATGAAACTATAGCGGTAACTGAAATCTATTCTGGGCTGTTTCTCTGCACCAGGAGACCGTTATCATGATAATTTAACACCTGTATCACTGATTTTTGGTAGTGCAACCTGTAATCAGAGTCTGAAGTGATCCCTGAAGCAGTTATAATTTAGATTATAATTTAATATACAACAGTATTGGTTCTGAGCATTTGGATCACAGAATGTGGAACACCTCACTAAGCAATGATTGCAATAAGTAGGATTTAACATAAAAGAGGGCAATATCATAATTCTATAGTCTTGAAATGCAGCCAGGCTTGACTGAGCTTGTATCTTGAGCAGGATAGCCCAGTTTTGGCAGCATGATACCATACAGGATGCTTTCATGAAACATCTTTCTGGTAGTTTTGTCTAGAGTAGGCCCAGTAGACACTTCTGATTTACCTTCAGGCCATGATTTTGAAGAGCAGTCAGTATAACTCAGGAGACAGAGTAGTCCCATGAAAAGAAAGTTTTATCAATGAGACATCTTGGATATTACACATGGGGGAAAACAACACAGCCAAGCAGAGCTGTCAACACTCTGCTGTGTACCTTCCACGTCTACTGTCTCACCAATACTGACAAAGTCTGGAGGACAGTAGGCACAGCATAGATGCCCATAAAGCTTTCTGTCACAAGAGATAAGGAGTGAGAAGGTACCTAAGCTATTCTCCCTGCTTATTCCTTTGGAGCTGGTTAGGAAAGGAAAACTAAGTCGTATCTCCCAAAATGATTATTTGTTTCTGTGCTGACAACGTAACCAGCAATGTAGGTTTTGGTTCTGCTATAATGTGATCTGTGCTCCTATTTTAGACAAAAACCTGTTGGGTTTTGATTCTTTTTTAGCTTTCCTCAGTGAAACTGCTGCCTATGCAAATTTTGCCTGTCCATAGAGTCCTGGGATGGGATAGAGGGACTGGCAGCTGAACCATGAGTTATGTTCAGGTAAAAAGAAAGTCTTCATCATTGCACTTATTCATTGTGATAGGTTCCAGGTCAACCATCATGTAGCATCTCTACCACAAGATAATATGAGAGGAAAGGTAAACAGATCTTGTGTTTTTTTCTAGGCAGAACTGAATTCTTGAAATGGAAATGCTGTGTGGAATTTGATTTCTTTTAACCTTCCTGCTTGACTTCAGAACAGCTTAGGAAAAGATAAAGTGTGTAGCCACATTTATGTTGCTCTGGTACTCAGATCCCCTGGGTGAAGGTTTCAAGCATCATTGTCATTGTTCAAAAGTGGTTCTGCCATGTTGCAGATCCATCTGACACATGACTCCTGCTGAGACCAATGACATTCAGATGCCTAAATAATTGGAAGGCTCTGGACCTTAATGACTTGTATTAGCCCTCTTCCAATGCTTAGTGAAGTCAGAGGAAATTTCTTGCTGAAATTTAGTAATAGTTCAGGTATATCGTTGAGGAGGAAGTTCTAAAGTTGTGTGGCTGGAAAAAGGCCCAAGGCTTAATATGAAGAGTTATGGTTAAGGCATTTTACTGTCACTGGAATACTTAAAATCTCTTTCCACAAAATTCCTGTCCACCTACAACTGTAGGCAAGCTGTCTTATTGTCTAGCTTTCTAGTGATAACACTCACTGCAGACTCAAGTTTTTCGTAAAGCTGTGGGGAATCAACTAGCCACATCCTGACATTATGGAGTCATTCTGAGCTCAAGCTCATACTGCAGTTCTGATGCAAGTTTCTTGCTTAATATTTTACTTCCAACAGAGCCTGCTGTGATTGATACACTGAAACAAAAGACTGCCTGCCCTACTAGGCTTCACACAAAAGCTCTCAAGAAGGAAGAATGTTGAGCATTCATTTGTGGTATGAGTGTCCCATGATTAAATCTATTCGGCTAAAAAGAGATAAAAAATGACTTAAAAGCCTGATACCCTCATTGACTGAGGGTTTAAGGGAGGTTGTGTTGAAATCACAAACTTAAATGATGCAGTTGAGCAATGTTCTAAGCATCTTTAAATGCTGGGTCACTGGATACGGAACTAGTGCTGTTTTCAGACCATACCCATTCAATCAGCCTAGCAAGCTTCTCCGGACTGTGTCAGTCCAACTGTGATCTAAGCACACAATGTTTTTCATGACATTAGAATCCTGGCAACAGAAGTTCTTCCTGACAAAAAAAAACAAAAAAAAAACAAACAAAAAAAACCATCTAGATAGTTTAGGCACCTCCAAAATTAGGTGGTAACTGATAAGAGGTTTGTAAATTATGAATAGTCTGAACTAAGGTCCCTAAAGTCCTGCAGTTTGTGGATCTGGCAGCTTATGTGCCCGAGTCCCAGAGATTTTTGTGTTTAACTCTTGTTGTGTCATTTCAAATGAGAACAAACTGAAGCAACAATGGCTTCATAAAGATTTTGCCATTTGTGCATTATGAGACATTAGTGTCCTGCCCGATTAGGAAAAGCATTCCTTCTGTAATTTCTACCAGTAAGCAGCGTGAACTTGTCTCTGACGAATGCGGGAAAGAGCTGGCTTTTATATCATGTTATCAGCAAAGTAGTAGCAACTAGCTCAATTTTATTCTATTTTTCAGACTTCCGAATTAATCCCAAAATAAATATTTTGGAGTTTGAAATGACTTCAGCAAAGCTTGACATGGTAATAATGGCTCACACTTGTGCTAGTTATTCCCTAACCGGGCCCTTAGCCATATTATTTGCATTTTGTCTTTGCTCACAACTATCCTTCTTATGTTCTTGTCAAAGCTATTACACTTACTGTTGCAAAGAAAGGAGGCTATCTGTATTCCCAACATTCTGGGACAGAATAAAGGAGCAAACACTTCTGCACAAAGCTCCTTTGAGCAATTTAATATACTTTATAACAAAAGGAAAGATGACATTGAACACTCAACGAAGAACAAAAATTATTTCTTAAAACATGTAATACACAAGATAATTCAATCATTAGGAAAAATTCTATTAAGTTCAGGAAAAATCCATTACGCCTTCTTAATTACAGTTTGTGAACTAGCCACTGTTGTAGTGGGGTGCAAAAGTTCTGTTCGATTTTGGTTTCAGTTCTGGTTTGCTTAGTGACAAAAAAAATTGCTTAGAAATGTAGATGCAAAATTCCCTTCTTCCTTCTATTTTATTAATACTAATTATAAAAAGCCATTTCCTCAGGAAAAAATTGGAAATTTTCAGTAGGAACAAAGCAGAATAAAGCTGTTATTCCTATTCTGCCAAAACCTTGCATCCTCCCTTTATTTTTATATATTTTAATAATCCATTGCTTCCTATTAATAAAGATGATATTATATTGACAGAAAATAAGTTAAAACAATGAGTAACAACTAAAAAAAGCTTGGAGTGTCTGGCTTTTTATAACCTTCAAGCACTAATTTTTCTAAATACAGGCACACTTGGTGCCATTTGTTGGAAAAAAAAAATGTAGCTGCAGGTTTTAGTCACCTGGAAGTCTGAGTATGGACAATTTGGATTTATGAGAGCAATAAGGAGGCTGGGCAGATCACACAATGGCATATTCCAACAGGTAACCTTAGATGTGGCCTTAATGTTTGCAGTTAGGTGACATTTGAACAGAGTTGTAAGACACAAAGCTGAAATATCGTACCAACATTTTTGTGTTGATCACACGGAGGTTCAAAGCAAGACTTTGAAGAATCTCGGTTATCAGTTACCTGCACATCACCTAACAGAATTAATAGGAAGCATTATCGACATCTGTATCTTTAAAAAAAATAAAGAAAAATAAAAAAAAAAAAAACAAACCATCTCTCAACATAAGTGCAACCTCAATGATCACAAACTACACAGATTATCTTGCACACACATAGACTGAATTATGGGAAAGGTTTCTCTCCTGACAAATACTACTATATAAATAGATGACTTATGACCTTCACCTGTGTTAATTCGAATCTGTCCTTTCATAGAAACAGGAGAAATGGAAAACTGGAGAGTGAGGAACTCTGTTGTGTGTTGTTATACTTCAGCATCTTATTGAGTGGAAATCTAATTTTGGAGACACATGACATAGTTTCAAAATGCTTTCATCCTCATAAATTCTTGTTTGGTGGGGAGTGTCACTAAAAATAAATGAGACCCCACTTGTTGCAGAGTGGATGGAATAGAAGATTGCCTTTCCTAGCATTTCTTTTTTATTAGCTAGAAGTAGAGACAGAATTCTCTGTAATAGAGTATTCCCTGTAACATTTAGATGCACATTAATATCTCCTTATATTGAATTGCAGGAAAGATCACAAGTAAAAGTGATCAGTCCTCACTCATATGACAGGTGTCTCTTCTATGTACTGGTGATTGTGGCACTCATGCACCATTACACCCTCCTGTTGCAAAATTTCTAAGAAATGCTTCTTGTCAGCCAGTTCAAAACAGTTCTATCTTGAGTTAATTTTGCAGACACAACACTTGGTGTGTGATTATTATACACCGGCTAAAAAATTCTTGTGATGAGTGTCCTTAGCTTTGCAATAGTTGTGCAACCCGCTCACCTAGCATAACATTTGTTTGGCTAATGTATACAGTGAGTCAGCAGTAAATATAGTTAAAATGTTTAGAGTGGGTGACCAGGTCATGAGAATTTGCTTTATTGAGAGGATTTAGAGTCAGAATTGCAGGTGAGATGGAGTTGAGAGTACAGGATTAGAAGAAGGGGAAGTGTAAGTCTGTGAAGGTGACTGAAGACTAGATAGCTAGAGAAGTGAAATGCTGAAGGGCAAGGCATCTGTAAGCTTCATCATCCCCCATGTTTTGGGATTTCAGAGCCTGTCTATCTTAGAAATAGGTCCCTCCTGCTCTTCCATGCAAACTGATATCCAGAGAGTTTGTTGCATCCTCCTTGTTTCATATGTCTCCAGGGTATCATGTGTGTTTTCTGAGGCACTCAGTCCTCCTTACATAAATACTTGTTTCTCATCAAGCAGGACTTGTAAGATGAGGGAGGATAGGATACCATTTCAGTTTACATGATAGGTTCCCCCAGCTTGACTACGGAGAGACAGACACTGATGAAACAGCTTTTCTATGTTCTGTCTTCAGTACTGTGATGCTTCCAGTCAGCCTTAATTGCCTGCTTGTATTGTCTTGATTTGGTATTCTTCACAAGGATTTGGGTAAGCTTAGTGATCCACATCTGACTTAAAGACTTCTGGGTTTTTAAAGATGTAAGCCCAAGCTGCCTTTTCTTTGCATCATTCTTGAAATGATACAAAGTAAAACACGTTTATTTCATTTGACAAACAGAAACTAATGTTTTAAGGTTTTTCAGGTACAGAGGGTGGGAAAAAGAAAAAATGGTTATACATACCTGAGTTCCCAAAACTTGAGAACTGGAGAGTTTCTCATGTTCAGGGGAGTGTAAAGAAGCATTGTGTTCCTCTGATTATTTTTTTTTCTGCCTGAATGCAGGCTCTGAGGCAAATACATGCCCTGCTTAGTCCAGTGTTAACAGAAACTTAATAACCTCATACACCTTCTCCTTCCCCATCCTACATGAACTACAGCATTTTCTGTAGAAACTTCATGTGTGGAATTCAGACTAGATTAAGACAGCTATGCTGAAGTGTAGATGTAGATGTTTGAGCTAGCTGTCTAAGCCATCATTGTGGTAGATGAAGACCTAGAATGGGACTTGCTTGTCCAAACATAGACACTTAGTTCTTCTGAGATGCACTGGGGTTATCTGAGACATCCTGAATGGGCTAGTGGAGATGGTATATGACCTTAGGAAGACACATTCTTCCATACTCAGATGGCAGTAGACACTTATGTTTCTGAATCTCACCCTTGTGACTGCTTAGATGACTCATTCTCTTGACTTCATTAATTCTATTGATCAAGAGAAAATGTCTTAACCTTGAAATGAATGACACCTTCAGACTCTTGATTTAGTAGCCCAGACTACATAACAAGTACCGAGGATATATTGGAGACTTATGACCTTCTGGAGAAACACTTGAAGGCCAGACAGTATACCTTATATATTCTTAAGTGGCATATATCAGCATGACCAACTGGATATATTTTTTTGAAGCTAAGAGTTAAGCTTCCTTGTAGTATCTTGTCACCTCTCAGAACATTCCAAAATTATTTTGAAAAATAATGCTAAAAATGGGGAAAAAACTAGCATGGCTTTAGCTCTGCTTTCCTCAAACTATGTCCCAACATGTCCCAGAAAAATGTATGTACACTCTGTTCTCGTATTGTACTGAACAAGGGTTACTAGTGTTTGTGCAGAGTACACATTTGGCTAACAAAGTTAATGAAAAGATATATCTGTTAATGTTTGCAAGCTCAGACCAGGTTTTACAATCAGTTCATTCAGTTTCACATGAACAATACTCTCACCCATGACTAAGCCTACAGCCACATTTGCCTTCAAAATTGTTATTCTTGTCCATAGTAAGATCTACAATTTCTTTCCCTATTCTTTCATTACTGAACTGACTATAATTCCAAGGACAAAGATTTCAAATGTAAATAAGGAAGAACGGTAAAAGATACTTTCCCTACTCTGGGACTCCATCACAGCTCTTCCAAAACACTACAGTGAATCCCTCTGCCTTTTAACTCCTGAATACAGTTAGGCTATTTACAGTTAATTTACTACTCCAGGGGAGAGGTAAGGCAATCTGAGTATATATTGAAGTGTCTCTCTTTTCTGTTTTCAGAGGTATTAATGTTTCTGAATCCATATGCATAGTACAAATTCATGTCAGTGAAGTTATATCTAAATGATATTGTATTTATTAGTAATATCTCAACATGATGAAAAACTTCCTTACTTTGAGGGTGACAGAGCACTGGAACAGGCTGCCCAGGGAAGTTAGGGAATCTCTTTCTATGAAGATGTTCAAAACCCACCTGGACACATTCCTGTCCAACCTGGTCTAGGTGAACTTGCTTTGGCAGGGGGGTTGGACTAGATGATCTCCAAAGGTCCCTTCCAACCCCTATGATTCTGAGATTCTGTGATATTTTAATTACCTTACCCAATCTAGAAACTACAGACTTATTTTTTCATTGTCTTTTTCAACTTGATGGCTAGGCTTTTTGTTTTTCTTTTTCTTTTGCAGAATGAGTTGTTGGCATTTCTGAAGGTAATGTGATTTTACTTCTTGCAGCAGTGAGTCCCAAAGATGAAGCGTAATAATTTAGACAGTTAATTCTACTGTATTCATGAACCACCTCTTTTGGCTAACATGGGAGGCTAACATTCCATTTTCCATAGGAATGCATCTGTCACAACAGACAAAGTCAAAAAAATTACTGTAATATTTGAAACAGTGATCCAAGACTATCTTCAACAAGTGAGAACAACTGAATGTGAGACAACATTTAGTTAATGACCTGAAAATATAGTAATTTTAAACTGCATTACTATAAAATTTTACTTAGAAATCTTATAAATATTTCAATTGTTTTAAATATAAGGACCGGGGCACTGATATCAAATGCCAGTACCATGGTACTGCAAACTCAGCAGTTACTCCATAACAACTCACGTTTTTAAAATAAGTGTTCTCTCCATGCTTATAGCTAATACTGAACCAGAAAGCATAAAATAAGTGTTTTAAATAATCTCCCTATTGAAAATCAATAATTTGTTCACTTATTATGAGCACAGTATGTGACATAAAAATATAATAAAATTTGCATTACATTTTCTTCAAGGACTCTTTAAGGAGTCACAAACAGTGCAGAACCATTTTCTCCCCTACATCTTTTGCGAACAACATGAAAGCTGTAAGTCTTTCAAAACCATGTCTATACTCCAACTGCATACATTTTGCATTTATTTTTACTGTGATGGTGTAGGAAATAGCTGTGTGGTGGGCAAGAAGTGTAGTATGTGGAAATAAGCAAGTAGAAGCTCTGTAACTGGGGAGATTAAACTGTAATTGTTACTTTTATCTTTTTCATTCTTTAATATAATATTTTGATTCTATTTAATGTTGTACAGAAGGGGTTATAGAGGATTATTGTCAGCATTTGAAAAGTTTGTTTAGGGCCTATAATTAAGAAGATGGAAGGGAGGCCACCACTGAAAGAATTACTTCCTTTTTATTTTAGTTTTTGGATCTTATTTAACCTTTTCAAATGCTGGATGCTATTTTGACTAGCACTATAAATTATATACAGCTTGATATTGCTCAGAAGGAATTAATTAAAAAGTTTGGATTTATTTTGGTTTAGAAGTTTTGTAATCAAAACATATGTTAAAGAAAAAACAAATTATTTCTTTTATCAAATGACAGAGGTAGCTTCAATTAATTTTGGACTCCTATGGGAAAAGTGTTTTTTATAAAAGGACCTTCCAATACTTAAAAATCCTTTCAATACTTAAAGGGGGCTTATAAGAAATATGGGGACAGACTTTTTAGTAGGGTCTGTAGTGATAGCACAACGGGTAATGGTTTTAAACCAAAAGAGGGTAGATTCAGAATAGATACAAAGAACAAATTTTTTACAATGAGGGTGATGAAACACTGCAATAGGTGTCCCAAATTGGTGGTAGATGCACCATCCCAGGAAACATTCAAGGTCAGAATGGACAGGGCTCTGCGCAACCTGATATAGTTGAAGATGTCCCTGCTCATTGAGGGGGGTTGGACTAGATGACCTTTAAAGGGCCCTTCCAACCCAAATTATTCTATGATTGATTCTATGATTCTATGACCATATTACAAAAATGTTCTGTTCCTCCACTGCTTATTTTCTACACTCCACAGCTAAAATGGGGTGAACTTCTTCCACAAGCCTAGTTATAGGGAGCTATCAACTTCTAGTTGGAAAAACCGCATCACTGGATTAACAAGGCACTGTCTTCTAGTTAGTAAACAGAGGCTTTCAGCAATGGTTTCCATATAGAGACCTTTTGTTGCATCAAAGGAAAATATCACTTGTATCACTTTGGGGACCAAATTTATTCCCAGATTAACTTTGGTAATACAAATAGAGTAGTGCATTTTGCGAAGTATTTTTTACACACTTCCCTGCTTTATAGCCTTTTCTGTTTTTCTGATGTATAATTTATCATTTTTAAAAGTTAGTAAATTGTTATTTTTGAAAATAAATTTTCACCCTGATTATATGCTGTCTTAGATTTTGGTTCATCATGCACAGACTGCTTACAATTTATAGCCAAGCAAGCTATGAAAGTATTTTTCACCCACTTTGCAGATATGTAAATGACCTCAGATATCAGAAAGCAAAGGAAAACTAGATCTCACTGTGAAATATCCTTTCCTTTGAGAGGGAAGGAAAAAAAAAAAAGACATGCGGTCCATGCAAAAAACAATCCCCCCAAACATATACCAACCAAAAAAAAAAGTGAAGAGTAACTCTACCTCACTGTTTTACATGAAGCCTTATATGAGTAGAATGAAAATGCCAATTAGTGTTTATTGATTTTTTTTTTCCATTCTCTGAAAGAAAACATTGACTTTGACAAAATCACTAGTATCTTCTCCGACATGATAAGATTTTTTTATGTGCTGTTTCTGTATACTCATGGAACTTCAGGCTGTCAGGGAAGTGATTAATTTTCCTAACTCAAGTCTCACTGAATATAATTCTATATTGACAGAAACCCATGGAATTTGTCTTTACAGCAGCCTTCTGTAAGACTTGTTATAGAGAATAACATCTGTAATGGTTCTTGCTCTAGCTATGAGGAAGAACCGTACAACCATTTTATGTGTGTTGACTTTTGCTTACAGCATTATAGATTTCAGAAAGCTTCAGAGGTGACTAGAGATTTGGGAATCCTGAGTAAAAACTGAAAAAATAGGAACTCCACATAAGGTATCTGTGGAGAGACTGAACCCTGAGACTTCAACAGTTCTTTAAAAACCAGATTGTATTGAAGGAGTTTGTGTTGACAACCTATGGTGAGTTTACATTTAGCTAATTAGCAATACCTTTGTGAAAACTGTTTGCACAATCCTCCACCTCCCCATGAAAGGGGGGAAAAAAGGAGAGGCATAACAGCGTCTCATCTTGAATCAGCTCAGTGTTTTACTAGTCAATCTGGCCAGAACGAAAGAACATCAAATGCAATCCCCAGGCACGTGGATTGTATTAGGGATGGAATAAGAAGCCTTAACTCTGTAGTTCCTGGCTTTTGTTGGATTATTTTTACACAGCTTTTGTATTTAGGGAGGATTATGACACACATGGTCAATAAGATCACACAGTCTTTTTAGACCCCTATAATACTTCAAGGTGCAATGAAATGAGTTAAATATGGAGAGAAAAGCCAGTCTGAGTCTGGCTTTTGAAGTTTTAAATGAAAACTTCTTGCAAATTTTAACAAGGTTCTTTCCATAATTTTTAACATTAACAAAAAAACTGTAGAAGAGAATAAAGAAGACCTCGAACTGAAAGGACCTGGTTTGATTACAGTGACAATTATTCTCCATTTCATCCATGGTGATCATAGGAGACCCTTTAGAGTTATTATGATTTTGGATGAAGTGCATGGGACACTGCTACTTAATTTCCATGCGATCTTAATGTAACTGCTATGATTCCTCCATCAAAAGCATAATCATACATTCTATTGTTGTCATAGTGTGTTGTGCCAATAAATACTACTAAGGAAATTCTTCATGCACAGCTCATTGACATAATAGGCTATAATGTTTTTTTTAGTGCTGCTATGGTCTACTGTATCAATGCCTACTGTGGGAGACTTTAAAGCACTCATCCAAGCACAGAGGGTAACTATACATAATAAAAATCTTTATGAAATTTTTGGAAATAAGCAATTATTCTGCACTGCACTGTTCATTTTATTTATAAGTGCCAAAATCATTAGCATACACAAGGGACAGATGTGGTATTCAAATTTTCCCTTAAAGATTGAACTAACTACACTTCCACAGGCTTCAAGAACCTTCAAGATTTTTTTTTTTTGTGTTGTCTTTCATTTTTCTTAATGTCAAAGTGCAAAAAAACCACAAAGGTAAAACTTAACACTCTCTCATTTAATGATCTCATGCTTCTCTATTATTTTGTAAGAAAAGGTCATAGTTGCTTCATCTTCCTATCTGAAAGCTATGCCTCTAATCTGAAACCCTTGTTTAAATTTTTTTCTTTATGAAATGGACAGAGAGAAGTACCTCCAGAGAACAATTTGGAAGAACATTCATAAACTAGGTACCTAAAATGAGTGGGATGAATGACTCACTGAAGAATTTAACCTAGCTTTCTAGCAAATACATACCACATAAAATATATCCCAGTCTTTATGTAGAAAATACAGACTCTATATTTTCAGAATTTCAACTAATCTGGATGAAATGCGATTAGTTCAGGACAACAGAAAAAAACTTTCACACTAAATAGAGTGCATTGCTGAATAACTGCAGCTTTCTGATGTGAGTAACAGAAATGATTCAACAGGAAGTTCAAGAAATCGTGCAGCTGTCACTAATACATTAACTGTGCTACAGGGCTGTGAAAAAGTTTAACCTCCCTCCAAAGATGCACTAGAGTATGCTCTATATCCTCAGAAAACTCATTTTTCCTCTTTCTTGTAGAATATAGTGGTGGGTTGACTTTGGATGGTTGCCAGGTGGCCATCAAGCCACTTTATTACTCTCCCTCCATCAACAGAACAGGGGAAGAAAATACAGTGAAAAGGTCATGAGTTGAGATAAGGACAGGGAGATCACTCAGAAATTACTGTCATGGGCAAAACAGACTCAGCATGGGGAAACAAACTTAATTGATTACTAATTAAACAGAGATGGATAATAAGAAAGAAGAACAAATGTAAAAACACCTTCCCACTGCACCTCTCCCTTCTTCACAGGTTCAGCTTCACTCCTGACTCTTCTATCTCCTCCCCTTGAGCAGCGCAGGTGAACCGTGAATGGGGATTGTGGTCAGTCCATAACGTTTTGTCTCTGCTGCTCCTTCCTCCTCACAGTCTTCTCCTGCTCCAGTGCTGGGTCCCTCCCACAGGATACAGTCCTTCATGAACTTCTCTAACATGGTTCCTTCCCACAGGCTGCAGTTCTTTCAGAACTGTTCCAGCATGGATCCTTTCTCTGCTGCTGTAGTCCTTCAGGAATAGACTGTTACAGTGTGGGTTACCCACAGGCCACAGTTCCTGCCAGGAGCCTGCTCCAGCATGGGTTCTCCACAGGCTGTAGCTTCCTTCAGGACACATCCACCTGCTTTGGTGTGGGGTTCTCCATGGTCTGCAGTGTGGATATCTGCTCCAGCATGGTCCTCCACGGGCTGCAGAGGGACAACCTGCTTCACCATGGTCTTCTCCAGGAGCTGCAGAGGAATATCTGCTCTGGCACCTGCAGCACCTCCTCCCCCTCCTTGGGGTCTGCAGAGTTTTTTCTTTCTCATTGTCTCACTCCTTTCCCAACTGCTTTTGCACAGCATTTTTTACCCTTTCTTAAATATGTTGTCACAGAGGTGCTACCAACACTGCTGACTGGCTCAGCTTTGGATAGCTGTGGGTTCATCTTGGAGCCCAACATGGAGGAAGCTTCTGGTGTCTTCTTACAGAAGCCACCTCTGCAGCACTCTTCACCCCCTTCCCCCCTGCTACCAAAACCTTGCCATGTAAATACAATACAAATATAAAACAGAGCTTTAAAAAAAAAAAATCATGCATCTTTTGCTTTTAATTTTTTCTTTTCCTTTTTTCCTTGTCCTTTTCCTTTTCTCTTTTGCCTTTTTTCCCACCTCCTTCTTTCTCCTTTACCTTCTCATTTTATCTTCATTTTCCTTTCCCGTTTTTAACCCTAAGCAACTGGCATACAGTCAATGGTGACATGACACTGGTTAATTATGATAAGACTAAAAAATCAGTTATGTTTTTTGTTTGTTTTTTTTTTTTTGGTTGGCTGTGCAATTAACTCAGGCTGTTTCTGGGTTTCAGTAGGGTTCTGGCCTGCATGATGCAAACTAAAAGTTTGGAACTTGACACTTAATAACCACAAATATTGGTGTGATGGATCTTTGAAACGGTTGTCTGCAAATGGTGTCTGTAAATGAAAAAAAGATGCAAACTTTGCCAATGTAATAACACAAGTTGAAGAAAGTATTAATAGGAAATATTTATTTTATTTGTAACGGACTGAGAAATTTCTCTCCTAGGCCTAATGCCTAACATGTTCAAACATGAAAAAAGACTGATAAGAAAAAACGTGGACAGTTTCTTAACTATTTTGTTACAAACAGTGTCCCTGATGAATGCAAAATAATTCAACAGACATTTCTATGGCCCACTTTGGAGCAAAGGTCAAGCGTTAGATTGATTTATGATTAATCGAGCTTATGGTTATGAAACCCTTCAGAATAGCATTACGTGTTCTCAGGTTCTCTAGTCACTCTTAAATAACTTGAAGATGTCTATCAGAGATGAATAACATAAAAGAAAATTAAATTTAAGACTACAAAATACAGAGGTTGTAACATAAGTAACAACAACCCACCCTATTTAAAACTCCTGAAGATCTGCCTTTCAGGAGTTCACTGGTTATAGAGTGCTTTGCCACAGTCTCCAATCACAGAATCTCAGATTTTAGCCCTTGTTTTTCATGGCAAATCACTGCACCATTCTAGATCTTATTCTTCTTTGAAAAATTTAGTGATGATGTTGACCTCTTTTCTATACTGATTTGGGTGTCTGAAAAATGCTTTAAGAGTGGGATTCCTTTCATCTATGTTTAGGTGTGAACTATTCATGTTTGGTTCCAGTTACTGTCAGAGGGGACACACGACCACCTTTAGGGCAAGATTCAGCTGACCTCTTTTAAAATATATTTTAGGTATTTATTTGTTTCTATTGATTACAAAAGAAGTCTATTAAATTATTACATTGGAATTGGATGTCTCTACTATTGAGCTGGTCAGGCGATACCCTACTGCAAAAATTCCCCTGAGTTTGGCTAATATCTACACAGGTGCTTTGTAAGCTATCTCGTATGGACATCAAGTATATAAACTATGCATGTGGACACCTGAACCTAGCCCCCTTACGGACTTGCTGAGTGGAGCTGTACTGTGAACTGCATTTCTGGATGAGATAAGAACTTGTACTGGGCCTCTTTCACTTCTTGTTCCTTGGTTTCTGTGAAAGGGAGCTGACATATGTGGACTAGGACCTACGAGCACACAGCAATGCAGAGGACTACTCGCTATAGACACAACTAAGGAAAATGTTACATGAAGAATTCACATTCTGATTTACTTCTCAGTTTCCTTAGAATGTGGCAGTATTTATAACAGAGTTGCATTTGCTACAGAATATTTCATGCGAGAGAGGAGGAGGAGTACTTAAATTAGGCCCATCTTTCCCAACAGAAATGTTTTTTCTACCAATGACTTTCTATTAGCACTGTAGCTTCTGTCCCCTAGTGAATTCTTCTTTAGTGAAACAGGGATTTCCACTATTTCAGTATTCAGTCCAGTTAGAAACCAAAGTAAAGCTATATGGGTGCAGATCATGTTTTAAAACAAGTAAATATACTGTACATTGGTGCAAACATGCCTGTAGAAAAAATCCATAATGTTGACAAGCCTTTTGACAATATTCTTTTCTTGACCATTTGCCCTATAAAGATAGCGCTCTAAACAAGCCCTTTGGCTCAATAACCACACTCGCAGGGAGCAGTGATAGTTGTGTACTTGAGTCAATATTCCAGCTTCTGTGCAAGGCTAGATATATGGATTGTCTTCGCACACAAAGTATTATTTTAGATCCAGTAAAATGTACGGCAATCAGCATATACATGCACAGCATACAGAAGATCCAGACTAGTTTAGAGTCTGCGAAAAAAGTTCTAGCTAGTCAAACTAAAGTTTAAAATCAAAATATTCCTTTGAAAATGCGTTTTGCCATCAAATGAATCTAAATGAAAATAACAACCATTTGTAAATATATAATATAAATATGTAATATATAATAAATCGTATTGTTATATGTGATAAGTCATGAATTATAATAATAGATTATTTGTAGTATATTGCATGTAATAATAAGATAATATTTTATTAACATATTTTACTATAATTTGTATTATATCTATTATATTTAATTTACTTCATAATGTGTATTAGATAAAATTTCTTTGGAAATGTCAGTTATCTGATAGCATAAGCGGTGTTTTTGTTATGGAGGTGTACAAAACACTAGTCACTATTTCTAAGTGATGAAATGAACATACTGAAAATTAATAATAGCTGCCGAAATGTTAAGTCCCTCTGTTTATCCAGTATAGTACTCTTTCCCCGTAAAAGAAAAAAAAAAAAAACCTTCAGTAAATTCAACCAAAACATGAAACAAAAACATTGACCACAGGCCTAACCACATAACTACTGTATACAGCACACTGAAGTAAAACAGAGGTTGATCAGAGTTTATCAGCCAAACTCTAAAGAGTGAAATTCAAAGGCACCATCTGGAAACCCCTGTAACTGAGAAGTAGGATTCATTCACTGAGGCTGAGCTCTATGCTGATATATTTACCTATTACAGTTTCCAAATTATTTAAAAGTTTGTTGTTGTGGTTTGGGCTGCACTGGCCACTGAGACAAATGACAGATGCTCACCCCCACCTCTTTCACCAAGGAGAGGAGGGAGAGAGAGAAAGAGATTTATGAGTTTATCTCAGTGGACAGTCCAGCCATGTTGGGCATGTTGACAGTCTGGAGTGCTAACAGTAGCATAAATGATCTGAAGAACTTCCTACTTTTTGTCCTGTTCTACCTGAATTTTTTTTCCGTCACTTTCCAGTCTTGTTGCCTAGGTCTGTTATGATTCTAACTTGCTTGAGGCTTTAGAGATATTCAGGAATAAGCTGACCTGCCCATAGAAGGGGACACAGAGACAGTTCAGAGGTTTACGCACCAGTACTATTTGAACATGTCTGTTCTTTGCACTGAGGAAATCCGTAGCTGTTCATGTTGAAACTTTCAGCTTTCACATGTAGCCTGAGGAGGAGCAGCTGCAACATCTTGGTGTCTTAAAATGATAAGAAGCATTATGAACCTTATCTCCTACCTGAAAATCCAAGGCTGTCAGAAGTACCAGTAAGACCTCTATA
Organism: Dromas ardeola; assembly: GCA_013398915.1. Lineage (NCBI taxonomy): Eukaryota > Metazoa > Chordata > Aves > Charadriiformes > Dromadidae > Dromas > Dromas ardeola. The sequence goes on from VYZM01016020.1 coordinate 45,542, forward strand.
GTCAATGAGCTAAAGGTGACCATACACTTCTCAGAGATACATGTATGCCAAGCACAGCTTCAGGCAAGGAGTTTCTTACCTCAGCAAGTATTTTCTCAATGAATTACAGCTAATTTGCTTTCATTCAGATCATGCTCTGATTCATATATTGTGAGTGTACTGAAACTCAGGAATCTAAATTTAATGAAAAAGTAAACATAGACCCTGGATGACCTCAAGAAAGCTGATGGCATACATAATGCCAAATCTTCTATTTGTTTTTCTATAAAGTTGCACACAGATACTCACTGGGAGAGGCAGTTGTGATTTACTTGACAGCACTTTCTGTTCTTTTTCCAGCAATATTCATCAGTCTAGATAAGATTTCATTAGGACAGATTTTTACATTAAAAAAATGGTGAAACTTGAGAGAATTCCAGCCCCAAATAATCATTATTTAGAACTAAAAAGGAATTGGAAGGTTAAATTACGATCTTTCTTTCAAAATATACAAAAAGTAAAATATACAATTATTATGATTCACTTAGACCATGAGTGTATATTTTAGTCTCTGAACTGCAGAAGCATGCCAGAGAGAACATATCAAAAAGCTGGATTTTACAGTCCTGAGGTTTGACCATTTGCCTGAAAAATGAAAGACGCACTGAAGACACACATCTTTATGTGGTTCAGCTTGGGCCTTCTGCTTCTCATTCCAGTCTAAACACAGACCTAGTGGCAGGTATGTCTTGGATATATTGGTCTCTCTACCTCAGAAGAGAGGTCTCTTTGGTACACTGTTTAAAAGTCTTAATTTTGTTCCAGCACTGAATTAATATTAAACTTGGAGACCTTAAACTTTTCCGAAAAGGATTTTTTTATAAAAAGAAAAAAAAAAATCTGATCATATCTTTAAACATGAAACATTATGAGACTAAAATATCCTGCACCCTATGTGTGGGCTGTCATTAGTAGAATCATTGGTCATGAAACACAGTTTCCTGACATCCCTCTGGAGGCAAGTAAGAGACATGTGTGAAATACGTCCACCTTTGATAATAGTTCCCATTTCTTTATCAGGACTTATCACATAGGGAAATATGATATGAAGGAACACAATCTTTCCTGGTTGAAAACTTAATATTTTCTTATCATGCTAAAGTGGACTCTGAAACAAGAACTGACAAAGAGATGAACCAGTTTGAGAATCTCGCTAGCATCTAAGAGAGAAATATGTCAATAAGCTATGATATGTGATCCTATTATTAACTTAGGACCCTGATTTTAGTTTCTATTCCTTCTTCCAGAGAAAGACTGATGAGCAATATTCACAGGAAGTACTCATCACAGCAGTGTTTTCTAATGTCTAAAAATCTCTGGAAAAATGGTCTGGGAATCGTAACTTCTGAGAAAGAACTGCCTGCTAGTCCTGTTTATTTTATTTACATTTACATGAAATTACCTTCTTACATAAATCTAAATATAATTTCAAAGCAATAGTTTCCAAAGCACTAAGAATGTGTCCTATTCAGTTACATGCATGCATGAACATGCACAAACACATCTGTACGGAAGCACACTTTTTTCTACTGTATAAAGCCTTGCATAGTGATATGAAATTTTTTACATGCTTAAAAATATATTATGCGGTGATAGGGACATTATAGTTGTACAGAAATGTAGATGCCCCCTCCTTGCTTCCTCCTGCTCACTCACATGACATCATGGCTAAACTGATTGGCATTGATATTTTTAATGGCTATCTCTGAAAGCAAAGACGGGATTAATCAAAGTTGGAATCTTTCAAATCTGAGGTCTTACAAAGAGGTCACCAATAGCGTATTCTATTAGATTTGATAACACCAAACCTTTGCAACTTTATTTCTAGGAAATCATCAACAGACACGGTAAAGACAATGTGTGATCCATTTAAAGTTTACAGACAGATTGATATAAATGAAATCTATGGCATCCATGTGTAACTAAGTCTGACTCCTGCACTGCTAAATTTATAAGACTTAAGAGGCTAAACTCTGCTAGGAGGATTGATTGATAAGATTAGAATTGTCTGTGGCTTTTGGATCTATCAGGGTAACGAGTATAAGAAGTGGTGACACAAAGCTCTTTATAGAAGTTTTTAAGTAATAAGACAGTCAAAAACACAGGGATCATGTTTATTTCTCCCAAAAACGTATTATGTAACCATTGTTATTTCCTAAAAACAATATAAATAGTGTAGACTCTAATTCTAGCCCAAATGCTTCATTCATCATCTTCATATAGATCTCATTGCCACTAATTTTCATGCCTTGGCATACTTATTCATTCTTAATATTTTATTAATTTATATGGCCTCTGTAAATCTCAAGTCAATCAAACAGGTAACACTAAAAACAGTTACTATTATTAAAGAACATCTTCATGACAATGAAAATGTCAATAGGAAAACCCCAGATGAATGAAATGGTAAAATGGCACTTTCAGTGAAAGGATGACTCAATTACAAAAAAATGTTCACTCAGTAGCTTGAGAACAGAATAGAATAGAATAGAATAGAATAGAATAGAATAGAATAGAATAGAATAGAATAGAATAGAAGTAGATATTTCCAGATATTCTAGATATTATTAAAACCAATAATGATTTTACTGTCACAAAACCTCTTGTGAGGTGAAAAGGGGTTATAGCCTATATTTTACAGATAGAGAAAATGATGCACAGTAATTTTATGTGCCTCCATCCCGATGTGCCAAAACTGTGGTTCAATTTCAGAGTTGATGAGTACCTATAGCTCTAAGTGAAGTTAATCATGAAACACAGAGTAGTATCTAGAAGCACTAAGAACACCTTTTTTTCAACCAAGATTGAAAGGGTGATTTTTATTTTTATTTTAAAATGTTTAAACTATTCTTCACCCACTTCTACGTTTCCAAGATTAGATCTTGGCTTTTGTAGTGGAAGATGCTTTTTGTCATATTATGTTTAGTACTTTATGGTTTCCACTATACTACCTGGAAGGAACATTCAGCCTGAAAGTCTTTATTTAGTCTTTTGTCAGTCTCTCACTAACAACTTGCTTTTTATGTCTTCCTTTCTATTATGATTAATAGTTTACATTTGTATTTGGAATGCTTCAAGCTACAGTCATGGCAATCCCTTTCACAATTTCCTTCTATGTCTTCTGACACTACATGAATATTTGTGTTTGATCATTTTTTCTTATGGGTATGCAGTGAAGGCTGTATGCAGGTATAGTTTCTCAGTATATTTTATAGTAAATGCTTTGCTTCTTTCAGGGGCACGGAAGCCTCTGCCTACATAGTACAATGTGCTGGACCAAATAATTGGAAATACTTTCAGACCTCAGACCTGGGAAATCACTCAGGGAAAAAAAAATAAAATAAAAATTGGGATTCTCCTTTTCACAGGCTTTTTTAGTACTAGATCTATCACATGGGTGTTATGACTGACCTAATCTAATTGGAGCACCAATCACCAGGCCACCCTTTGACAAACAAAAACAAATACATTTTTTTAGCAATGCTTAATCTTTCAGAGACAAGACATTTTAATGTAAAACAAGGGCTCTGACAAACTGAGGACCTGGAACAAAGATAAAATCCTCCTCTGTAACAATGGGTTACATCAGCACAACTCATATATGGCTCCTCTTTCAGAGTCTTCTGGTGTAGCTTGCTGACACCAAAATGTGCCTAAATGTTAATAGTTAAAACACATAAAATATTTCTTCTCTTAATGAAGATTTTTTTTAAAATGAACAAAACTTAAAAAAAACCTTGTAAAGTAATGATAACCTCTGTAAAGGGATTTACACTGTTAAAAATATAAACAATAGCTTAGAAAAGTCAGTGTTGTACCAAATACCATATAGAATGGTATCAGTGACTGTAGTTTTATGGTGCCTGTGAAACATAATACACCTCGAGAACATCCTTAATGGGATGAGTGACTCCCCCTCTGGACTTCCAAATAGAAGTCTCAGTGTAGTACAAAATTCTTCTTATGCTGCATGCTGATATCTCTATTTCTAAGAATATACCTGTGACCAGGCTTTTTAAAGCTTAAATTCCTTTTCCTAGTCAAAGGCGATAGAGAAGTCTTTTGAAGAGATTTCTGAAGAGCAATACAGAGGGCCTTAGAAAGAGGCTGATTGAGGATTTACCAGGACGCAGGAAATGGATGTGAGTTAGCACAATGCTAGGTGCAAGTTAAACTCTTTAATATGGTCCTTTCCTAAAGTTACTGAGGAATACATACGGAGTTTTTCCTGTATGAGATTTCAGAATTCCTAGTAAATAATGTGAAAAAATAAATCTTGTTCCTCCTAGGATCAGGAACCCTGAAGGTTTATCATTACAATTGGAAAAAGCAGTTGGATAAAGAAAGTGGAGCACATGTAAATTCTATGCAAAATATCCTCTTAGGGGCTAATGTATCTCACCTAACCTACTTGCACCTGTTCTGTTGTTGTCTACTTATAGACAGATGAATAATTCATCCTGTTATAATGGCAATTTATGAATTTTTCTGTGCAGTTAATTTCAGGACAAGTTGTAAAGTGTCTTAGTAGTGGTAAATCAGTCTTGTCTGTTGCTCTGCGCTAAGACTAGTAACATATGTCAGTATCTGGAAACTTGGATAAGGCTTTTTAATCTTGCCTTCATCTGTTGTAAGTTATTGTGGTGGGTTAGCCTTGGCCAGCAACTCCACCCGACTACTCACTCGCTCCCCCTCCTCAACAGAACAGGGGGAAATAACAGGACTGACAAAGGTTATGCATCAAGACATAAAGGGAGATCACTCACCAATTTCGGTCATGGGCAGAACAGACTCATCTCGGGAAAAATTAATTTAATTTATTGCCAATTAAAAATAGAGTTGCATGGTGAGAAACAAAGACAGAAAATAAAACAATACTTCCCCCTCTTCCCTTTCGAGGCTCAACTTCACTCCTTCACTCCCAAGTCCTCTCTCCCCCCAACCCCCTCCACCTGAGGCTCCACGAGCAGCGCAGCAGGATGAGGAATGGCTGTTGGGGTCAGTCTGTAACAGTTCCTCTATGCTGCTCCTTCCTCCTCACACTTTTTCTCTGCTCCGGACTGGGCTCTCCACAGGCTGCAGCTTCATTTAGGTAATATCTGCCTGCTCTGATGTGATGTGGGGTCCTCCACAGGCTGCAGTGTGGATATCTGCTCCACCATGGTCCTCCATGGCCTGCAGGGGCACAACCTGCATCACCATGGTCTTCTCCATGGGCTGCAGGGGAATCTCTGCTCGAGCAGTTGGAGCACCTCCTCTTCCTCCTCCTCCTCCATCATCTTGCTGTCTGCAGGGCTGTTTTCTCACACTTTCTTCCTCTCTTGTCACTGCCTGTGTAGTGTTTTGCCCTTTCTTAAATACATTTTTCCAGAGGTGCCACCATCTTGGCTGAGGCACTCAGCTGCATCCTACTGGAGTTGGCTGGAACCAGCCTATCTTCACAGAAGCCACCCCTGCAGCGCCTCCCTGCGCCCCGAGTCAAAGTGTTATCATTTAGTCCTAACACAGTCATCCAGAGAAACTGCTCAGATAATTTGCTATCAATAATATAATGAATGTAAAGTTGTTGGGATTTTTTTGTTCCTTTCGTGAATTAGCAGCAAGTAATAGGTTGAGGTTTTCATTCATCTGTGGTTTTCCATTCCCTAATGTCTAGTTTGTGGTAGGACAATACTTTAATGTCACAACTTTCTTTTCTTGAGCTAGGGCTGTGTTGTTATTTATAAAAATTGTATGTTTTTAAGTCATAATATACTATTTCTCATGAGTGACTGGAAGACTTAAGTTTTTACAACACTAATATTATTTTCTTCCTCTGAAGTTATGTTAGCAAAGCTAAGAATAATGAATATATAGTGCATATATGTAAAAATTCATTATTGTAAATAATAGATAGTGATAGTAGAGCTGCATAGTTAAATTTTCATTACATTTTCCATTATGAAATCTGTCTTCAGTTGTTTATAGCTTTTCCAAATTTGTATAGCTGGAAAAACAGAGGACTCGTGCAGCGTGCTTACATGCCCAAAAGCTTGCTATTTTTCTACCAGTTGTATCAGTTGGTCTAACAAAAATCTTACCCCCCTCTTATAAATATGCCTGGTTTCTATTTTTAGACCACTGTCATGGTTATACACGACATAATAATTCAGTCTGCTTTATTTCTTTGACCTACTTCTGTACGGGATACAGGATGCAGAAAACTCCTTTCTGGACTTCTCAGCATGGCACTGAACTGTGCCATGTGGATGGACTAGCTCTAGCTGTCCTGTACTACCCAGTACAAACATAACTCACTGATCAGTATCTGACTGGCACAGATCTTTCTGAGCTTGTTAAAGCATTCTCAATAAACACTATATGGTAATTTTCACTTAACAATAGAAAACAGATGTTTTGACTAGATAATGAAATTACAATTCTGAAGTAAATAAGTGCAACATTTTTCAGCTTCATTGAAGTGAGGTATTGTGAATGGATTTATCTCACCTTGTGTGTATATCTAAAAGTTAGAATAAGATTCCTTATTTGCTGGCAATATCGCCTTGAAGTATTCCTTGCCCCGGCAGACCCATATTTTTTCTGCCCGGATTTGTATTGCACTCTTTACCCCCCTGGTTTACAGAAACATAAAAGCAACTGGATCGAAAAAATGTCTTAGTCAACAAATTGCCAACAACGTACTTTGAAATCACAGATAAAGTGTCTGAATTTCAGCTCATTGTTTTAGTTCTACTTTATAGTCAAAAGAAAGAAATAGGCATCCCTGAAAGGTGATTTATCTCATCTCAAGGTGTGTATTTTTCCTCAGTGGTATAAAGGGATCCAACTTTGTCTCAGGCAAGTAACTTTCAGACAACTGAAGCTGGATGAGATGAATCACATGCTGCATAAACATAGCTTTAAATATTGAAAATGAATCTGAGCTTTGCTACCGAAATAGTTGGCATACCACTTACTCATCCCTAATTCTTTTTGAAATTGATTTGTAAGATCTATTAAAAATCCCACAATAGTTAAAATTTTCAGGTGTTGGAAAACCCTATTAGCATGAGTCATAAATTATTATAAATTCCTAAGCCCTGTTTGACTCTCAGTGTTCTTTCTTACTTTCTTTTTGAACGTGAAGGGTTTTTTCTTCTGTTACCTGATACTAATACACGGGCTGTGCAAGGATCAGAGGTTGTCTGCTCTCTAACTTTTTTTTACTACTCTTGCCCTAAGTCCTGGACCCTCCAGTTCAGCCGTTTTACGGTGCTCTATTTCTTAAAGGACAGCATCCTGCAAAGAAAGGAGGAGATAGTTCTCTCTCCTCGGAAATTTGCATGTGAACGCTAGCTACAAGGCAAGTAAATGCACATTCACCATGAGCACAGTTCATGGAGTGATGAGGACACAAAGAGCCTCAGAGGGAATGATTGTTTCACAACAAGGAGCTCATGCATTTCAAATTGCTCAGCACCTGGGCTTGAAATGAGTCCATGCTCCTGTTGCTTAATACTGTTGCACAGTAGTTTTGGCAACAAGACTGACAGCTTGAAGGGTTATTCTCAAAATCATACAGCATGTTAAATTCTGGTAATGTATTTTTTTCCCTGCCCTGGCAACATTACAAGAAAAAATTGGCCGGATCTTTATAGATGTGCATCTGGCTGAATGGCAAAGCCTGGCTATCAATTTTATCACTATTAATTTATTATTTCCTGGTTTTTACACTTTACTTAGCCGACATAAAACTTTGAATCCCATTGTTGCCTTAAGAAAACCACTTTTTTCCCACCTGAGAGATGAATGCCTGTACTCATGATTTTCAGACTTTGTCTCGATTAACTTTTGACTGCTTTGGTGTCATTGGGACACTAAAATTTGTACAAATATGAAAGCTGATAGCTACCTACAAAGCCAGATGCTCTCTGTATGAATGTCCATAGAAGGTCAGACTGAGTGTCTGTTTAGCCCAGTACCTCTTCACTGTACATGACTTGTGGTGGATATATAGGGAAAGAGTAAGAAAATAGGCAAAGGTAGTGTTGTTCTGCCCATGTGTTCTGTCCTGTCTTTAACTTGAGGCCTTCCTTAACCATTTGATACTGCAGAAGAACGGGAAAAAGTTTTAGGGCAGTAGGGTGAACCAGACGGGTGTGGTGTTAACCAAGAGAGAGTTCCAGCACAAAGTCTGATCATGAATTCTTGCTTGGAACTGACATACTACTACACTTGCCATGTTCTTATGCTTCTGTGTAGGCAGCCACCATTGATTCCTGTCAGAAACAGGATACTGGACAAAGTGGACAATTAGTCTGACTGGTAAGGAGCATTTTAAAAACATATAAAAAAAATAATAGAATCACAGAACCATAGAACATTGCAGACTGGAAGGTACTTCAGGCAATCTCTGGTTCAACATCAAATCAGATTCAGCTATAAGATTAGACCAGGTTGCTCAAGTCTATCCAATTGGGTGGTAACCTCCAAGGATGGAAACTCCACAGTCTCTCTGAGAAACTGTCCCACCGCTTAACTGTCCTCGTAGTAAAAAGGTTTGTCCTTACAACCAGCATGTCATATTCAATTTATGTGTTTTACTCATTTATGTCTGTTGTTTCTTGTCTTCCCATCCTGCACCACTGTGAAGAACCCGGCTCCACCTTCTTGATGAAGAAGCTGAACTCACTCTAATTGATTGATGTTTTCCTTGTCCTTGACAAGGGTGGAGGCAGATGGCAGGGACAAACTGCTCAAGTATTCTACAGTATTCTATGTGTGGTCTAATGAGGACCAAGTAGAGAACAATCATTTCTTATGGCCATGCTCCTGTTCATAGAGTTTAGGTTCCCATTGACCATCTTGCTGCCAGAGCACACTGCTGGCTCACATTGAGCTCGCAGTCCACTGAGGACCCTATGTCCTTTTCAGCAGAGCTGCTCTCTGGCCAACCTGAAAGGAATTCTTCCTAGGAGTTTGTGTTTGTCCCTGTTGATTTTCATAAGGTTGGCTCATTCCTCCAGCCTGTGCCTAGTCCCACTGAACAGCAGCCCTGCCCTTAAGCATATTGATTGGTCCGCCACAATTTGGTGACACCTGCAAAATCTGTGAGAACACACTCTTTCTCCTGTAGGCCACTGATAAAGATGTTAAACGAGACAGAGGAGAGACCCATGCTGCTCGTTACCAGCCTCCAGGTAGAGTATAACAAATTAACCACAATGAGAAAAGGCTGCATGCATAAGCAAAGATGCCAATTCTACAGGCTTGCCATGACTTTTGATGATCAAACATTTGGGAAAACGTCAGAAGGAAAAATAGGGTGAGACTGAATCTTTGCACCATGGCACTGCGCTGTACTGCTGATAAATCACTCGCATGTTACTTTGTGCTTAAGAAGCAAAGAGTCACCAAGTTAGGGCACCATTCACAACTTCTGTATTATCTTTATTCTTTCCTGTACATACACAAACTTATAATATTTATTTCACGTAGGGGTATATATAACATCTTCTTTTTTTTTTTTTTGTTTTATTTGTGGTGTTGAAAACAACAGAAAACATGAAAGAAAGATTAACAAAATCAATATTGTTCCTTATTTGAAGATCAGTGGCTTCTAAGAATCTGGAATGTCTAATATACAACAAGTTCCGGTTTATTGGGCTAAACATAAAACTGTGAGTAGTACTCTAGTGCTGGTTTTGAGTACATCACATGATTTTTTTAAATTTGGATTATTACTTTAATGAAAGAAATACTAAAAGTTATGTATTTGTGAAAGACTAGATATATGCTTAAAAAACAAAAAAATAGAAGATACTGTTTAACTATTTATTGTTACTATTTATTATTTATTTATTATAAACTGCTTGCGGGTCAGAAAAGTGCCTCAGCATTTTTTCAGTATTTTGTATTAAATTATTAATGTATTTTCTTTCGAGAAGCTATGTATTTCAAAAATACTGTACTTTATGGAATTACAATTTATTTTTTTTAACATGCAGAAAGCTGAAAGTATTGCAATACTCTTATCTCACATTGTGATTAGTAGAGAAACAAAATAATGTTATTGAGATATAAGCCTTTGGTAGCTCTCTGTTGGTATTTGGGATGGTAGAGTCCTGGTTTTGTGAGTGCCTGTGCTAGTTGAACAGTGCTTTGCCAGATTCTTGATAGCTATCTATCTGGGCTTTAGTCTTTCAGTTTTGAGGTCAGGGCATTAACACATTTGCATTATAAAAAGAAAGAAAACTTGTTGGGAATCCCAATATATATTTCATCTGGTTTAAAGCCTTAATCCTGGATTCTGAGTGCTGTGTGGTTTTAAGAGTATTAGTACAGATTTATATAAAATGGCTTGATACTGCATGTGTAAGCACTTTCCACCGACATCAGAAAGTTAAATAAAAAAAAATAAAGCTAGATCAGGGTTAACAGGGTCTAACTGCTGGAGCCCTGGGAAGACCAGATGGCTGTGTGAAAAAAACTATATTGCTTTCTTGCTATTGTTCTGGAAGATAGCTTTTCAATCAAGAATCTTTTATCTTTATTTTTAATAAAAAGAATACAAAAAGAACCTGAGTCAAAGTCTGTTTTAAAAGTTTTGGTTTGTTCATTGTTTGTTTTTTTTTTTCCAAACTTTCCAAAGCAGTCGATTCACCCTGAACACCAGCCACCCCCTTACTTTTGTCCTTAGAGCTTACTTCTGCTACATGCTTGTTTCAGGGCAGATGGGAATAGTTGGCACAGCAGCTGGCCAAAATTCTGATGCTCTATTTTGTGTAATAAAACCTACATAATGGTATTTCTATATTTGGTTTTGAACCAAATCATGCAGAAACAAAATTTGTTAAATTTCCCATGAACAGAAATTCTGAAGAAGAAAAAGAGGCATTTTCCCCTATCTCTCTCTGTTCCCATTAAGTAAGATAAATGCGCTGGAACCTGCAGCTGCTAAGCAAAAATCACATTCTTGAGGGGATCAAGAGGCTGGGGAATGAGTTGGCTCAGGAGTCAGGACATCTTAGAATCTTTGGCCAAAGGACAATCTGCCCAGTGGGGCTTCCTATGGTCATATGCCATTGATCTCCAGCAGCTGCTAGAGTGGAATTAACATTCTTGTCAGGTTGACTGCTGCTGCTAGCCATGTGAAATTGTCACAACTGTTAATTTCAACATTTCCATGCCAAGAAACCTGGAAAACTCAAGAGCCCAGACTTGGTATAAAGCTCTCAAGGCTGCTAGGCTCTTCCTGCATAGCCAAAAGATGAACCCTATTTAGAGGTGGAGCTCAGCGATTGGGATCAAAGAGTCTGAAAACCGTGCCACAACAAACTGCCTTGGAACCATGGATAATGAGATTTCATTCACAGGAAAAACACATCATATCTAAAATACTATACTCTTCAGAGCCTTGAATTCTCAGTCATTAACAGTAGATAAGAATTCTGTCAGGTTTTCCTTATAGTCCTGTCTTTGATTTGGTAGAAATTCCTTGAATTCAGGATCTTAAAGATAAATATTTTAGGCACAATGAAGAGGTGTTTCCTGATAAGTCTTCATTTTGCTGAAAAATTTCTGACTAGATTAAATTTGCTTTTTATTCAAATTAGAAGTTATAGCAAAAAGGTAACTTTCTGCATCTATATATTGCATGACATCCAATGTCCTTCAGTTTTCATCTTTCACCTCATTTCATGAGGTATTCGATGCTCCCAACTCTGAGGTATCCTTGAAACAGGCAATTTGGATGGTAGGGTGCCTAAGTCTCAGGAAAATACTGAAAACAAGCTGACTGTTGCCATTCAGGATGTTGGGGTTATGACCCATTCCAAGAAAATAAGAGCCCATTGCTCAATATTGTTGAAAAAACAAAACAAAACAAAAATCTCCCAACTGTTAGAAAATATTAAAACTGGAATAAGGAATTAAACTAAGGTCATAATTCTGCCACTATTTCTATCTGTTGTCAACATCTTAAATATTCTGTAGTTCTTGTCTTTCCATTTCAGGAGAATTATAGAAGATCATGAAAAGTTCAGAAAGCAACAAAGATGATCAAAGGTATGGAGTGGGTTTTAACAAAAGTTTTTTGACAAAAAAAAACCAACCACAAAGCTCTTTAGTTTGCAACGTCAAACATAGGGAAGGGAGATGTAATAAAGATGTATAAAATCCTGGCTGTCATGGAAATGATAAAAAGGTGTTAAAGGCTCACCACCAGTATAAGAGGAAAGGGGTAACAAGTCAAACTAGCTGGAACTAGATCCAAAAATGAAGTCACATAATGGATATTTGAGTCAGAACTTGTTTTCAGAGGATGCTCTGAATGCTCAAAGTTTCTGTGGAGGAATTAATAAGATTAAGTTTTGAAAGCAAAATCTGTGGAAGGTTTTGTGAGAGTGCAGAGCAGGAAGACTGCTCGGGGTGCTGGGAGCCATGGGAACTCTACATAGGGACTGTCAGGGCAGGGTCTGGCAGCCTGGGACTGTCCCACAGCCCCAGCCAGGAGCAGGGCAGCTGCGGGGCACCAGGGCAGCCCCAGCCCCAGGCACCAGGCACCTCCATGGGGACGGGAACTGGCCAAGGCTGGGACAGGACATGGGCCCACGGTGTGCCTGGCTTGCGGGGTCCCATGGCCAGGCATCGCAGAGCTGGAGAACAGCCCTGCTGCAGTGTCGCTGGGGTAGGGGCTGATGGCCCTGGGAGGCTGAAATGGGATCTTGGGCTGTGGGTAGCCCACTGAGGGAGGCTGGGCAGGGACAGTGAAGGCTGTGAGTGCCCCCAGGGTCCTATCCATACATCAGAGTTCCTATGACCATAGTTACAATTAGCATCTGGAAGACAGAAAATATCAGTTCCAGAGCCATTTTAAGGTATGGATCCCCGAGATGAACACTCTAGATCTCCACTTTGGAGTACTGCCCACACCCAGCTGTTGCATATCCATTGTGCAGCCATTTTGCACGTTTGCCGAAGACATTGAAAGACCTACATACCTCACATATTTGTAAGATGGATCAGGTGAGATCATGTCCCTGAAGACATAGCAAAGTATTAAATACAGGTCTCCTGTATGCTTTAATTTTTGAACTGTAATGTAAAAGGAGTAAGAACCCATACCGTTGTGTTTTCTGAACAAATGTTAGCAAGGTCAAAATCCTTCCAGAAAAGAGATTAAGAGTGTGATTTGGGGTTATTTTTACCACTATTTTTAACTTATGAAATACATTTGCAAAAGCAGTTCTTTCTCTATTCTGTGTGCCACCTTGAGAAAAAAAAAAAAAAAGAAAAAAAAAATGTGCCCATGAAATCAATTTATTTTTACTGCTGAAAAAGACAATGGTATCTGAACACGCATTGCTGATCTGAAAGAATTGTTTATTTACTTTTAGGAACAGGCCCCAAACTTTTATATGAACTACCTACACAGACCCAAAGTGTCATGATAATCCAAGCAACCATGAAACAAGATTTATCTTAAGTGAAATCCTCCAATATGCTGACCTAAACATTCATAATGCAAGAATATTTCTTCATTTTTGGTCTACTCTCTGCTTAGCTTAGAAGCAAGCTGGAATTCAACAGATCTGTGGCCATGCAGTGAGAACGCATGCAGGAGATTTCATCGTGTCTCCTCCTTAGTACAAAGCCTTGTTACTGGAAAGACAATGTAATTTTCAGACCTGAACTTTGATAACTTTGAAAGGCTTTCATAATTTCCTTAACAACAAACTGTTAAAATCACCATCGAGTTGCATAAGTTACAGTTTCTGAAGCAAGACCTATATGATCTTTTTATTGTTTTTATCTGTGGACTGCATCATCTATAAAGCCTTTACTTACAGTAACCCGTTTTCCCACATCTTTACTTTTTTAAAACATAAGTTTCATTAATATTGTCATTAAAAGCTCCCAGATAATTTGCCTCAGGAGCCCAGCATTTTTTTTTTTTATGCATGGTGAACAAGATCAACGTATAGATCATAAACAATGGTGTTATTCAGTTTGAAGAAATATGGGATTGTAATTGCATTGTAGAGAAGAAATTTAGTATTTCCTGTCATCTGTTCCAAATATTTCATTCTATTGTTCTTCTGAAAGGTCAAATCTAGAATGTCACATCTGCAAGGACACCCATGACCCCTCTTGGCATAAAAGGTCTTGCAAGATGGAAGCAGGAAGACTGAAGAATGCTTCCCTGAGTATCCAAAATAGATTATTAAAAACTTATCCCAACAGCTGAGTTCCCTAAGGCATCAGTGTTATGTACACATATTCACAGAAGGTTTAGCATTTGAAAATACCAGGAAGCATTTCCAAATCAGTCCCCAATGACTCTTACAGCTTCTTTCCTCTGTTTGTTGCTGGTTTGTTGGATTTTATGGTTTGGAGTTGGGTGGGTTTTGCCTTTAATTATTAATATTTTAACTTTTTGGAATTCCTCAGAAACAAAAGAAAGATGATTTATCTGAATACTAGCAGCCCTGAGAACTTTCTCTGACGAAAGAAACTATATCTATTTAATGCATATTTCATCTTTACAACCGCCTTGTTTGTGAATAATAATACTAATGGCATTCCTTAACTCTGGAGCTTAATGGGAAAAAAAGTAGCAGGGGGATTTCTTTAGGGAATTCTGATATTTAGCTACTTCCTTTTTCTTAAATAAGTTTCAAAACAAATGCCCAACAAAATAAGGAAACTTTTCACTAAGTGAAAAAATAGTTAAAATAGGAGCCTGGAAGCAACATAGCCTTTTCTTTTGTTTTCACTAATCTTTGAGAGTTGTACTTCAAGTTCCTCAACCCCACCTTTTCTCTGTAAGTCTTGCTGCTGGTCAGACTGCATCTTTTCTCATGTATCATGACCATTCAATTCACTGCAATGCAATTAAAACCCAAGCTTTCTTCAAACTGATTAAATCTTGCAACATCTGTGAGGGAAGAAAAGAAGGTATAAACATTCTCTTTTCCTTTACACAGATGGGAGGCACAGACCAACAGAATGTAAAATACTCAAGTGGCTGCTAAATGTTAAGTCCTATTCAAATAAAAAATGTGCTTTTGTGTTTTGCTGCTTTGAGTTCTAAAGGATTTGATTGAGATCACTGATCGAGTCACTGCCAAGAGGCAGAAAAAACACAAGTCTTTGGACTTCCAAGGCCAAAGTGGATCACTCTGCCTGCATTTAAAAAGATGCAAGACAACAGTAGGGGCGGCAGAATATTCTGGGGAAGAGTAGAGGAGTTTCTCACCACTTCAGGAAAAAAGTTTTCATAATCACTTAGGCTGTAAATTAAGAAGGCCAGATTGATGTTTCAAGCAACATTAAAGATCAGTTATGAAGAAAACACATGGAAATAAAATTGAAAACATTTTTCCCCCTTCATGATAGTATGAATCACAGTCCTAAAACTGTGTTAATTTCGGGAGTCACAACAAGACACTCATCTGTTATTTTATAAAGGTCTTACATCAAATAAAAAAAAAATAGTTTTGAGGGTGTGCCTTTCTTTAAAAAGAGGGAAATATCAGTTAAAAGTCACCAGTGTTTTGCCAGAGAGTTATGAAAGTTTGACATTGTGTGCTCTCCAAGTTCCACACAAATGATGCCCTGCTCTCCCGGATGAAAGATTCTGTCAGGGAAAACATTGTTTGTTGCATACTGTTTACACTCCAAACTTGCCTAGGAGGACAGAGTTTTAAAATTCTTTTCTTTTTTGTTGATTTCTAAAATGATTATACAAGTTCTGGGCTTTTACCCGTTCTAAGAAAGTTGTACTGGAAGATAGCACAAAAAGACTCATAGACTGTCTCTTGCAGGTTGAAACCTATCTTGAATTTAGTAAGCAATTACAGTGGCAGGACTTCGCATTTTTTCAGTCTGTGTGTTTCTTTAAGCTTTTTTTAATAACAAAAAGCAAAGCACTTGACCCCATGAAACTTACAGAAATGATGTCCTATAGAGGTTTATGATTTTTCTTACCCTTAATTGCTTTTACTTTTTCACTGATACACATCTTATACTATTTTTTGGATTAATGAGAGACATTGAGCTCTTGTACATGCCTTTATACCTTGGTAATGAAATCCTTGGTGTCTTTGTGAGATCCATGTTCCTGATGTCATTGGAATATGTAAGAGACAATTGCTGCTGTCTACAAAAATTGTAAGTGCACACATTTCAGTTGCATTCTTTCTTGTTAAAGAAGAGAGAATTACTGTAGTGACACACCTCCATCTGTGTAACACAGCTGAGGTTATATGATTTGATGTAAGGCTTTGTCTATTATGTTTCTGCCTTTGTCTGTACTTCAGCCAGAAGCAGCTGGAGCAATAACTTTGTCACATTAGATCCTTACAAAAGCAAAGTTTCCTCTGGTTTAGCTGTCTTAAATTTTGGGGTACAAATAAAAATTTTCCTCTAAATTACATTTTTTTGCTCTCAGCATGATCCTGATGCAGTTCAAACAATATATATTGGATTTTTCTTCGAGATTACATGCTTTCAGATTTTCTTCACACATAACTCTGTGTCCAGAATGAGGCTAAAAAACTCTGCTTTTTGATGTATATGGTTGTTCATTGTGCCAACAAAATGAAACATATAGAGCTGATTTAAATAACAATATTATAGTTTTCATTCAACTCTGGATATAACAAAGAGAAGAGATCCCTTATCTGTATCTCTATCACAGAAGAATTGTCTCCTGCAGAGTGCACGCATCTTGTTTGAATGTTTGCTAAGCTTCTGTTTCAAGATATTTTTCCACATAAGTGATGGTTGTGTTTGTCAGGAGGATGTAGAGTATATGAGAAAGGAGATGGTATGTGTGTAAATTAAAGTTGCTTACACTCATAGAGAAAACAAGACCTTCCTTTAAAGCAATGAGGATCAAACTTTTTCTTAATAAGGGACATTATTAAAGGGAGAAACTGCTACATGGACAGTTCCTTTCCATTCGGGATTGTAAGATCCACATTTCTTCATGTTTACATTGATAAAACAGACCCCTGATAAGTGCTTCAGTGCTAAATAAATTTTTCATGAGACAGTCTTTATTTTTAATATCTTTTGATAATATAAAACAGTTGACATCAGTCAACAATCAACATCATGCACTAGCCAGCTCAAGAATCCCCATGAAGCAGAACACTTACTATGTTACAAAACCTAATTTTTTAATTGATTTTTCATAGTGCCACACAACATTTTTTTTTGAAGATTTACCATTGCTTGGAATTTAGAGGTCCACAGCATGTAATTTGAAAACTGTCTTTCCAAATAATCTTAAATGTAATTCTTAATAGATGCGTTTGCACTGTCAAATAATTCAGTTCCCCTCATAGCTGACATATATAGTCTCCTGATTGTACTGCATAGATATTATTTAAACTTCCTTTTGAAGACAGAAAAATAGCTGCTTCTGAAATACAACCTGAAAGGGGTTCTGTGAATAGCTTCTTTGACAGATAGCTTCCAAAAGGCTGAAGGGTTAAGACAACAGTAGACTTGTTACCACATACTCTACACAATTCTCCAATACTTTCTGAATGTGCTCCTGATCCACAAGTTCCTGAACATTCCATGATGCCAGACCATGCAGCACATTTCAAGCTATAAGAATATGGCTCTGACAGGCTGCAATAAAGCCTTCACTTCATTAGTTACATTTTCAACAGAAAAAAAACCCTCAAAAATAAAAACAATAATTACGTCTTTTGTTCAAAGGATCACCATGTGGGACTAAAAGCAAAGTCAGTGTCAAGCTCTGCTTAGTGTGGATGCAGCTAGTTTGCCCTAGACTAACTTTGAAGAACATGGATGTGAACCACCCTGCAAAACTTGATCTGGAGACCAAAGCTAACTGCATGAGATAAATATATCAAGCAGCCTATATGTGCAGGCAATGCATAGGTATCAGTGGAGTAGTAGGGAGGGTCCCTTAGGATCAAATATCAGTCCATTCCTGTGTCTATGATAACCATGTAAAAATATTTATTAGCAAGTTTTTCAGATGACAGGCTTTGGTGGGATAATAAATGAGGAAAAGGAGAGGATATTTCTGTGCAATTGGCATAATCTCGGTGAATGACCAGAGTGGGAGCCATTCACCAAGACTGACTATAGTCTAGTGCGGTTAATCTCCCCCTCTGAGATTAATTAGTCTCCTACTCTGAACTGTTCTCTGGAGGCTACTATCATACTATCTTCCTCTACTGACTACAAGGGACTCAAGGGAAATTAACCTTTATAGACAAAAATTACCCTTTGGAAATACATTCCCCTTCCCTGGTCTGACAAATATGTACATATCTGGTATGTGAATAATGCATACGCTTGTAAAGCTTCTTGCAAAATACCACTTGGGAAAAAAAAAAAGGACTCTGTTGACTACTGTTGCACATAAAATATGTCTGTTTTGGAATAAGTGAGAAGCGCAGCTACTCTTCAGTCTAAGGCATAATTGTGAAACCCTCTAAAAAGGGAAACCAATAGGGTGAATAAGAGCCAAGGAAAACTGTATCACAACAAATTGCTGGTCATTGATGGTCCCTTACTACCTGTACTCTGTTTGTGAGGTCCTAGATCCACACATAAAATGTGTTGCTTCAGTTTTTCCTGCCTATCACATAAGTAAAGCATGTCATCTAATACTACATAGTCACAACCTGTATGAACTTTTTCACTATAAAATCCCTTTGTCAGAGACCCTTTCTCTAACATAATAGAGAGGCATTGTTTTCTAGAAAAAAACAAGAGCCCTCATCTTTTGGATCTGTGGCTAATAGATGCAGTGTTCCCAGACTATTTCACAGAACAAAGAACAAGTGTTTTCTTCTTTTACATAGAGCATCCTACAGTCATTTTAGAATTTACTTTTTTCCTAACAGAACTAAGACCATTAAATTCTGAATCTTTTTGAAAAAAAGCAATGCAGATTCCAACATACTTCCCTAACAAAGACTTATTCTTTGCATTTGGAGCATGGCAGAATCTTTTATAATTGATTTTCACAGAATCACAGAA
>VYZM01016021.1:0-19834 GCA_013398915.1 Dromas ardeola
CCCCACTCATTAGCCCAGGTGTTTGTAGGCACTCAAGGCCAGTGAAACGGGTCCCACCTGAGGCAATTCAATACTGGAGCTCACCAGAGGAAGGCTCTGCTTGGCTTTCGCTTTTCCTTCAGAAAAAGAAAAGCTCCACGTTAAAACAAGGAAAAAATTTGCCCAAGTTTTCCATTTAAACTTTGTTTAAAAAAAAATAAAAATCAAGTATTTGAGCTAGAAACAGAACCACTGTAGCCGAGAGCCATAGGCTGGGCTGCCCCAGTGCTGCTGCCCTTCGTGGACTCTGCCCCGCTGTGGAGGAGGGCTCAGCTTGGCCCTCCCTGCAGCCACCTTGTCCCAGCTGCCACCCCAAAATCCCGGCGAGAGCAGAGGCGAGCGGGGCTCAGGAAGCACCACGCGGCCACAGCTCAGCTTTCAGGCTCTCCCATTGACGGAGGGATTTCCCACAGACAGGGATTTCCCAGAAACAGGGTATCATTCCTTCTCCGTTTAATTTTGTCAAAAGGTCCTGTTCCCACTCTGAACATTTTTCCACACCTCCCATTGCTTCCCGAAGCGGGCAGTTCCCTTCCACGACGCCCCTCTCCTTTCTCCCCCAGCACGATGGAGTACTCCACCGAGGTGTAGCCACTGCTCACCGGGGAGAACGAGAAACACAGATCTGAGCCCCCCTCCCCAGCCTGGCGGTGCCGCGGGTGCCGGAGGAACCACCGCGGCACCACCCGCAGCGACAGGCCACGTGTCCGACCTTGGACTTGAACTGGGAAGTGACCACGTGACAGTGGCTTCGCAGGAGCAAGATACTTTCCGACTTGCACGGCTGTGACGAGGAAGGAAGCTGCGGCAGAGCCGGGGACGGTGCCTTCCCAGCGCGCCGAGGAGCCGGGGAAGAGCTTTGGCACTAGGGACAAAGCGCCGTGCAGCACCCAGCCACTGTCGGGCGAGCGTGACGCTGGTCGGCAGGAGATGACCCAACTTCCTCGACAATCATGGCCTTAATATGCCCGGCATCACAGGAAAACCAGTTACCTCGTTCCAGCTTCCCTCTCCAGCTCTTTTTTTGCACTTTGCCCCCTTTTTCCTCTGCCTTCAGTGATCTCCTGTCTCTTGCCCCAGTGAGAAACTTGAGTCCTTCCTCTTTCACCACAATCCTCCTCTGAGCACAACTTCCACGTGGCTGCAGCTCCAACCTGCTGTTTCCAGGGACATTGGAAAAATGCAGTTATTATCCTGACTGTGTTTCGCTCCGGGCTCAGCCGAGCCTCTGCGTCTGCCCTAAGCACTCCCAGCAGTTGTGCCTGGCTCAACTGCCACGCGCAAAATCGTAAATAAAGGTAACACCCCCGCAGACACAAGCAGCCGCATTTCAGCTGCCGTTGAGTCACTGTACTCACACCGTGAGTATCACTCCTGCTGGTATCATTCCTGCCTCCCTCCTTTGCCATCCACATCACCCAAAGAAACCATCCCCCCCCGACCCTTTTTTGTCTTAACTGGGATAATCAAAAAAGGCTGGAGCTGAAGTGTCCGTGTGTAGCCCGGAGCTAGGGCTGAGTGTGGGTGCTGGCTGGTGAGACGCCTAAAAGGTTGGCACTTCAACTACGCACAGTGAGAAAACAACCTGGTAAATGTGCTGGGGTAACAGAAATACCGACCTTTACAGGAAATCCTGAGTGATAAGGACAGCAAGGGTTATCTCTTGCCCCAAAACACAACCTCCAGCCAGCCTGATGTTTCTCCGCCTCTTCCTTACAGCCCTGCAGGGCTGGCTGGGGCTGCTCCTTCTCCCCACAACTGCAGGAGAAGGGGAGCCAGGGTGACATCCCGCGGCTGGACTGGTGTCACAGCCACCACTGCCACTCTTCTCATACATACATTTCCCAGCCTCTTGGCTTGCTCTCTGCTGCAACCTACCTTTAGCGATTTGTGTACCGACTCGAGGCAGAGTTATTTATGCTCGAGGAACAAAGTCTTTGTTTATTGCTGCCCAGGAACGACAATGTGCCCTCAAACACGTGACTCTTCACTCGGCATCGAGTGCAGAAACAGCCCTTTGATGCCCCGAGATTTCCCATGCCCGTTACGCCAGGCCCATGCAGACTCACAGAGCTGGGTTTGCAAACGGATGGGGAAAAAGCCTTTCTCTTAATTCTTCCTAATTTCAGTTAATGAGGAAGGCAGTAGCACGGGACAGGTGACCGCAGCTTTCTTATGGTTCTGGTAATTCCAGGGCAAATCCACTAGAGCGTTTCAAAGCTTTAGAGTCTTTCTTTTTAAGAACTGGAAACTTTTAATTGGTTTGTAAACTTAACCTCGAGCTCCACCCTTTCATCCCCTCCTCTATAAAAAGGCAGTAGGTGCCCCCTTGTGTTGGAGACGAGTTGCCGGGGATAAACTGAACGAAATGTGGGAGCTACAAGGGTGTCACAGCGTGAACGTGTGTGTGCACATGTAACAGCTGCGATAGCCACCCTGCAAACTCAGAAAGATGCAGATAAGCACACGTGAGCACCACAGATCATGAACAACTATTTCATTAGGGCTGATTTGTCTTGTTCTGTAATTAAAAGCCAGGCTGGTCCAAGCCCCTGCTGTGGCTAGAGCCATGCCGCTGTACAGAAGCCTGCACAGTGATGTTTCCTCTCGTAATTAGACCAGTTCTCACTGTACAAAGTGCCCTGAGCGCTGCACGTGTCGCGAGAGGCCACATCGCTTCCAGCTCGCTTGAAGGGTCAGGACAGCCTCGATTTAAGAGCAAAAAGCCAGCGCCCACTGTGCCTCCTTGGAAAGGAGCAGCGATTGTGATTAAAGATCACTTACTAGGTGGCACCTCATCCTGTAGCAATATTCTCATTTCTGGGACTTGGAAGCTAACCCTGGTTTCGTATTGTATCGATGGTCTTGGAACACAGTCGCCTGGCAGCTCTAAGTAGCTTAAATTTAATTAGCTTCAAGCTGTTAAATGCATCAAGAATTGGCTATTAGCGAGCTCACATTACACAGTAATTTCCATTCACCTGCTAGTTCGCAGGGAGCCGTTCATGCCTCAGCAGCGCACTCACCCCAGGCAGCAGGCAGGACGGGGTCACAGGCCCCAGCGCGGCGCAGGGTCTGAGGGCGACAGTCTCAGCTCAAGAGGATTCTGACGGGGGACTCAGACGCAGAGCCGGGGAGAGTCACCTCCTTCACCAGCCGTGCCGACCCCCGCCACTGCCCGCCTGGCAGGACACAGCTCCGCCGAAGCAGAGGGCAGGGGCACAGCCCTTCCGCTGCTGAGCCCGTCACACTGTCAGCGTCCCCCAAGGGTCCCACCACAGGCGCTCCCCGCAGGCGGTGGGGCTGTGCCCCCCATGGCTGACGCAGACACCAGGCAACTCTCCCAGTGGTGACGTGTTCGAGTCAGCACTGCAGAGAAAGGCACTGGGGTTAACTCAGCCTCAAAACTTCACTACCAAGAGCGTGGAAAGCCACTAACTATCTCGCAGGGAACTGAAACGAGCCGTGCTCCAGCCCTCCGGCTTGTTTTGTGCTTTCACCACTGCTACCAAAACCGCCTCCACTCCTTCTTGCTTTTAACTTACCTACCCACAGGAATAACCCTAAAGGACAAAAAAAAGTTTTTATCAGCTCCCAATTTGACACCAACCGTCCTCACGCCCTTGCCGTCCCCAGGATCTGGGCTTGTTCCCAGGAATCCTTTATCACCCCACAAAGCCAACTGTCTATGTTGGCATTCACAGCCCACGCACAAAGTGACTGTGTTTTTGGGGACGGCAGAGCAGCGCTCCCCAGCGGAGCTGCTGAAGTAGCTGCTACCCTGAACATGCACACAGCTGCCTCGCTGGAGGGCAGAGGACCAAGGGGCCATTCCCAGGGCCCCAGCCCTCCAACAGGGTTCCCTCTATGCCTTTTTTTCCCTCCACATATAGGTCAACAGCACCAGTACTTTACATAACCGTAGAATCATGGAATGGTTACAGTTGGAAGGGACCTTAAAGCCCACCCAGTGCCACCCCCTGCCCTGGGCAGGGACACCTCCCACCAGCCCAGGTTGCTCCAAGCCCCGTCCAACCTGGCCTTGAACCCCTCCAGGGATGGGGCAGCCACAGCTTCTCTGGGCACCCTGGGCCAGGGGCTCACCCCCCTCACAGCCAAGAATTTCTGCCTCAGATCTCATCTCAGTCTCCCCCCTTTCAGTGTCAAACCCTTCCCCCTCGTCCCACGGCTCCCCTCCCTGACCCAGAGTCCCTCCCCAGCTTTCCTGGAGCCCCTTGAGGGACTGGAAGGGGCTGGAAGGTCTCCCCGGAGCCTTCTCTTCTCCAGGCTGAACCCCCCCAGCTCTCTCAGCCTGTCCTCCCAGCAGAGGGGCTCCAGCCCCCCCAGCATCTCCGGGGCCTCCTCTGGCCCCGCTCCAACAGCTCCGTGTCCTTCTGCTGTTGGTGCCCCAGCGCTGGAGGCAGCCCCGCAGGGGGGTCTCCCCCGAGCGGAGCAGAGGGGCAGAATCCCCCCTGGCCCTGCTGCCCACGCTGCTGGGGATGCAGTCGGAGCCGGGATGTTTCTCCATGCGAACAGGCCCACAGACCTACCTGCCACCTGTACCTGTGTGTTTATTTGTATATATTTATATTAAAAATACATGTATGCACTTTACCCAGGGACAGCTTTTCCCTCAGGGGAGGGGGAGGCCCGTCGCCGCGCTGACCCGGCCGCATCCAGCGCCCGGTTCCGCCGCTCCCGGGGGCGGCTGAGGGCGCCGCCGCCATCTTGCGGGGCCGGGGCCGGGACTACAGCACCCGGCGTGCAGCGCGCGCGGCCCCCTTCCGGCCGGCGGCGGGGCGTTGCCATGGAAACGGCGGGAGGCGGCCGCGGCCCGGGCTCTGCCGCCGGGCGGCCGGAGGCTTGGGGGAAAAAAAGTAAAAATAAATGAATAATTAGGAGCGAAATCACGCCGGAAAGCTGAAAGAGCCCGTCCCGGCCGGCTGTTGACCCCCCCGGCCTCAGTGGGGAGGTGCGATGGGGTGCCAGGGCCCCGACGCCATCCCCTGCAGGAGGAAAATGGTCTCTTTTCTTCCCTTGAGCACGGGAAGTTCCACCTAAACATGAGGAGGAACTTCTTTCCCGTGAGGGTGGCAGAGCCCTGGCCCAGGCTGCCCAGAGAGGTGGTGGAGTCTCCGTCTCTGGAGACATTCAAACCCGCCTGGACGCGTTCCTGTGCCACCTGCTCTGGGTGACCCTGCTCTGGCAGGGGGCTGGACTGTGTGATCTGCAGAGGGCCCTTCCGACCCCTGCCAGGCTGGGATTCTGTGATTCTGTTTGGCCCCAAACCCTGTGATGACCTCACTGAAGATGCCGATGTTTGTGCAGCTCAGCGGCTGCGGGCCAGGTCGGCGTTTCTCTCGCTGGTGGCAGCGCCAGGCTGTGCCGCCGCCATGGACACAGCCCATGCCCGGGCGTGCGAGGGCTCCAGTCGCCTCCTTGGTCACGATTACAAGCCACCACCTGCCGTTCTGAGTGGCCACGGCTGGGCCCGTTTCCCCGTGGCCAGCGCCAGCCAGAGGAGCCACCCCACAGTACCGGCTTCAACTTGCAAAGAGGCTTTTAAAATCCCACAGGAGAAGGAAACAGACGGGAGACCCCAAGATGCCTGTGGGCACAGACGGGTCTGCCCGGCCTCCCCCCACCTCCCTCCATCAGTAACTCACCTTAACAAAGCCTGAAAGTATCAAGTTTGCCGGTGCTCAGCAAAGCAGTGCCCCAAAATGCAGGCTCTGCCCGGGCTCTCCCCAGGGCGCTGTGCTGAGCAGACACCCCCAGACCTGCAGCGCAAGCCCCCGGCTGCCACCAAGGCCCTGGGGAGCTGGTATTACCGGTGGTGGGTGCTCGGTGCAGGTTTCGTCTTGCCCTGACACCTCTGTGGGCTTTTCCAACAATGGAGAGACACAGAATTTCCTCCTTGGCACCAGGAGCCTCCTGCAACCTGCGTGTGCCCGGCTCCCCGAGGCTGCTGGGCTGGCAGACTGGGTGGGTTACCTTCTTTTTTCCCCCTTTCTTTTCTTTCTACTTTTCCCCTCCCCTAAAGCCAGTTATTTACTTTTTTTTCCCTCACAGGTTCAGGTGGAGACGGAGGTGGAGCAGCAGGAGGGAGGGACGGCCAACCCCTCTTGCGGGCCTGGCGCCCGGCGATTGGGGCAGCGGGAGAGCCTGGCGAAGGGCAGGGGCTGAACCAGGGAGGGGGAAAATAAATACATTATAAAAAAAAAAANAAATAAAAACAATAAAAAAAAAAAAAAAAGAGATAAAAAACAAGCACTGATCTGGCAGGTCCAGTCAGCTGGAGCGGCGCATGAGGGAGGCAGCTGGCAGGAAGCCTGTGGCCGGGGCACCAGGGGAAGTTCCGAAGGTAAATGCAGCTCTCCTTCGCTTCCCTTTCCGCGTCGATGCCGTCTCAGCTGGGGCCAGAGTGTTTCTCCCTCTCCCCGCCAGCCCAGCTGCTCTCCTCCAGCCCCACTCGCTCCCTCGGCACACGTAGAGCTGTGCCACCTGCCCACCTCGCTCCCCCGTGGCCCTGCTCCGGGGGGATGCGCAGCCCACCTATCGCCCACCACCGCACGGCATCCGCAGGGTCCTCTGCCGCGCTACAAAACCGGGGCTTCCCCAACCCCGAGCCGTAGGAAATGGGAGCGTCCCGATGCCCGTTAATCCGTGCTCCTCCCTCCCTCGCAGGCGGCAGCCCTGACACCCGGCTGCCCTTTGGGCATCTGTCGCCATTTCACGCCCCAGAGCCCTGGCTGGCTGGCTGGGCATCTCGAGCTCTCCGGCCAGCCTACATCTCATTGGGGCTTCCTTATTTCTGACTATCAGAGTGAAATGATTTACGAGTCACCCATCGGGGCTGGACCATCTGGCCCCCGCACAGAGAGCCCCATGCCACCTTGGTGTAGCGTCTCCCATCCCTTCCCATGCAAAAGCCGGGTGGGCTGGCTCATCTCCGTCCCTTGCTCTTCCATCAGCCGTGGAGAAACCCAGTTAATACTTTAGGCATAAATTGCTTTCCAGCTGCTCAAGCTGAACATGTTAGAAGCATCCCTGGCGTACCTTGACCTGCAGTTTCACCCCTGGCACCAGGGCTGCTGTGCCAAAGGGAAGCAATGTCCCTCTGTCCCTGTTCATGCAGAGCAGCACTGCGGCCTCTCCAGGGACGAGCCCGGCCTCAGCAGCCCTGCTGCTGCCCAAAACTGGGCTGCAACTGAGAGCGGTGAAGCTCTGGGGCAAAGAGGCAGCTGAGAGAGATGTTTATCCCTCCTGGCCCCAGTGGTTACGGTCGTGCCGCCTTGCAGCATCACCGGCAACGTGACGTCCTTGTTATTCCCACATCGTCCCCAGCGGACACACCACCCACACCGGGGGCTCTGCGGGTGTTTGGGGACGGAGGAGCCCGACCCCGCCACTGGGCTCTGCTTTGCCATTTGCTCCCGGTGCCCTGCTGCGATGTATCAGCGGGGTGCAGGGTGTCCTCTCTGCTCCCCCTCTTCCCGTGGGGCCATTGTGCTGTGCCAGCCAGGGGACTGTCCCCATGCACTGTCCCTGCGCTCCCTACTTGCCCCCACGCGTGGCACGCTGTGTGGCTACTCCTCTCCCAGGCACGGCCACAGGGTAGCGACATGCTAAGCCTCCCACCGCTGCGCCCGCTGGGCTTAGCTCAACGCTGTGAGAGCTCACGAGATAGGAAGCCTGTGTTGCTATAAATAAACCGCCCCACTGTTTAATTAGCAACTTCTATGGGCAGGCCAGGCTGGCAGC
This sequence comes from Dromas ardeola, assembly GCA_013398915.1. Taxonomy (NCBI): domain Eukaryota; kingdom Metazoa; phylum Chordata; class Aves; order Charadriiformes; family Dromadidae; genus Dromas; species Dromas ardeola. The sequence continues at coordinate 7,804 of VYZM01016021.1, forward strand.
AGCGCTGCAGCCAAGACAGGGTGTTGGTAGCATGGAGGGGGTCCTGCGAGCTCCCCCAGATGCAGCGGCAGGGACAGCTCACGGGGATTTCATGGGGAGGTGTTGCACACCCTGCGGTTGAGCTACAATGGCAGCTCATTTCCCCTCACTGGCCCCTGGTTTGAGCCAACGCCACGTTTTGAGCGTCCTGCAGCCCCCGGTCGGTCATTAATCACCTCCCGCCTGTAAATTCATGGTCGGGAAACCCAGACTGCAAGTCAGCGCTGCGCAGGGAGGGCAGCCACCAAGTGGTGACATGGTGGCCACCAAGCCGTGGCTGGGACGTGGTTTTGGCTTCACCCTGGAGCAGCATCCGCTGTCCCCCGACACCAGTCGCTGTGGGGAGCAATAGGGACCACCAGGATGGTCCCTGTGCCAGCCCAACCTGGAGCAGCCAGCACTCATGAAGGCATTTCTGATCTATTCCAGGCCCAGCCCGCCCTGCGGTGGTGGCAGGTGGACTTTGTCCCCCCGGAAGACGCCGCGCCGCGGGGGCCCTCCTGCCGCCGGTGGCCTGATGGTGATGCCAGCAGCTCCCCCACACATCGCCTGAGCACGCCATGGCAGGTAGGCTGCGAAATCAAGACTTTCACCTTGTTTTCAGCTGGGAAGGACCCCTCGCCGACGGGAACGGCTGGGGGTCCTGCTCGCTGCTCCAGCTTTCCGTCATAGGGCGGGCGAGGGTCTGTCCCAGCCCCAAAAACTGGCTCAGCCTGTTGCAAAACAGCCGCAAGCGCCTCTCGGTGCCAGACCCCCACGGCAAAGCTTGTTTTTCTGGGGAAGCTGGGATGACTATGGTGGCTGCCTGCCCAGCTGGGGGCTGGATCCGCTTTCCCATCCCAAACCCCCTTCCTGCCGTGCCCCCACCAGAGCGTTGCAGCGTGGCCCCCGAAATCCTCGTACCGGCCACCAACGAGACGCTGGAGCTGGCGCTGGGGAGCCAGGTAGCGCTGAACTGCACCGTGCGCTGGGCGGCCGCCGAGCGCTGCCAGCCCGTCCCTGCCTGGAGCAAAGATGGGCAGTGGCTGGGCAGCGAGAGCAGCCAGGACACCGCCTGGTAAGGAGCCTGCCCTGGGACACATCCATCCCTCTGTCCGTCTGTCTGCAGGGGTGGGTCACCGCACGGCCCAACTCATGTCGGCCCTATGTGCCGCCAGGTTTGGCCAAAATGCCTCGGAGCAGCTCCTCGCCAGCATCCTGCAGCTCAACCTCACGCACGATGCGGACTTCGGGGTGTTTGCCTGCTGGGTCAGCAATGCCACGGCCACCTTCACCTTGCGGCGAGTGGGTAGGGACATGCTGGGGACAGAGACAGGACACCTCCGAGGGGACCCGCTTGCATAGGGCAGGAATGGCAGCCCCTGGGGATTATTGCTGCCTCTCCCATAGCAGTGTATTGCGGTGCAAACCTACACCAAACCCCAGAAAACCTGGTCCAGGAGCCACCGGCCACACTCACTGTGCCCTTCCCTGTCCTTGCAGAGGCAGCAGGGCACGTGCCCGCGGTGCTGGCAGCCCTCCTGGTCCTGGTGCTCCTGGTTCTTCTGGCCGGGCTCTATGTCCGATGCCGCCTGAGCATGTTCCTCTGGTACCGGAACCGCTATGGCGAGCTGGAGATCAACGGTGAGCTGTCAGGGAAGGGCAGGGAGGTGGTGCCCCCTTGGGGGAAAAGCCTCCCCCGAGCCGGGGGCTCGCCGACACGCAGAGCCCGCCCCGGCATTACACCCCCTCTCCCCATGGCTCTCCCCAGATGGGAAGCTGTACGACGCCTACGTCTCCCACGCCACCGCCCCGGATGACCGAAAGTTTGTCCACTTCATCATGAAGCCGCAGCTGGAGAACCGCTACAGCTACAAGCTCTTCCTGGACGAGCAAAACATCCTGCCCAACTCAGGTAGGCACTGAACCTGGCGGGGACGGGCAGAGGGGCGACACCAGCACCTGGGGGCTTGAAATCCCTTTTTCCACAGAGCCCTCGGCCGACCTGATCATGAATGTGAGTCGGTGCCGGCGTCTCATCGTGGTCCTCTCCGTCGCGTACCTGGAGCAAGACTGGTGCAACAGCAGCTTCAGGTAGGAGCGGCTCCTACCTGCTCCCAGGGGAGAGGACCCAGAGGGTCTTTCACCCTCCTGCCACGTGCCTTTCCCGCAGGGAAGGGCTTTGGAGGCTGCTGGAGCTTTCCAAGAAACCCATCTTCATCGTCTTCGAGAGCCAGTACCGGGAGATTGCCCACCCCGCCATCAGCCTGTTGAAGCAGCACCGGAGCATGGTGACCTTGCTGGTGTGGCGAGCTGGCTCCATGGTGAGAGCTCAGCAGGACCCCATCCTTCCGGCACCCCCATCTCCATCCCCAGCACCCCCATTTCCACCCCAGCGCCCCGTTTTGTGTCAGCCTCCCTGCTATGCTCCAGGGCTGCTCCCTGTGCTTCAGTGCTCCTAAAAAGCAGGTTGGGGGACTCATCTTTTAGAGGCAATTTTAAAAAAAACAACAGCAACAGCTCCGGCTCTGGGTGCTCGCTCCCCAAACTTGCATGATCAGGAGCCCTGTGTGGCTCTGGGGTCTCCCCTGGCCGAGGTGCCGGGGTTAAGCCTCAGCTCTCAGAGCGAAGCTTCAGCCCATGGCTGCTGTGCCATTTCGGAGCCAGGCTGGGAGCTGGAGCCCTCGGGAACATTTCAGCAGGTTGGGCCGGTTTCTCCACTGGCGCGCGGGCACACTGCCATGCTGGGAGCACAGCCCTCGCCTTGGCTCAGCTCCCAGCACCAGGAAGAGTTTGCCGAGCCCCACAGAGCCTTCCCGAGCCGCGTGCGGGGCCGGGCTTGGCTTTGTGGTGGTCCCAATGCGGCTCATCTCCTCCCTGCCCCACGCAGACCCCATCATCGGACTTCTGGAAGGAGCTGTGCCTGGCCCTGCCCCGCAAAGTGTCCTTCCAGGGGACCATGGGGGATCCGCAGACCCAGCTGCAGGAGGACAAGGACCCCATGCTGATCCTGCACAGCAGCTACCTGGAAAGCGATGGAGACCTCCACCCAGATGGGGACCTTGGCACAGGTCCTTGTCCCCTGCTTCCTTCTTCTGCTGGGGGGAACAGATGTGCACTGGAGGTCACCTTTAGTTGTTGTTTCACCCCTTCCCGTGGCAGGCGGGCTGGGTTTAGCCCCTTCCCCACCACTAAAAATCCATCTCCCTGCTCGTTCCAGGCCTCCGAGGGTGCGTTTTCGGAAGCCCCCCACCTCCCCGCATCATCGGCCCTGGCACTCCCATGGCCTTGGCTGCCAGCACGACAGAGGACACACAGCTGAGGGACAGCCAGAGACCCGAGCTCGACATCTCAGACCTGGGATTGCGCAACTATGGCGCCCGCACAGACTTCTACTGCCTGGTGACAGAGGATGACATCTGAGTGGGGCCATGGGTCAGCAAAGGTGGCGTCCCCCTTCCCCGCAGGGCCACACGGACCCAGATCATGGGCAGAGAAGCTTGGGCTTTACGATGGGACACAAGCCCAGGTCTCAGTGGGAAAGACAGGAGCTGGCTCCTTCTGGCAGCATGCTCTGTGGTGGAAAACCATCACCAGGGGACAGCCCTGCTGTAGTGCCTCGGCACCCTTGGGTGCTGGGTCCCCCTCCCTCGCCGTGGGCTGCAGGGGCATTTTTCCTGCCTGATGGACAAGCGTTGGGATGGGTGATGCTCTGCAAGAAGCAACGTGCCCCAGTCCCAGTGGCTGGGAAATGCCCAATGGGAACAGCTGCAGCACCTTCTCTCCCATGGAAAGTCCCAGGGCAATAAAATGCTGCTGCTCCGAGCGGGTCTCATCCGTCTGCGGGGACGTGGGTGCCGCCAGCGGGTCTCCCCCCACCATGGGCAGCAGGGCAGGCAGCGCCGTGCCGTGTCCTGTCCCTGTGCCACATCCTGTCCTTGTGCCGGTGTCCCCACCGTGCTGACGCAGAGCAACGGGGGTGGCACCGCAGGGTAAGCTCACCCACACACCGGCGCCCCACAGGTGCTCTTCTCCCCTCCCGCATGCCAGCCGAGTGCGGGGGCAAGCAGGCATCGTTCAAGGCCTTTATTTGAGGGATACACAGGGCGCAGGGAGTTTGTACACGGAGAGCTGGGGAGACAAGCGCACCACGACACGCCAGCCCAGACCGTGCCAGGTGCCGGCACACTGCAGGGGGCACATCAGCCCTGGACGTGGCCCCTCCTGGCAGCACCGCCCGGTCTCCCCTGCCCTGCCACCCCCTGTACCTACTCTACCTCGTTTCCCGAAGGGGCTGCGCAATGCCCCCCAAGCGCAGGGTCTCCCCACCCAGCCCCAAACCTGCCGGCAGCCTGAAGCCACCCCCCAGCCCACCTGCGTGCCCCAGCCTGGCCGCCACCGTGGCAGGGAGAGCTTTGGACCCGCTGCCCCACCTGTGCCGGCCGCGCCGGGCACCGAGGCCATCTCCCCACCCGTGGGGAGACGCCACTTGGCAAACACACACCGGCTGGCCCTGCCCGAATCCTGCTTGCGCAGCACCGGCCAGGCCCAACCCTGAGCCGAGCAGCCGGCACGGAGCGGCAGCGGCGCCTCTGCCTGCACAGGGACAGTCCCCGCAGGGCGCACGGATGGGGACGGCGTGGCTCAGAGATACCCCGGCTTCTTGCAGCGAGAGCATGGGCAGCCTCAATCACAACCCCCCCACATGTCCCCAGCAAAGGGGGGACTCAGTGCCGCATTGCCAACGCTGCTTCCTAGCTCCTTATGGCCGTGAGGCCACCCCATAAAAATTTGTGAAGCCACCTCAGACCTCCCACAACACTCCCCCCCCAGCTCTGCGAAGCCCCATCCCCACCCAGCCAGGGCAGATGTGTAACCCACGGCGTGCCCAGCACCAGCGTGGCAGCACCGGCCCCCTCCCAGCACCCGGTGTGCCGCGATTCGGGGAGCTGGGATGGGGTGCCCCCAGAAGCCCCCCCTCCCCACCAGCATTGCTTTGCAGGAGCCTTCCCGAAGCCCTGCGGCTCCTGCCCCTCCGCCGAGCCACGAGACGAGCTGAGCTTTGCAGCGGCTCCCCAGGGGCTGAGGACCCTTGGGTGCCGTGGGGCAGCCCCCCACTAACTGGGGTCCCAGCAGGCGCCGCAGCAGAGCCAAAAGCAGTCACTGGGCTTAAGGCTGCGGCAGGAGGGAGGACAAGCATCCCCCTGCCCAAGGAAGGGGGATGCGGCGGAGGGGGGAGGCATGAGGGACGCAGCGGGGACTACGCTACGGAGCAGGGGTCTGGTGGCGAGCAGCATCCCCAGGGCACGGCCGGCAGCAAGGAGCATCCCGGCGGGGGGGAGGCAGGCTCCCGGGGGTTGTCCTCACAGGCTGAGGAAGTCCTCCTTCCGGTACCCCTTCTGCAAGGAGACAGGCCACCCGTCACACAGGGGGGACGCCAGCACCATCACTTTTCCTGCCCAAGGACACCCCTGCCCACACCTCACTGGGAACGCGAACACAAACGCCCCCCCACTCCGGCCCCAGCAGGGCCACGCTGACCCCACATTGGGCATGTGGCTGTCCCTGCCCCACTGGTGCAGGTGCCACCACAGGGACAATGCTCTGGGGACGTCCCCACCCCTTCAGGAGGGCGAGGTGTGGAGTTGGAACCCTTCCTGGAAGCATTTGGGTGGCGTGGCTTTCCAGGGTGAAGCCCCTGGCCTTGACTCCCTTGGGATCCACCCTCGGGATCCATCCCAGTATCCCTCCGGCTGGGGGAGGCACCGCAGGGTGGTACGTACCATCTTGAAGTCCCGGTGGAGCTTGGTGTATTGCCACATGTTGCCCAGGAGGCTGGCTGCTGCTCTGGAGGACTTCTCGTTGTCCGAGCTGGGACAGAGACAGGATGCGATGAGCTTTGGGTACCACTGGGCATGGGATGGTGCCCATCAGCCCAAGGATACCACCCCAGAAGGGCACGGAGGGGCTGAGGACTTGGCGCTGGTGGGAAGAGGCAGAAAACTAAAGGCTGGAGCCCACCACAATGTGCAGGGTGGCAAGTGCTTCTGGCAGGAGTGGTGAGAAGCACCCAGATGGGAAGAAGGTGGCTGCAGCAATGTGCAGCCCTGTGGTGGGGTGCCCTGAGGAGGTAGCAAAGGGATGGAAGGTGGCCAGGAGGCCAGTCTGAGCTGGTTTGGTGACTCCCAAACCTGGGAGCTGGACCAGGGGAGGAAGGGGAGAGCAGGACTGGACCCCAGGTCCGAGCTGGGACCACAGGGCAGACAGGGAGCTCCCACCTGTCCCTTCTCTTCTTGATGTAGAAGAGCTTCCTGAGGCCATCAAAGTAGACGATGTCGCGGGCAGCCATAGGGCTCTCCACCACCAGGTTGTTGAGGACTGCGATGATGTTCACGATGACGTCAGCAGGTGGCGACTTGTCCCCGACGCTCCCCGGCAGCTTCTCGATCAAGTGGCTGACCACCTTGGTTGCTGGTGGGCAAAGGCATCACATCAGGGCTGGTGGCCAGACCCAGGGGACACGCTGCAGCCTGGGGATGAACCCTGCAACATCCTGGGGGCAATGAGGGAACAGAGGGTCCAGCCAAGGACGTGCTGGGCAGCACCAAGGACATCTTCAAACCCTTTACTCTCTGAAGTCTCTGCTGAGACTCCTTGGCACCTGGGAGAGGAGTTGGGGGACGAGGATAAAGCCAAGTGAGATGGTGGGGTTGGAGACAGAGCACGTGTGGGGGGTGTTTGGTTACTGGGAAGGGGGGATGGACCAGCCACCACACTCTCAGCTGTGAGCAGGGATGCAGCAGGCAGGAAGGTGCTGAGACATGGCTGGAGGTAATTGGAGGCCAGAGCAAGAAGGAAAAGGGTGGAGAGCATCCATGGGGCTCCTCCCTGCAGCCCCGGCCCTGCCCGTCCCGCCCCAGCACTCACACATCTCGTCCTTGTTGCGGGCATGGCGGGACAGGTTGCGGATGAGCCCGGTCAGGGAGCGCAGCTGGTGGTGGTCGGCGGTGCGGACGCGGTCCAGCACGGGGTTCAGGATGCGCTCCTGCTCCAGGGCCAGCCGGCTCAGCACGCCTGCCCACTGCCGAGGCAAACACGTGCTTGGAGACACCCACCGGGACCCACCGGCTGCCTCCTCCCACCCCATCCTCCTCCTCTTGCTCAACGGGGCCAGGTCAGGGTGACCCATGTCCAGGTGGCAAGTAGCGTGACGGCCACGTCCCCCACCCAGGAAAGGCTGGGTGCATCCCCTCCCCGGGCATGGCTGTGACTCGCCAGGCTGTGGGGACAACCAGGCAAGACAGGGCAAGTGCCGGGGGACGCTCCCCTCCTGTGGTCTCACCCTGCGGTCCCCGGCGGTAATGTTCTGCAGGGCGCCCGAGGCCGCCTCCGTCGTGTGCTTGTTGAGCTCGCAGCGCTGCAGCAGACGGTTGTAGATGCCCACGATCTGCGGGTTCCAGAGCCACTCCATGCCCTTGGGGTCCTTGGAGACCTCCGTGAAGGTGACGATGTCCGCATTCAGGTAGTGCTGCGGGGATGGGGGCGGCACTGTTAGACTCGTAGGGGACGTTCCCACTGCAGCATCCCTCGCTGCTGGTGTCCCCTTCTCCCCAGCGTGCCTGGCCTCAACCATTGGGCAGCTCCAGGCTGGCAGTGACCCAGCAGGTCACCCCAGCTGCGTCATGCCCCATGGCGTGGAAAAGCGGGGGTTAGGCACCCTGATTCACCCTCCGCTGAGCTCACCCGCATGTCCCACCCATCAGCTGAGGCCAGCGTCCACCTCCGCCCCAGCGTCACCTCCACTGCCAGCTGCTTCCCAGTGCCAACCCCACCCCAGGTGACACAGCCATCACGGTGCCCACCACCTCCCAGCCGCTGACCTCTCGTGCTTTCTTGCTCTGGGGGCTGAAGCAGCCCACCAGCTCCCCCGTCACCATGCTGCTGTTGTTCCTCCTGTGGCCTTCCAGGCGCTGGAGGGAGGACGGGGGCATTTCGTCGTACAGGCGGTAGGAGAGGTTGCGCAGGACACAGACAGCATTCTCCACGCTCTGGGGGGGTACATGGTGCATGGGGAGCTCAGTCCTTCTGCCACTGGCCAGGGCATCTCCAGCTGGCACGTCCCCTGGGTCAAGACCCCATGGGGCTCTGTAGCCAGAGTCACCCTGATGATGCCAGTGGTGCCCCACTGTGCCCAGTAAGGGCAGATGGATCAGGCTGGTTTTCCAACCATCACATCAAGACATGCCTTTGCACCATGATGGCCAGGCAGCCACCAGGAGGGAGGGAGCAGCACCCAGTCTCAGGGCGCCCAAACCCTCCCAGCACCCGGGGCTCACCTTGTCCTCTGACTTGCCCACTTCCAGCGAGCTGTTCACGTAGTGGATCATGGAGTCCACCAGCCCATGGCACTCGCGCATCTTCTGCCGGGTCTGCTGGCTGGCAGAGCTGAGATTCCTGCGTGGGGAATGTGGGTCCATCACGACGAGAAGGGGCTTCCCCACAGCCACCTCCCTTCTGCCACTGGGCACCACTGTGGGGAGGGCAGCTGATAACCTCACCCACAGGGTTCTCCAGGTTTTGCCTTCATGCACAAGCACTGCAAGGGATGGGGACCCCAGACACGAGCCCTGGGGACCTTGCTCCCTTATGTATGCAGCACAGATGGCGTCTCTTCCTCCACCCAAACCTTTATGCACAGTGGGAGGGCCACAGCACGTACCTGAGGAAACCCGTGGAGTTGTAGAAGATCTCCGCCTCTGAGGGGTTCTGCTGGATGACTCCCGAGCCCCCCAGTCCGGAGAGGGGGACCAGGACCAGGTCCGTGAGCTGCTCCAGCGTGTCCCGGGCCAGGCGATCCTTCAGGTTGTCACTGGAGGAGAGGTTCCACAGGATCCCTGCGCGGAGGGCGACCCTCAGTCCCAGGGATGGCTGGAGAGCACGTCCGCCCTGACACACCTCCCCAGGGGGCTCGCACCAACCACCCACAGCCGGGAGTGGCCATGGGACAGGGTGGGTAACAATGATGCAAAGAAATCATCCCCATGAAGTGCCCCCCCAGCTTCACTCACAAGGTGGGGGCACCATGTGCCGCCCCCGGGGAAGGAGGACCCCTACCCACCCCTGCCACCATCCCCGACCTGTGACATTCTTGCGGAGCTCGTCATCGGGCTCCCGCAGCGTCCGCATGAGCTCGTAGATGCCGTTCTCCTCCACCAGCGCCAGCTTGTTCTCAACGTTGTCGTAGATGAGGTTGCGCATGGCGCCCGTGGCATGGCGCTGCACCTCCTGGTTGGGGCTGTTGAACAGCTTCACCAGCTTGGGCATGGCCTGGAGGCTGCGGGCCTGGGAGGGGAGAGCCCGGCCGGGTTGAGACACCAGCCGCTCGCCTGTTCGGCTGGGGGCTGGGGCTCCCTCCATCTCCTCCACCCTCCCAGGGGTGCCCCACCATGGCAGGGGGGCCGGGGACATCCCCTTCCCCTTTGGCTCCCGGGGGCTCACCTGCTTCTTGGCGTTGCTGTCGCTGTAGCATTTGTGCTGGAGGTAGGCAGCGCCCAGGACCTGCAGGTTGGGGTCGCTGGCTATCAGGTATTTCACCGCAGAGGGCAGGTCAATGTCATCAAACCTGGAAGCCACAGGCAGGTGAGGAAGAGCCCAGGCAGAGCATCCCACAGGGGTCCTTCACCTCTGCACCCCACCACGTCCTGCATCTTGGAGACCCATCGACGCACCTCCCTCCCCCACCACGCTCTTGGGGCACAGGACTCCAGAACCGGCTGAATGACCATCTTCCTAACCTCATCTCTCAGGATGTGTCCACGAGAGGAGCCAAGGCCACATGCACGACACACTTGGAGGTCAGCTTGTGCCATGGTCCATCACTATGGGGCCAAATCGTGCCCACCATCTCTCCCCTCCTCCTGCATCCCTTGCAGCAAGGTAACACCAATCAAAAGACAGAGGGTTTTGCCCTCAACTACCCAAGTCATTAAGACAGGCACTCACCCCCCCGACTGGTGGCTGAGCAGCGTGCTGTGCCCGTTGTACATCTCCATGGCGCGCTGGTCCTGGAGGTGGTGGCTGGACTCGGCCAGGCTGCGCACGGAGGGCGCGCGGGAGCTGTGCTCCACCATGCCCATGTAGGAGCTCCCGACGCCCGCCTGCGAGGCTGCCTGGATGCTGCCGAAGGAGCCAGTGCTGAGCCGTGACCGGTTGTTGCTCTGGAAGCGCTGGAGCGTGCGCATGGCGGGCGCCCGGATGGTGCGGCTCTGGGTCACCTCACCACCTTCCAGCCAGTCGGAGGCGGCCTTGGCGGTGGAGCCGGCGCTCATCTGCCTCTCAAAGGTGTAGGAGCGGGCAAAGCCGCCGTTGCCTTGGCTTTTGTAGAGGGGACGGTGACCTACGGGGTCCAGCTGCTCCGAGATGATGCTATAGCGGTCATCTGCCATGGTGGTGGGCTGAAGCGGCCCGTCAGCCAGCCGCAGGGAGCGCAGCGAGAGGGTGTCGAAGTTCTGCCGGGACCTGTAGTTGCGCTCGTGGAAGGAGCTGGGCCGCGGCGAGGTGTTGGCGGCCTGCGACATGGCATAGCCGGTGCCGTAACCCCGGCCCTTCGCCAGGCCCCCGTTGCTGATGGTCGCCATCCGCTTGTGCGGGGTGAGGTCCACCGCCGAGCGCGAGGACCAGCTGCTGCCCTTCAGCGTGCCGAAATCCTTCTTGGCCAGCGGCTGATAGAGCTGTGGGGGGAAAGTGCGGGGTTCAGGGGTGCCCGCGAGCCTGTCCCTCCATCCCCACTGCGGGGAGGGCGAAGGACGGAGCCAGGCACCTCGCTTGGCACAACAAAAGCTACAGCTTGCGGCTGGGTCTCCGCCGGCATGCCCAGCTGTCACAGTGACAGGCACCAGTGCAGGGTGGGGGACAACACCCCCCAGAACGTACCGAGGCTTTGGTGTCCAAGCCATTGCTCTGGGAGCGGGAGCTGAAGGAGGGGCACAGGGTTGTGCCGTACTGACCGCCTGCGGGACAGAGACGGAGAGGTCAACGTCAGCGCCGGGGGGGAAAAGGGGTGGTCTTGGGGACCAAAGATCCCCCCAACTCATCCCGGGGGAACCTGCCTGGGGAGCCGCGGCGGTGCCGGAGGCACTCAGGGGGATGGGGGAGCGGGAGGACGCTGCCTTCGCCTGCCTGCTGGCAACAGGGAGCAGGAGCGGCGGCGGCAGTGCCGAGCAGCAGCCACCCTGCCTTTCATCGCGCCCCGACGGCGAGGGGAGTAATTGCCACCTTGGCGGGGACACGGCGGCTTGGCCTGGTCCCCTCCACCATAGCCGGATCGGCAGCCCAGGCATCCCCCCAAAACCAGTCCCGTCCCCGTCACCCTGGGATGGGAGCCCGGCATGGACCCGGCTGCCGTGCTGCACCCCGCGCCGCCCTCCCGCCCTGCCACCGCCCCGGGGACAAGGACGCCGCCGCCAGCCCCGGCGGTGACGGGAGCGTGACTCACACCCGCGCCCGGGCAGCCCTCGGGGTGCCGAGGGGGGGTCTCTCCCCACCGCCAGCGACCCCAGTGCCCGGGATCGGGGGGCTCGGTGAGACCCCGCGCCGGTGCCGGGCGAAGCGGCAGGGCGGAGGCCGCGAGCGCAGATGTTAAATGGAGGAGCTTGGAGCCCGGCCAGCGGCGCCGCTCAAAGGCTGGGGGGAACAGGGAGGGATCCACCAAGGCGAGAAAAATCCCCTTATCCCAGCCCAAAGCAGGGTGCGGGAGCCCCCCCACAATCCCGGTCCCCCCGGGGGGTAGGTGGGGAAACCGAGGCACAACCCCCGCGTGGGGCGCAGCGAGCCCAGGCCGGGGCTGTGCCCCCCCGTCCCCGGTGCTGGGGGCTCGGTGGGGGGCTCGGCCGGGGGCGGGGGTGACCCCCAGCCCCACGCCATGGCGTGAGCCGAAGCCCGGTGCCGGCCGAGGGGGTCCCACCGCCGTCTTGTCCGCGTGCGCCCGGGGGTCGCGGGGGATGTCCCACCTCTG
>VYZM01016021.1:23861-44819 GCA_013398915.1 Dromas ardeola
GCCAAGAGGAGAAGATGGAGGGGAGGCAGAGCTGGGGGGGGCATGGTTTTTGGGGGGCGGGGGGCTCCCCCGGGGGTTCACAGGGAGCGTATTTGTATGCGTGGGATGGAGCAGGAGCCCTTTGAAGCCAGATAAGCCAAGAGGGAGCGTTTGAAACGGGCCAAACCAGTTTGGGGGCCATCGCTTCCATCAGCACTACAGCGCGGGGTTCCACACCGCACCCAGCGCTCACTGGGGGCTGCCGAGAGGCAACCCCCCGGCAGAGCCCGGCGCAGGGCAGGAGGACCCTCCATCTGGCCACTGCTGTCACACTTGGCCCGTTCTCAGCCTGGAGGAGTTGGGGACACTCCCTGCTCCCCCTCACCCTCCAGCAAGCCCTCGCTCGGCCCCATGGCCACCACAGCCCTATAGCAAGGCCGCTGCGGGCTGGTGTTTGCCTCCACCACCCCGAACAAGCCCCAACGCCTTCGCAGCATCCCCCCGGGGCAGGGCGAGCCGCCCGGCCAACGCCGCGCCCCAGCACCGCGGCTGCTCCTCTCTAAAAGCGGGGACCTGCCCGCACCCTGCTGTCACTTGGGGCTCCATCGCCTGGCCCAGAGAGGCTCCCCGAGGTCCTCGCGTGGTCCCCGTGACCACGGCTCAGCCACTGCCACAGAAACAAAACCCTCCGGCGTTTTGCTGCTGGCCCTACCCCAAGCAGACACCGTCAGCTGGCTCCAAATTGTCCCCAGCGGGGCTGGACCGGTGTCCCCAGTGGGGATGGCGCTGGTGGCACTGGTCCCTTCCAGCATCAGCTCTGGATTTGGCTGAGCCCGGTGCCCGCTCCGCTCCAGGTGGCTTTGTGAGCTCTGTCGGCTGGGAAGCTGCTGGAAAAGTTGTGCCTAAGGAAAGGCGGCTTTAGGGATGGCGCTGCTGGCCCTGGGGGAGCATGGGGCCACCCGCCCTGCTCGGCGCTTCTTGGCCCACGGGCCAACTCCCGGCGCAGCGGGCAGAACCCTCGCCCACAACAAAGCGCTTCCAAAGCGCTGGGAAAAACAGGCAGCGGGGCAAGGAGAGGAGCCTGCAAGTGCCAGCACAGAGAGAAAAACCCGCCGCCTGCCCAGACTGTCCCCTCCCAGCAAATCCCGGGGCCAGGAGTGCCAAATTTGGGATAAAAAGCCCCCAGAGACCCAGACTGCGGCTGTTTTCTGATGGCAAGCAGGTTGCCAAGCCCACCACCTCCATCCTCACCCCAAAACTCAGTGGATGCTCAGAGAGGGCCTGGGGAATAAAACACTTGGGGCGGGGGACGCGCCGGGGCTATTTCAGCCCCCCCAGGGGTGCTCCCGGCTGTTGGAAGCTCCCGGCGGAGGGCAGCAAGGACACGGCGGTCACAGCCCAGGGGATTTGCAGGGACAGGGTGACCTGGCGGAGGAGCAGGAGCTCGCGGCAGTCGGGCCTGAGGCCAAGCGGGTTTGCCGGAGCCCACGAGGCGCTGCATGCGGCCGGGCACGTCCACGGGCCAGGGGAAGAGGCGAGCAAAGGGCTCGGGCAGATACGGCCGTCCCGCCAACAAGCGTGCAATGGCGCGTGGGAGCGCGCGGAGCAGCTGGGGACTCTCCCCAGGGCTCGCCAGCCAGGGGGGCACTGGGCTGAGCCCCCGATGTGGGGCACAGGCAGCGGCCAGGTGGAGCCCAGGTGTGGGGCGGAGGCTCCGCAACCTCCCTGCAAGCCCGGGCGTGCGGCCGGCATCACAACACACGGCTGCTGCCTCCTCCTCCTCCTCCTCCCCGCATGAAACAGTAAAGGGGCCCCGAAAAGAGGGGATCCTCACCCCGTGCCTGTCCTCCTCCTGCTCGGTCCCACTGGGAGCGCAGGGAGCCCTGCCTGGGGGTTCCTGACCTCTCCTCCCAGCATCAGCAGCCCAATGCATCCACCAGCGCGCTCCCGGCGAGCTCCCTGCACGCCCAGGGCAAGGCTGCTCTCTCCTCCAGGACACGCCATGGGGCCAGGGCTTGCCGAGCCCCTCCTGGGTATTACAAACGGCAGCGGTGATTTCCAGCGGGCAAAAGCGTCCCCCCAGCCCGCACGGCCACCCGCCACCGCGAGAGGACTTGGGAGCGGCGAGGGACAAAGGCCAACCTGGCTTTTCGTGCCCCACACCTGGCTGGGGGCCACATCTCTGCCAAGGCACCAGAGTGATGGAGGGGAAGGGAATCCCAGCCAAGACATCGATTTTATTTTTTAAGAATAAAAAAAAAAACCCAAAACAGACAAAACTTCCTGAAAACAGCTTCCTACCTCATAATTTCACAGAAATTAGCTTGGAAACATCATTTGCATTCCCCCTGCTCCTGTACCTGCTCCGGGCTCTGCCCTTTCCCAGCCCAGCCCAGCCCCCCCGGGCGCCGGCAGTGCCAGCCCAGGGTGCCAAGGGGCTCTGCCCCCCACCCCGTATGGCCGCAGCGGGGTGTCCCCGGGTGACAGGGCAGAGCCCAATCCCTTTTGCCCTGCAACGCGGCTCCAGGGGTCCCGGGGAGGGGAGCAGGAGGGTTTGGGCAGCCCCAGAGGGCTCGTACCCCCCGCACACTCCTGTGGGTACCCCCAAAAGCTCAGCTCTCCAGCCTGGCACAGGGACAAGGTGCTGGGCATTTTGTGGGGGGGACGGCCCAGCAAAGGGGCTGCAGAGCAAGCGCCGGCCGCGGGCTTGGGTACCGCTTTTCTGCCTCCAGCATCACCGGCCTGGCCCCCCGGGACCCGCTGGCTCCAGGGATCCCCCGGGGGGCTTCACCCCTCCCGACAGCGGGGCGCCCACTGTACCGGCGCTAACGAGTTAATAAATTCATCGCTGACTAAGAAATTAGACCCTTAAGAAAAAAATCACCAACGCACTTTCGCCCTCCCCGCTCCCCCCCTCCCCAAAATAACCACGGTTCGTTATGGGGTGCCCTCCGTGCCGGCACCCAGGCGCGTTGGCAGAGGTTGGGGACAACCGGTGGTGGCCTCCAGCGGGTATGAGGGGGTCGGTGGCTGCGGGCCGGGCTCGGGGTGCTAGTCCTTGGGTGGCTTCTTGCTGCGGGCGTTCCACATGCCGCGCTTGGAGTGGTAGTAATGGTAAAAGTTCCTGAGACGCAAGCGCTCCACCTCCAGCCCGCTCTGAAGGACCCTGCAGCCGGACGAGGGACACGCTCAGGGAAGGCAGGGGACGGATCCGGCCCTCCCAAGGGGACGCTTTGCCCCTTGGCCACCGCGTGGCCCCGGCCTTTAGCCAGCTCGGTGGAGGGGAGAGCGGGTTTCCCAGGGGATGCGCCCAGATCCGCGTGGCCAGCCCTGCCCTGGGGGCTGCCGGCACCCCCAGCCTCACCTGTCCAGGAGCTCCCAGTCCTCCCCGCCCCAGCGGTCTCTGAACTCCTCCGTGTTCATCCCTCCCACACGGTCGAAGTCCGACTTGTAGATGCCGAAGAGGCCGAAGCCGTTGACCTCCCAGTAGCCTGGAGGGGGGAGAGCCATGAGGCGAGAGGACCCCAAATCCCCCGGCCACCACCTCTTCGCTCCCCTCCCCTAACCCGGGCACCACGGGAACGCCCCGTCCCAACCCCTCGTCCCACCAGGGGTCTGTCCCCATCACTGCCACCTCCCACAGGGGTGCGCCAGGTGACAGCCCGGTTTTGGGTGGCATCACACCCCCTGAGCCTCAAACACCCTTGGGCTTGAACCTCCTCTGGCTGGAGTAAAACAAACCCATCCTCCCCGCACGTCCGAGCCCGGCTGCAGCCCAAACCCAGCGTCGCAGCTCTCCTGGGGCCAGCGGGGGACGTTTTCCAGCCGGACAGGCATGGTGGCAGATGGGACCCCGCTTACCGTTGGGCTCCCGCGGGGAGCTGCCGCAGCTCAGCCGCATGACGATGGGCGCGTAGGCCAGCTTCCCCTCCACGCAGTGCTTCCGGATGCTGTCCAGGATGTTGGGGGGGAAATGAATGTGCAGGTCGCAGAGGAACACGATGCTGTGCCCGTCCTACGGGAGGGGACAGATACAAGCGGGAGGATCAGGGCGAAAGCTGCAGCGAGGCGAGAGCTGGTTCCTCTCCCCCGGCTCACCTCCACCGTGTCCACGCCAGCCTGCAGCCCCGCCGAGCGCTCGAAGTTCCCCGTGCGCCGCAGGTACTGGTAGCTGAGGAGAGAGGACAGGGCGGTTAGCACTGGTGACCAAAAGGGACACAGCCAAGAGGGGGACGGGGACCAGCAGCGAGGAGAGGGGACCTTCTCAGGAAGGGGGTCAGGTGCCTACAACTCTTGCCAACGGGCCCCCTGCGAAGGCAGAGGAGGTTTCTCCATCCGCAACTCCTCCGCGTGGGAAACAAGTTTAAAGCCCCAAAAAGGAGGAGGAGGAGAGGGGCAGAGACCCGCGCCGGGCTGGGGAAGGAGCAGCAGGTGGTGTGAGCACCACCGGGATTGGCCTGTCCCACCACGAGGAGCCCCGCAGACCCCCCTGGGCAGCCTCGGGGGGAGCAGGGTGGGACCCGGAGCTCGTGTGGGGCGGTGGGGTGAATTACCGGGGCAGTCGGGCGTCCCGCAGGGCTTTCTCCACATCCATGTCGTCGCTGTCAAAGTCCACCAGGATGACATTGAAGTTGGCGTCCTTCGTAGCCCCGTACAGGCGGGCCATGTCCGAGATGAACTGCTGGACCCAGCGGGCTTGGTTCTTCACTGCCAGAAACAGCCACAAACGTCCCTCAGGCTCACCACGGGGGTCCCAAGAGCACCCACTTCCCCAACCAAACCAACACCCCTTCTGATGAGAAGCGAGAACCTCAGCATCTCATGAGAAGAGAGAACCTCATTCCCCTTGGGCCAGCCTGGAGGATACAACCAGGGTTGCCTTCCTCCCGCCGGAGGATGCTGAGGGCAGAGGGAGCAGCACAGACCCTGGAGAGACGCGTCCTGCTGTCACCTACCAGGTACCACGAAGTGCACCATGACGTCCTGCTTCCAGCTGAGCCGCAGGGGCCGGCACAGGATGGGTTTTCCATAGAGGATGCTCCAGGTGCTCGGCTGGGGCTCGGTGGCCCCCAGGGCTGGCCCTTCAGGGTTGGCCTCAGCACTGTCGTCCTGCTTGCCCTGGTGCAAAAGGACGTAGACGTACTCGGAGAGCCGCACCGTCCGCTGGCCCCGCTCTGCCAGCTCCAGCTCCAGCAGGTAGCGGTTCCCCCGGGCCGTGTCCCGACGCTTCTCCACGTTGATGATCCTCAGGAGGGTGTAGATGCTACAGGTAAAGGAGAAGCACTTGAAAGCACCATCACCGTGAGCTCTGCTCCCCACAGCTCAAGGGGTTGGCCTGAACCCACCGTCCAGCTCACCCAGCCCCAAGAAGCCAAGCGGGGTGAAGGCACGTCCCCCCAACCTCCCGCCCGCGCCCCACTCCCTCCCTACCCTCCATTCTTCTCGTTGAGCTTCTCCATGTACTGTGCCACCACGTCCACGACCTCGCTCTCGCTCAGCTGCAGGTTGCCTGACACGTTGCAGCGTAGGTCGTTCCAGTCGGAGCGCAGGAGCTCAAAGTCCACTGAGCTGACGCTGAACGTCCTCTGCCAGTTGATGGAGTCCTCCAGCCAGCTCTGCTGCAGCTCCCCGGTCTCGTAGCTGTAGTCCGACACCTCTTCTTCCTCCTCCTCCTCCTCCTCCTGGCCCTTTCCGTCCTCCTGCTGGGACGCCGTCGTTTCTGACATCTTCAGAAAGGATGTCACCCGCGTCCCCTCTGAGCGGGTCACCTCGGAGGAGTTGTAATTGGTGGTGGCCGCTGTCCTGCCCGGGGCAGGGGTCGTGTCCTCATGGGTCTCCCTACTGAAGAGCCCTTCGGTGCCCAGGGTGAGGAGGCTGGGCAGCGCCCGCCGCTCCGTCCCCAGCTTGGGTGGACGTTCCCACCTCCTGCCGCCCACCCGCATGTTCTTCCGCCTGGCAGGGTCCCTCTCCTTGGAGATGTTGCTCAGGAGCCAGGGGCTCCGGCGGCCAGGGACGGCACGGAGCTTGCTGGAGGCGATGGGATGATTCTGAGGGGTCCTGGAGCGAAGATGGACTTTCTTCAGAGGTTTCGGGTAAAGGAAGATGCCGGGGAAGACGGGCTCCTGGGCTGGGGCTTTGCGCTTCCCCGGCTGCAGCCTGGTCACGTAGACCTTCTCCTGGGCTTTCCGGGGCTTTTTGTCCTCCCTGGGTGCTGCAGCCTTGCTGGGACCCGGCGTTCTGGCTTTGCCACCAAAGATGGGAGCAGAGAGGTGGGTCTGGAGGCTCAGAGCCCCGCCATGCTTCGAAGACGCCAGCAGCCCCAGCTCATCCTCCTCACCCTCGCTGGGATCCTGGGGTAACCAACTGAGCATCCGCCCACGGACCTGCTCCAGCGTGGGGCCCGCGTCCTCCTCGCCGTGGAGGTCCTTGGGGACGGCTGCCGGGCTGGTGCTGGCCCGGCTCCATCTTGCCAGCTGCCCCGGCGTGCTCGTCTCCTCCCGGGCCCGGCCCTGCCTGCGGCGAAAGCTGTAATAGTCCAGGTCGTCGCCGTAATCCCCGGTGACCGGTGGGGTCTCTTTCCCTTTGGCTCCGGGTACCGGCCCAAAGCTCTTCTCCTTGACCTCGGGAAGCGGGTCTGTGGGCTCAGGGCTGTCCACTCCTTCCTCCTCCTCCTCCTCATCCTCTAGGAAATCTAGGGAGGAAGGCCAGAGATAAATACCCTGAGGGTCCCGGCTGCTCGGCACACCCCCTGCAGCGTGCTGGCCCCAGACAAGGAGGCAAAACTTGTCTCCAGCAAGAGATCAACCTGCGAGCGGCCGCTGGGCGAGGGAGCGCGAGCTGGGGGCACTCAGGGATGCCCACCGGGGCTGGCAGCTCCGGGCTCTGCCCACTAACCCCTCTGAGCCTTGGGCCCATCTTGGCACCACTCTAATTCCATCCGGGAGCAAACCTCCCCTGCCAGGGCTTTGCCAAGCTGCAAACTGACAGCAAGGCAGGCTCGGAACAACCTGGCTCCTGCGGGTCCCCGTGAGCATCCCCAGACTCCACACCGTATCCAGTCGGATCCTGCTGCCCACTGACCAGGCCAACCCAGGAGATGCAGGTACACGACTTCAAGAGGCAGGGAAGGCGAATCCCGACCCCAGCATCCCGCTTCCCATATCCCGCAGCGCTCTGTGTCCTAGCCGAGCGGGGTGTGTGACCGTGGAGCACACAGGACTGCTCGGAGACAGGCGGCTCCCCGCAGCCCTGCCCTCCTCGAGCCCCACGGCATCGCTGGAGGCCTCCCGAGGAGCCACATCTGCCGGCGGGTGGGTCGGTGGCGAGGGCGGCGGGGGCTCAGCCCGTGCCGAGCTGCTGAGAGGTGCCCGAAAGCTGCCAGCCGTGACTCACTGTCTGGGCTGAGGAAGAGAAACGCTCGCTGGTGCGGATCCTCCTCCTCTTCATCCATCTTCATGTACTTATAAAAGCCAAACCTCGGAGACAGAGAGGAGAGATGAGGTCCCGGAGATAAGGCAGGGGTGTAACGGAGGGACGTGCTCGCACACACGCGAGCCCACGCAGGGAGGAACATCCCCGGCTGCAGCCCAGGCACCCGGGCACAGCCCGGCTCCAAAGGGAGCTGGGATTCCCAAAGTCCAGGAGCACTGCCAGGTCTCAAGCTGCTGCATGCCCGAGAGATGGGGACAGAGCCAGCCCGGAGGTGGCCCTTCCAACAGGGGCAGAGCTTGGGGACACACGGCTGAGGATGCGCCATCTCAGCGCCGTTCCTCCAGCTCTTTGAGCTCCCTGTTGACATCAGCTCCTTCCTCCCTGCCACATGCCCCCCCCGAACACCGGCCCCCCAGCACTTACTTCTCCAGGTAGAGGGGGGACTCCCTGTAGAAGCACTTGTTCTCCGTCTCCATGTGAGTGAGGCGCGTGAAGTCGTTGGGGTACACGAAGGAGAGGTAGACCTGGGGAGACGACCACGCCGCCATCACCGCGGCTCCGAGGAAGCGGGGGCTGGCAGGGCGAGGAGCCGGGGACCCGAGGCCACCAGCACGGCCCCCCAGCAGCAAGGTGGCCCCCAGCACCTCAAACACCCCGCAGGGCTTTTAACCCAACCCCCTTTGGGTCAAGATGGGAAGCTCAGTCTGATCCTCCGGCGAGGGACATCTTCTCCTGGATTTTAACCAGGTGGAAACATCCCTGCCCTGGTGTGAGGGCGAAGTGTTCTGCTTCGCCATGTCTCCCATGGGAGCGTGACCCCGTCCCCGTCACGGGGAGACACTTACAAATTGCAGGCCCTGGTAGCGGGCGATGGGGAAGTCCTTCACCACGTAGGTGGGGCTGTAGGCACAGGGCACCAGCACGTTCTCCACTCGGGAGGCCTCAATCGCAGGGGCTGAGGAGAAGCAGCCGCGGCTCAGCCCCAGGCCGTGCCCCACCGCCCCCATAGCCCGACCCACCTTATAGCCTGTACCCCAAACCATCCCAACTTGCCCCGCTACAGACCCCAGCAGAGATGCTCTCCACCCAGGAGATGGGCAGAAGGCAGGAGGGATGCTCTGGGTGCCTGGGGCAGCCAGGTCCTGCCTTTTTCCTCCCCGAAACTCCGCAGAGATCTGCAAGGGTCCGGTCCCAGGCACTCACTGAGGAAGAAGGTGTCCCTGGGGTCAGGCTTCAGCATGTCAGCGCCGTGCTCATCCTGCTGAGCCTCCCAGAGGTAGCTCCCGCTGTGGCTGGCCAAGGTCTGCGGGATGTGCTCCACGTGGTTCATCTTCAGGGACGATTCATCTGAAGGAGAGGAGAGGGGCTGAACCCCACGGGCATATGCACCCGGAGCACTGTCCCAGGAGCATCCTCCAAGGCGGCACTTCCCAACCTCTCCATCCCGCCCACCAAGAGGGCTTGGAGGATTGTGGATTCCTCCTGCTCCCAGGGGAACAAGGGGAGCGGATGTATTCACACAAAGGCAAACCTTCCATCCCTCTCACACGCTCGCAGACCCCGTGACTAATCAGCCTAATGATTATTGCCATCAACTAACGAGCACTGAGAGGACACGGGTACAACTGACCTCAGCCAGGCAGCCCTGGCTCCGATCACAGCATCGCTCAAAGACGAGGGGCGGGAACACTCGGGGGCTTTAACTCCCAAGGACACGGGAATTAAACCGCGAATGTTCTTCCCCACAGAGGTGCAGGTAAACGCAACATGAGCTGGTTTTGCCTGCTCTTCAGGGATGAGGGTGGCATGTCGCCCTTGGCTATGGATCAGCCCCCAGACCTCCCCGCGGGAGGTCACCCTGCTCCGGTCACCTTGGCCATGCCGAGAGCTGCCTGCCCCGAGCACCCAAGGGTGCTCCCTTTCCGGGCAGCCCTGCCTGCTGCGGGGGAACGGGCAGGGCCTGAAGCAAACAGGACCCCCACGTCCTTCTGCTCGTGGCGGGGAAAGGCTCCCCAGGCGCCTCCCTGCAGCTGGCTGAGCTGGGGCTGCTTTTTCCTCTGCTTTCCAGCTTTTTTCTCTGGAAAAGCCCAGAGGAAGGAAGGAGGATGCTCTGCACACTGCTGGTGTCCCCCACACCATGGTGACAGGCTCCCCACAAGTGACATGGCTTGGCCCCGGGATGGTGCTGGGGTCCGAGGGAGCCAGGAAGTGGGAAAGGGAAGCGGAAAGCGCCGGCACTGACGCATAGCGGTCAGGGGGAGGAATTTATCTGCACGTCATCCATCTCACGGGCACCTGCATCAATACCAGCAGCACCCCTCCATCCCTCTTCTCCCCATTGATCCCCACCTGGTGCCTGTCCCCTCCTGCCTTATCGACACCTTCCAGGGCATGTTTGATGACCAGCCTTCCAGCGCATTGAGCAGCGGGGCAGGACCCATCTATCAAGTCCTCTCTTGCTGCCAGGGAAGGAGCAGGAAGCAGAAGATCTATAGATTTAATTAAACCCTGCGCCATTCATCCCCGCTCACACGACAGCTCCTCATACCTCAGGGCCAGGCCGAGGAGCCAGCGCTCCGGGCTCTCGTCAGCAGGGAGGAGGCTGGAGCACCAGGAGAGCTGTGTTTCCCTGTCACCTCCGCATCCCACCTGCAGGCAGCTCACAGCACGCTCCCTGCGTCGTCTCTGCCCACCCCAGCCCCTTGCCCCCTCCCTTACACCCCGCAGCGGCTCTGGTGGGTGTGAGAGGCTGAGATCTTCCCCCAGGATCTGATTTCCCAGGACCTGGTTTCCTTCCCGGGCTCTGGTGCTGTCTCTGCCCGGCTGCACCAACACTCCAGACCTCGCTTGCCGTGGCCACGGCATCGCGTGGCTCTTACCTGTGTACAGAGAGATGTAGGAGGAGTCGATCACTTCGAACTTCAGGCTGGGGAGGAAAACTCGCCACTAAGAAAAAAAGGAGATGGAGAACGAGTGGGAGAGTGTCGGGGGTTCGGGATGCAGCTGCCTGGCCCCAGGCACCCTGAGATGGGTCCTCCCCCGTCCCCAGCTCCCAGAACTCGCCTGCACTGATCCCAGCCTGGCCCTGAAGGGGAGGAACAGGGGAGAGGATGGATCCTGCCCCAGCACAGACCCGGGCCCATCTCCTGCCTTTACCCCGTGTGATTTGGGATTAGCAGGCGTTCCCTGCGTGCTCAGAGAGGGGAATGCTCCCGGAGATGGGACAGGCTCATGCTGCTTCCCTCTCCGGGACTGCCACATGCTCCTTCAGGGCCAGGCAGGCCAGGTCCAGCCCCGCAGCAGCAGCAGCAGCAGCAGCACCACGGGAGGCAGCATGGCCGCGCGTCCTGCCTCGCAGGGGAGGGAGGGTGCCGGGGCGCGGGGCAGCGTCTCCATGAACCCCCCTTCAGCCTCGGGGAGCGGAGCCGGGAGCCCACAGCACCCATCAAGGACCCGAGCCAAAGCCGACACGCGGCGAGCCCTGCAGCTGCAACATCTGTCCTTCCCGCACCTCACACCCATGCTGCTGTTAACCTGCTTAATTGACTTCAGGGGGTCTTCAGAGCTGCCTGCACTGATTTAACTCCGTACATTTTAAAAGCAGGTCTTGAGCCTTTGTCCAGACAAGCCCTTAAATACCCCCAGGCAGAGACGCATTAGGGTCCTGCTTTTCTGTTGTTGTTGTTTTTTCTTTCTGAACAACTGAAAGGCTTCCCACCCTCCAGCAAACACACGTCTCCCCCATCTATTTGTTTTTTGCACAGAAATGCAGATCTTATCAGAGGGATGGAGATGGAGCCCTGGGCGGGCAGGCTGAGCCATGGGAGGAGAGGCAGCCAGGAAGGGGTGTCGTCAGCCTCCCCGATGCTTTCCTGGCACAAGTTTGACTCCAGTGATTAATGAGTGCTTGGGAGAAAGGAAGCCTTTGCAAATGAGCCAACATCTTCCCCTCCCAAAGACGTCCTGAGCTCCCGACACACACGCTGCAGGCTTTGCCAGGGCTGTGCAGCCAAGGCAGGCAAGTTCAGATTTGAAACTCATGGTATCTCTAAGGGGAAAAAGGAAAAAAGGGACCCACTCCATCACCCCAGCCACCTCTCCCACCGCTGACCCCGGGACCCAAGCCAGCCAGGGGGGCTGCCGCTCGCAGACGGTGTCCTGGGACCTGCCTGCTCCCACCTTACATGCTCTGGGCTCTCCTTGCCCATGGCAACGGGCTCCTCCCAGAAGAAGCCTACAGGGGACTCTTCCCCTCCTGCAGAAGGCTAAGGAGAAGGGATGGGACCGGCCACATGGAGCTGGGTGTCCCATCGCTGCTGGAGCCTGGAGCAGAAGGGCTGCTCCGTTGGCATCCGTTACGGAAGCAGATCAGGAAGGCAGGAGCACAGGGCGGGGACGGCAGGGTCTGCAGCTCCCGAAAGGCCATCGGCACAAAAGGATCGGATGAGCACAGAGAAGAGCAGCCCGTGCCAGGCGTCCTGCCCGGGGAGATGGGGAGATGAGCCCCAGCCCCATCGGAGCAACATTGACTTGTCCCCTCTGAGCCGCTGGCAGCCCCGGAAATGGGGAAATCATGGCTTTGCTCCAGGATAAAGCACTTTTAACACACATCGGGCAAAGCCCCGGTGCCAGCTCTTGACAGGACAGTCCTTGAAAGGGCACAGGGTAGGGGCATTTACTCACACCGACTTCCACGTGGTCTGAACCTCGGTCATCTTGTTTGTGGAGCAGCTCGAAGTAGTAGCGTCTGGAGGACATGAGGCTGCGCAAGAGGGGAAGACGATGGTTAGAAACCATTGCTGAGCCGACTGCTACCACTGCCAGGGCGATGGGCGCCCCCCTGATACAGGAGCCACCTCGGGAAGCCCTCTCTGTCTTGCTCACACGTGGCTAAACCTCCCTGGGGCAAGGAGACAGGCAGCGGGATGTGGGTATCTGCTCCCCATCCCACTGCTGAGAAGCTTCATGAGGCCGGGGGATCCATCCCCCCATTCCCACCCCCACCTCATCATCCGCAGAGGTGGCTGCAGCCCCCAACACCTTCAAGTCATGGCCCTGGGGGCAGGGTTGGTCTCTTCCCAAAGGTCATGTGGGGTCTGGGCTGGACCATGGCCGAGGTCTTCTCCCAGGGAGGAGAACTGGTCAGAGTCAGCGTGGAGCCGGCAGCTCCATCTCCCTGACTCCATCCACCCGGGATGGGCAGCGGGAGCAAGGACACACGTACCGTAGAGGCTTGGAGACTTGTGAGCTGAATTTGGTGAACTCTCCCGGCGCCGTCCACTCGGTGCCCAGCTGGGGGAAGGAAGAAGGAGTGTGTGAGAGCGCTGGAGACACCACGAGGCCCAAACCCCACCAGGCTGTAAGATCTCTCCTCCACCTCCAGCGGGCACTGCGCCATGCTGCAGAAAGGCTCTTCAGCAGGAGGATATCCCAGGAGCTCTACCCCAGGCCTGCCTGTCCCCAGCTGGTGGCACTCCTGCCACAAGAACTTGTCACTGTCCAACAAACACCAAGATCCCAAAAATGCATGGGAGCAATGATGGACCTCGGGGTTTCCAGTTATAGGAGTTAACGCCAAGAAAATCCAGGAGCAAATATTAAATCTCCTATTCTGGGACATAATCTGGTCTTTGGTAGCTACAACTAGAATGAGACCAAGGGGCAGATGGTCCTTCCGAAGCCAAACCAGGCCTGGCCAGGGGCAGAGATGGGACCAGGCTGAAATAGCCCAGCAGTTCCCAAGTGGGCAAAGAAGCAGGAGAGCTGCCCCTGGCAAAGTCCCACACGGGCCCTGCACGCTCCCCTGGAGAGCTGCTGCAGCAGAGGGGCTTGTAGAAGGGAGAATTTGCCGTGGCCAAAGAGCACCCAGGGGTTTGAAGCATCATTAATTGAGCACTAGGGATGCCCAGAAGGCACGTGGGGATGGTTATCAGCATCCTGGGAGCGAGGAACCCCAAGGGACGAGATGCCCAGGGAAGTGGTTGAGGCACCATCCCTGGAGGTATTTAAAAGCCGGGCAGACACAGAGCTTAGAGATATGGTTTAGTGGTGGTTTTGTCAGTGCTGGGCTGATGGTTGGACTTGATGGTCTGAAAGGTCCCTTCCAACCCGGGCAGCTCTAGGATTCTGTGCTCTCTGTGGGAGTTCGAGCACCCCTGGAGTGAGGAAAGGCAGAGGGTGGAGGACAACGACAGCACATACCTTGCCCACGAATGCAGCCAGCCGGGAGTTGGATGGATTGTCGTCGGAGCTGAGCCAGAACTCCGAATTGTCATCCGATGCCACAGAAAACTGGAAATCCCCTGTGGAGAGCAAAGGAGAAGGTGACCACGGAGGGATACAGCAGCCCCGGCGGCATGGGCTCAGCCCCGGTACCTCGTTGAGAGATGGGGAAACAGGGATGGATAGACAGAAGTGATGGGGCCACCCTGGACCCCACGTCGTGGCTCTGTCCTGGATGGGATCAGGGCTTTGCATCCCTTTGAAGCAACCAGGGAAAAGGGTCTTTGCTCCAGAACGACCCTCCTGCCCGGGAGCCAGGGGCTTGGGGACTGTCAGAGCCTTTTGGACCTCGTGTGGCCCAAGAAGGGGGAAGGAGGCAGCTTCTCCATGTTGCTGCAGGGGCAGAAGAAGCCATACTCCATCACTCACCATCCTTGAAGGGGTGGATATAGCCAAAAATCCTCAGCCCATAGTTCTTCCACTTGGGCGACACAGCCAGCTTCTTCACGGTGGTGCGGGTCTGCCGAGGGGAGACACAGACATGAAAGCACCAACAGTTCATGTCCAGGCTCGTGCCTTGCACAAACACCACCCAGCCCACCTCTGCCTTGTTATCCCAGTGTCTCGGGCCCCCGGCATCAGATGGGACGTGGAGGTCCCATCACCACCCTCCTCTGCTGGGAATTACCTGCCCTGAAACAAATCTGAAAGCCTGCAAGCAAAGGTCTTGAGGACCAAGCCCACAGCCAGTGGAGATCCAGCAGCCCTCAGGGAGGGACAAGGAGACCCTCCCTCCGACCCATCTCCATCAGGCCCAGGACTCACATGGGGAAAGAGCGGAAAATGGAGGTTCTTCCTCAGGTGCCTCACAGCCCCTCCACACCAGTCTTCGAAGACGTGCAAGTTTGCCTTCCCTTTGTACTGGGGGATGAGAGGGGGAGATGAGAGGGGGAGATGAGAGGGGGAGATGAGAGGGGGTGATGAGCGGGGTGTCCTCCTCACGTTGCCCATCGCCTCCCAAGGACAGCATTAGGGCAGGCTGAAACATGGATGTCAAGCCCTAGGGATGTCACCTGCCCGGCCTCAGCTCTTCTGCAGTGACGCTGAGGAAGGGCTGAGCTCCCCTCCCTGGGCCAGCCCCAGGGTCACAGCACCAAGCCCCAGGAGATAACCCTCCTGCTGCGGCTCCTTTGGCTCCCAAGCGCATTTGGACAAGGAATGTTGTCTGGATACGCCACCAAAAGCTTGACCCCATCCCTCACCCAGCCCCAGCACCCACCCCACCATCCAGCACCAAGAGACGGGCGCAGCATGGACCCATCCGGAGAAGACACACAACAACATGTCCCCTTACACACCCGCACAGACTGACGAGGGGGCTGACGCACACCCACGGCTCACACCCGAGGAGCTCATCCTCACGGGCACCGTGTCGGCCCCAGGACCAGGCAGAGCCCCTGGGAAGGGTGATGGAGGGCAGGGAGGAGGATGGCTGGAGGTGGCTTTGGAGCCTGGCACGCTGGGCGGACACGGGCTGCCCAACCAGGTGGACCTCCTGCGGGGACCTCCTCCTGCACCATCACCCCTCGCTGCTCCCTGCCCACCTGCTCGCTCCAGGGCAAAGGCTGCTTGGTCAGGTTGAGTTTGGGGTGCGCGGGGGCTCGGTCGGACCGTTGGCCTCTGGAAAACCAGCTGTCCAAGTCCTGCCCGTCGCTCTGCGAGGAAGCGGGAGGGAGAGGTTAGAGATGGGGGGGGACTGGGGCCAGCCCGGCCGCGCTCACAGGAGATCTCCCTACATCTAAACATCTTATTTTGGGCACCAAGCGTTGCCAAACCGAGGCGAAAGCTTTCAAGGCAAAGCAAAGCAGCGGCAGGAGGAGGCAGAAAAACATTGGCAAGGTGTCCCAGGGAGCAGGGTTTCACAATGTCCCAGGCAAACTCATTTCCCTTCCTCTGCCAAGGAGAGAAACTTCTCCCAAACAGCGAGTTTTCTGTTCATCCAAAATATTTGCCCAGTCTGACCGGCTACAGGAAACGGAGTATTTTGGGCTCCGTCTCCAGAAGAGCAGAAGCAATCTCTACGTCCACTCAGTGTCGGAGGAAGTGGGATGCTTCTCTGCTCCCCTCTTCCTTTAAAGGGGATTAGGTTAATCCCATCGATTGTGGCGTGTAATTTAGAGGGATTAGGTGAGCATTCACCTGCCCCCCGACCTGCCGAAAAGGTGATGGTTTGCAAGGAAGAGCCAGGCACTTCTGGAGCCCACACAGAGCACCCTCCCCTCCCAGCACGCTGGCAGCAGCAGGCAGAGCTGGCGCCAGCCCGTGCCATCCCTGCAGGCATCGCCCCAACCCTGCCACCGCATCCCAGGGAGCGCGGGCAGAGGAGGGACGAGGGACCAGCTGGCACATGGGGAGGGAAGAGCCGCCAACCCTCTCCAAAGCGACCGCCGACCTGCCACTCCATCCCATCACTTGGGGTGACGGGAAGCTGTGCCTGTCGCCCGGGGACCTGGCTGGTGTCACAGCCCATCGTCACACTGGTGACACCCACACTCAGCACCCAGGGATGGGACCAACAGGGGCACGGATGTCCCTGCCCCCTGTTCCAGGAGGAGTCACAGTCATCGTCCCCCATGGCCTCAGCCAGCAAGGGGACGCCGTGCCACCCCCCAGGAGCGGAGCTGACCCTCTCCGAAAGCAGAGCCCAGCTCCAAGCCCCGGCGAGAGCCGCAGCATCGACAAAGCGCAGCCCGTTAGAATGCACAGTGCCAAGGAAATAATTAGCAAACTTTGCCTAAATGAGCTCATTAGCGTCCCGGAGGAGGGGAGCGGTGCCCTTGGAAGATGTTATTAGGGAGGCAGCATAATTGTGCCACGCTTGTTGGAAGGATTCTCCCTCCTCCCGGGGAAAGCCGAGACGCAATTCCCCCTGTCCCCCTCTGTCCTCACCCAGCACCAGCCCGGGCTTTCTCTGGGCACCTCATATTTCTCCTTTCTCTGTCTGTTCCTGATTTATGAGGAGCTGGGAGGGATCAGAGCTGGGGTCGTCCCCTGCCAGCCAGCCAGGCACAATCCGCCTCCTCCCCATCCCTATTCCTCACCACTAATTGCTGCCTAGCCTGAGGCCAGCTCTCCTTACCGGCACCAGCTGCCCACCCCCAGTGCCTGGAAAAACCTCTCTGTCCCTCTTATGGAGAGGGACCAGGATAGGTCTCCATCCCTCGGGTGAGATGGGTGGAGAGGACAAGCCACCAGCGTCCCTGCCCTGCCCCAAAGATAAAGGACCAGAGGCACTAACTGCGAGATCCGCAGTCCAGAGAACACCAGGAGGAAAATTTTCCATCTCCTTTTTTTAAGGAGCATTTTTTTCCTCCAGTTCATGGAGTTCTTCTGAACCGGGCTGTTTGCTTTCAAGCTGGAGTGAACTTTCCCCCCGCCTGCCCCCACAGAGGGGACTATTCACAGCCCAGCTCCGCGGGCGGCGCTGGCTCGGAAACGGGGGGTGGGTTATTTGCTGAAGGTGGGGACAAACCGGCCTTTTAATTGCAGAGCCAGGGATGCTGCAGACGTCCAGCAGCTGCGAAAGACACCGGGCAGGGCTGGGCTCGAAGAGATGGGCACCGAGCGGCTCCGGGTGCAGGGACTCGATGCTTTCCCCTCCCTCCAGACACAACACGCTCACCACTGCCCAAAGTACCAGGGCTTGGGAACAGCCCCAGCAACGCCCACCCCGACGGCAGCTCGCTGTCACCAGGACTTGCAGCAGGGACGGGGCAGGGGACACCGCGTGGCTTCCCTCTCCCGGCATCCCACCTGCCTGCCCTGCTCGGGGACAGCAGGTTAATGGGGACAGCAGGGTGTTGGACAAGGGCTGGGTGACAAGTTGAACAGGAGACAGCAGGGTGCCCTCGTGGCTACGATGCCAAGGGCCTCCTGGGCTGTTGGCAAGGAGAGATCCTCTCTGGCTTCTGCCCGGAGACCCCACCTGGGGTACACTGGGTCCAGCTGGGGGCTCTCCAGTCCAGGAGAGCCAAGTGAAGGTTACCAAGATGGAGCAGAGGAGACAGAAGGTGGCTTTGCCCAGCAAAGCAGGACCTTATCCCTGCTGACAGCTATGCAAGAGGGGGTGCAGAGGTGATGCCAGACTCTTCCCAGGGCAGCACAGCGGTGGGGCACAAGGCACACCACCAGAAGTGTCAAGGGGATATGAGGGATTTTTTTTATCCACCACGCGGGCTGCTGGGCAGACCCAGAGAGGCTGTGCCCTCTCCATCCTTGGATCCGCTCAGCTGGACGAGGCTTGGAGCCCCCTGCTCCAGCTGGCCAGGTGCTGTGTAGGAGACAGGGACCAGGGACCTCCGCAGGTCCCTTCCCACCCGACCGCGCTCCGGCTCCCCCGTTACCATCGGCTCCTCCTCGCGGCTCTCGCTGGAGTCCTCGGCTTTCCTCTGCCGCGCCGAGGCCTGGGCTGCCGCCGGCCGCCGGCCGGGATCAGTCACCTCCCCGAGCCGCTCGCCATCTGCCAGGGGAGCAGAAGGAGGAATGAGACCACAGCCACCTCCCGCGTCCTCCCCATCCCCACACCCCTCCTCTCCTGGGGACACCCCTCGCCCCAGCACGGGCTGCCATCGCCGCTGCTCCCGGCGGGGAGGGACACGGGGGACGGCGGCCGGGGGCTCTGGCTGTGACTCCCCTCATTACATTTGCACTAAGCAGCTTGCAGCAGCTCATCAGCATCAGGTTTAATTACACCCCCGACAGCCCAGCTCGCGGCCCTTTACGTAAGAGAGGGCCGGGAGAAGCTCCAGTGGGATCTCACCCCACATCCATCCTCGGGGACCATCCCTGCTCCCCGCTCTCCCGCAGCCCCCCCCGGCTCTGCCCAGAGCCCACCGGCTCCAGCCCCCCAGACATCTTCTCCCCAAACCCACCTTCCCACTCCCCCCCACCCACTAAAGGCACCATCGCAAAGACGTCGCTAACAGCCCCGTCGCAGACGGCTTTGTTACCGTGTGTTGTATTAATTATTCCCAACCTACGGACTCCCCTCTACAGCTCCCCCCCATCTTCCTCAGGCTGCGAAGGGAGTTTATTTTAAACTGCCCTCGATTCCCAGCATTAAAATAACCGACTTCTCCCAAAATAACGGCGCAGACTTGGAAAACCAGTTATTTTGGGAGGGGCACATCCCCTTTCTCTGCCACAGCAGATGGGTGCCAATGCATTTTTACAACAGGCACCTCAAAACCTGGTGGGATGGGGGGAGTTCGGGGTTCAACGGTCACGTCTGGTGTACGGCTCAGCCCCGCGGTTCCAACCAGCGTCGAGGGAAGCTCAGTTCGATGCTGGGAGAGGCAGGTGCCTAAAAGCCACCCCCACGAACACCCCTGGGTCCCCCCAAAAACCAGCCGCCCCCCTATCACAATAAGGGGGAGCCCCAGAGGCAGCGAGCAGCGGCGCAGCCCCATCCCCCAGCCGTGGGCATCACGGCAAGAGGGCCACTGACACCCTCCCAAAGATACGGCAAGATGCCCCCCGGTCCCTCCACACCCTCCTTCCCCCCAACAGCAAGTCCCAGGGGATCTCCTGCCCCCTCAGAGTGAAACAGCCTCGGTGGGAGATGCTGGGGTGGCTCCAGACCCCGCGGCCCGGCCAAGGAGGGGTTTGGGGCGCCCCTCCATCCCCCGCCGCACGCCTCCCATGCCATTAGTATTCCAGCGGCTGCGCAGCCGGCGTCTCCTTGGAGATGGCAGCACAAATCCCATCCCCACCGCGGGGACAGGAAATTAAGCTCTAAAGCCCCTTCTTCTGCTCTCAGCCATTCTTCAGCCCCTGGCAGCTCCAGCTCCCTCCTGGCAGCTCCCTGCCTCCCCCCCGCCGCCCTCCCCCATCCTGCTCCCCACAGCCTTCCTCCCGCAGCCCCACGAGGGCGACGGGGAGCGTCGGGGCGCAGGGACGAGTGGGGCTGGATCCAGCAGATCCTCTCGAGACACCCCCCATCACTCCTAGGGATGCTCCGGCCAGCACAGGCGATGGGGATAAAGCCCATCCTCGCTGTGCTGAGTCCGCAGATGCCGCTGCTCCGGCACAGAGCACTGGGGACGGCGTTATTCCCCCCCACCATGCTGATCTGTGGATTAATCACAGCCACGAGGAGGAGTTCAGCGCTCCCAAGGGACCTGCCAGGGGATGGGATGCAGTGGCCGGCTCTGCGGTACCCACGCAGGGCATCTCTCCTGGCCTTGGAGGAGATGAACCTGTCTCCCACGGGATCTGCCGGCTCGGCATCCCTTTGCGATGCAGGCTGGGAGTGCCACGCTGCAAGTCCTGTCCCCAGGACGGATTAACCCCCCCCCCCCGGGCTTCTCCTGCCAAGCCCCAGGTGCTGGCAAGCAAAGCTGAGCCCCCAGCAGCCTGGGCTGCATCCAGAGGGGATGGCTGGACGTGGTCACCCCCCTTCTCCCAGCCCCTCTTGCTCACCGCTGGGTACCGCACCCGGGCTTGGGCCCCTGCTACAAGGCATCGGGTAAATTGGAGAGAGATTATTTGACGTAAATTGGAGCAAAGGGGGAAAAAACCCATGCATTCCCCACAGCGAGGCTGCGCAGGCTCCATCCTTGGAGGCTTTGGGTCTTGAAAGCCTCGAGCCCCCCACTGGCTCCCCATCACCCAGCTCCATGCCCGTCAGGGACCCTCTCAAACTCAAGCAGGACAGGGCTTGTGCTCCCTCCTCTGCTTTGCATCTAAATTAAATGCTACCACTGCTCTGCCAGGGTTTAAGCAACGCCAAGGATCAAAACCCACGTGCCTTCAGCAAAACCCTCTCTCTTCTTGGGCGGGGGGAGGCAAGTGCTCGCCCCGAGAGGCGCCCGCATCCTGGGAGGAGCAAAAGTGCCATCAGAGCCCCAGAAAAAGGCTTCCAGGCTTCTGTGCCCATGTTTATTCCCCCGCAATTTAAATATTGGATAGGAAAGTCAAGGGCAGCCTTAGCCAAACACCCAAATGCTAATCAGCCTGTGTGGGAGCTGGAAATAAATGCCCCCCTTGATAAGGGGAGGGGAAGGCCAGCACCATGTACCAACAAGCAGCACTTTGCTCCCCCCGCGAAAAAAATCGAGCTCCTTTTGTCTGAACCTCACCCCTGCGGGAGAGGAGCGGGTCAGGCGGTAGGAGAAGAGGAAGGAGAAAGCATCGCTGGGAGGGAGGAGTGTTTGGGTTCCCCCCCAGCTTGGTTTCCTCCTGCGCATCCCCCCGGTGCCCCCCAGGACGGCTCGGGAGCCGTGCCCCGCCCGGCTGCTCCCCCGCCACCCCCCGGGACGCACCGCT
>VYZM01016022.1:12388-22982 GCA_013398915.1 Dromas ardeola
TTGTAAGAATTTAATTTCCTTGTCGATTTGAGGGAATAATAACAATAATAATAGTTAAAAAAAAAATCCCTCCTCCCCTAGTGAATTAATACAAATGGAA
Organism: Dromas ardeola; assembly: GCA_013398915.1. NCBI lineage: Eukaryota > Metazoa > Chordata > Aves > Charadriiformes > Dromadidae > Dromas > Dromas ardeola. The sequence goes on from VYZM01016022.1 coordinate 12,489, forward strand.
ATAACAGAAACTCCACTTTGGAATGACATGATTTATGTACGCGATTCTTTAATATCCAGTCAATTTGAATAGTGATGTTTTTATATCCACAGTCAGTTGAAGATGCCAATAACAGCGGTATGAACTTATTGGACCAGTCTGTCATTAAAAAAGGTATGGATTATTCCAACAAGCTAGACAAACTTTTACTGTGTAGCAATATCTTCATGATATATTTTTACTCTGGGGCAATTAATTTACCCGGGAAGCAGGCATCCATGGCAGCAAGATGAATAGTTGATTGGATCCGTAGATAGAGTGAAAGGAAAAGGAGAGAGATGTGAAAGTATGAGTTGATATCCCCCCCTCCCCCGTCCTTCAAAGGGTTTAATTACACAAATGCTCTCTAATGGAACACCCCATGCCCAAATGCAGTTTCCACGGGCCCCCTCCTCTTTCGCCCGCCCCCCCACCCCGATAGTCCTCGATGGGGACCCCTTGGCTTTTAATGGGGGAAGGGGGTTGATCCCCTTTGGGGTTTAAATGCATTTCCCAGGCGAATCAAACGGGAAGGGGAGAGGAATAAATGCCTGTGGAAAGGCAGCCCCGACCTCCTTCCCCCCCTTCCTCCAAGAATCCCCCCTTCCCCATGCCCATTTTTTAAATCTTTCTACATATGCGCACATGATTTAGTGTAACTGCAGAATCACCCCATACTGTTAAAGGGAATGTGATATTAACAAATGTTTGCAGTCTCTTGTACAGCTGTAAGCAAAATAATTAACTAATTAAACTAATTAAATGTAATTACAATAACTCATTTTGGGCGTATTGCAGCTGCTTAATTTTTTTACATTTCTCTGACAGTCACTCGAAGATGCTTGGCGATTAGTGTTGTGTTATGCTGATAGACATTAAACAGATCACACACTGCAAATGTAGGGAAAGCTATCTTTAATTATCTAAGGAGTTTCTATTTCTAGATTCAATTTTAAGTACCAGAGATGAGGCTTAGAAATGCTGTCCCTTATGCTTACTATCAACAGCACTTATCTCCAGGACCTTATTATTTGTCAAATGCGCACAAATACTTTAACAGAGATGATCTTCTAGAATGTAAAGCAAAATAAGAGGGAAGGTGTTTATTTAAAATGTGTTCAAGGCAGCATGAGGTCCTTCCCTGTATTTATTGTTTTTTAATTTAAATCTTCGTGTACAATCTCTCTCTCTCACACACACACACACACGATCAAGTTCTAGTTATTTGAGGGAGGATAGATGAAAACTTAGAGCCTGTTTTGCAGCATCACTTATGCCCAACGGTTGAAAAGTCGAAGGTGTTTTTGAGAAATAGAAAATTACGTACCTTTTTTAAAAAAAAAAAAAAAAAAGTTGTTTATCCTGTTTTACTTTAGCTTGAATGTTTAGTAGGATTTCTGCTTAGGGTCTCTAACCGTCTGGTTGTATTTTTCTTTTTTTTTTTTCTCTCTCACTCTCCTCCCCCTCCTCCCCTCCCCACCCCCGCTTGACACCTCATGCACGATGTTTCCTCTTGGGTGTATTTGATTAATTGGTTCTTGATTTGTGGTCGAGAGACTTCTTTCTAACGTTGGTCCGTGCCCGCACTTTCCTTTCGCAATCTGGTTGGTGGTTTGGGGTTTTTTTTGTTTTTTTGTTTTTTTTTTTTTTCGCAGAACACTCTTCTGTTGATCACCCAGTCCAAAATACTCTTTTTTACCCCCCACCCTGTGTGTCTCTCCCTCCTTCAGGTGACGAGGACAGCAGAGACATTTAATGCGCAGGCTGAGTGGTACAGTTAGGTAGTGAGCAGAACTAAAATGTGAATGTTAATAATAAGGTGTATTAGGTATAAATTGAGATGTGCTTATTGTGTATGGACATGGCAACGGCCCCAGGTCGAGCAGCTGCCGCGCACCCAGTCCCATATAGGTGGGATTACATATTCCCTATACTATGATATATAGGCACTTTGGAAATCAGGTTACTAAAAAAGTTCCTGAGACTCGTCTGCGGCTGTTTTAAAGTCACCGTAGGAGTGTTTTCTTCCTCAGAAGTAATGCTGAGCTCTAAGAAACTTTCCAGCAGAAAGGAATATTGTGAGCTCAGTGTCTTTTTTTGCCTAGCGAGTTTCCTGGGTGCGGAGGAAGAGAAATGGGTAATAAATAGTAGGTCACATTTGTGGCAAACAATATTTAATCAGGACAAGAGAAGGAGCAACACAGAGAGAGTTCAGTATCAGTTTCGCTTTGTTTCCCGCAGTTAGTAGCTGTGAGGATGTACTTTGAAGTGAGAATAAGTTATTTAAACTCTGTAAGTCGTTATTGTAGGCGGATGGCATGGATAGACGGATTGACTGATTTTTGTGCATTGGAGCACCCCCATGATACAGATTTGCTAGACGAGGGTTGGAAGGGGTCTAAACCAAGACCTAGTTTAGTGCCTAAAATACTTTAATTACAATGCAGTGGGAAAAGTATGATGTGGACTTGAAGCCTAAATGTAATTATATCATCCAGATTGTAAGTGTCTGTTTCTTTATGGTCTTTCAGGCCTGCAGAGGGAATTATGTCTCTATGCAAAAGAATTGCCAAAAATATTAAGGAAATTATATAGGGATTCATACACGGCTATCGATTTATCTCGCGTATCGATCCCGCACAATAGATTACATATACACAGCCTCTTGTTATGTTTGCTATCTGAGCTTACTTGACATTTCTGAAGTAATTTAGTTAAGAGGAAATGAGTTGTTCCCAGTAGAGAGAGCAAACGAGTGGAGTGAAGGTAGCCAGCGTGATAAATGGCTCTTTCATTTGGAGATCTCCAGAGCTCGTTTAAGGCTAATTTTCTGTATTAGCCCCCTTTGAGCTATTAATGCAATAGGCAGGGACCGTGGCCCCTCGTCTCTTAGCTGCCCCATTAGAGCGAGCATTAAGCTACCAAGCCTGAACTCTGCTGTGGTGGCGGTGGTGGCAGTGAAATAATGAAAGGTGCTTTTTAAACTCTCCTAATCTAAAGTGGCAGAGGGTGGTTAATACGATTTGAAGGGGGCTGGTCAATGAACAATCAATAAACTAATAATGAGAAGGATGCGGTACATTAACAGTCTAAAAATCCAACAAGACATTAAAAAATCATCGTTAACTCCTAGTTCCATTAAGATTTGGGTGGTGGAAGTGGGAGGGAGGGAGCCAGATAAATCATCAAGATGATAATAATCACCAAAAGCATTAATACCAGATTTAACTCGGCTTTGAGAGCTTACCGGCTCCACGCTTTGAGGCCTTTCCCTCGATTTCTGCTGAAATGAAGGGAAGGTTTCCCGTGTGTCAGGAATAAAAGATCGTGTCCCCTTGTCAACTGCTCATCTGAAATTTGCTTGGCACCGTCGATGGCGAAAGAAGTTGTCGTCTTGCAAAATCTTGCGTGGCCCGAGTCCCAAGTTAATTTTTTGTGACTCTGGGGCACAGCCAGTGACCTTAAAATTATCCTGGTGTATTTATTTACTTTCAGCTGTGTCTGACGATCGCCTGCGCACTCACATCTGATTTAGCACAAAAGGCCACTTTAACCCTAACACCTTAATTCATTGTCTCCTTGCAAACACTCTCTATTGTTCATACTATTTTAAAGAAACACACGAAAGGAGGTGTCTAAATATTTTTAAAAGCTCTCAATAATACAGCATAAGTTTCCTCCCCACCTCTTCTTGAAGTAGCCGGGTAAATGATTAACTGGAAATCACTCTGGCCTCAGCTTTTCAGGTGATAGATCTGGGAATCGGAGGTGTTGCTTCGCTGCAACACAGAGTCGTGCTTTTTCCTGGATTACCCATTGAACCTTATGATCCCCTTTAATTGAATGCGAAACAATTTGGAGGGAACACATTTCACTTTGAAATTCACTCCCGGTTTGCAGGGGAAAGGGACTGCGGTAGAGGAGAGGGAGGGGGGAAGAGGAGGAGAGGAGAGGGACAGGAGAGAAGGGGACATGAACACACGCTTTCTATATTTATTCATTAAAATAAGAATGGGCTCTTTTAGTGGCAATTGGTAAGATGTTGTCCCCGGACTTTCTAGGCTACAAAGTCAGACCAAATCATCATTAACAACAAAGTCCTGGTGTTATAATGGACATAGAACTTTTTACTCATTTCAGGCCCAGTAGGCAGATAAAAAGATTTTAAAGCGGTTTGATACTTCATTAGGAATAAGTTCGTCCACGACGGTTGTTCGTAAGAAATATAAGAAATATTTCTTCTGATTAATTGATTGATTGACTGGTCGACTATCATTTTATTCACCAGGGTTACTGCAACGATATCGATAGCTTAAAGCCTCGTTATTAAGCTATTTTCAGGACATAATCCTATCTGTTTGTTTGTTTTTAGTGGTGTTGAAATGCCCTTTTATTCCATTTCCTCTTGTCCGTGTGCATTTGTGCGCATTTTCACGCGTTTGTGGAGAGCAACCCAACAGAGAACCACCACCACCGCGAAAAAAAAAAAACAAACAACCTCCAACTCAAGCCCTAAGACTTAATGTATGCACAGAAAATTGTAAACATGTAAAGAACTGAAAGCTTCACGCTGAGTTTCGCCATGCTCCATTTCCCCACCATTTCCTGCTGTCGTTTTAAAGCGATCTCACTCATCTAGAGATCCCGTTTGCAGGAACAGTATGCTTATAATTACTAACAAATCAAGCGGCTACTGTTGCTCTCTCGGTTTATTGATAAGCTGAAGAGAAATGGAAGGGGGAGAAATGACAAAGAGGCTGGAAGTAACCACAGGAGGAGAAAGATATAAAAAAAAGAACGGAAAAAAAAGAGAGAAAGAAAGAGAGAGAAAGGGATAGAAAAGGAGAAAGGAGAGAAAAAAGAGAGAAGGGAGAGAGAAATAAAGAAACAGAAAGAAAGAGGGAATGCAGAGATTTTGGAAGGGCGAAATTATGTATTGTGAGGGCTCACATACACACAGCAGTTTGTCAGTGAAAGAAAATAGACTAATTTCTACTGGGGATAACAAGAAGTGAATGGGATAAAGTTAAAGCAGAAGTGGTGGGGACGCTGTGAATATCCGTGTGTGTTATTCTGTATTATTTCAGCAGTTGTGGCAATCCCTAACCAACTGGGAAAGTTGACATCGGCTAAAAATACATCGTGCATTACAGTTTATTTACATACAGGCAGGGATTTGACACATGCAGCTGCACACACGGACGCGTGTATCCCTTCACCGACTAAAACCTCCACGATATAATCTCTGGTGATGTCTGGGCTATATCTGAGAAGCTATAGCCATGATAAACATATAGATATGATATAGATAGAGATAATTCATTCCATGGCAAACACTTTTTTGAGGCAGCATTAGGTAATTTACAGAAGATATAGAGTCTAGATAGAATACAACTCTCTGAAGCTATGAAATTGCAATAGATATGCTTACACCGCCTGGTAAGCTTCTAAAGTGGGTTTAGAGTTATTAAACTCCAGCTGATGGGTATGTTCATACGGTCCTTTTCGGGGAGGCAGCGGTGGGAAGAGAAGCTGAGGAGTTCCCAGCATAGCAGGGAAGGGAGGGAGCCTGGTTCCCAAAAGCAACTTGCAAGGGAAAAAAAAAAAATACTGAGCACGTGAAAATCCATATTTCAAAGGTTAACTAATGTAATGAGTGCTCCGAAAGGCCAAAGCGAGCGGGGCGAGTACATTTAAGCATTGCACGGGTCCCTCTCTCTTTAGTGAGTTTGGACTCAGATCAGATGGTCGTGGAATTGCTGCCTCTTGTTTAATTTCTCAGTTCACTGGACAGTGACCTGATAAACTGGTCACTAAATATAGCCACTCTAAAGGTGTACTCGAACCACTGAGCCCGTGCGTTTGGCTGAAGAAAAAATGCCAGTCATGAAAATCTGGCTGGTGGCACTGCTTTAATCTAACACTTTTTTAAGAAAAAAACAAACAAAAACAACTCTTTTTTTCTTGGTGCATCACTCGAATGACGTCGCAGAACATCGTGCATGAAATAAGTGATATATCTACGTATAGCGGGGAAAGAGAGAGAGACACTTTTTTTTTTCTCTGCCAGTACTACCTCTGATGCCCCAAACGAGTCTTCTCCTATAGAATCAATGACAAAAAAAATTCCTATTAATAGCAACGAGAGCAGGAGCGGGCCTCTAACTCTTTTATAACTGTTTCTGTGCCGTTCTCAAACTATTTGAAACCGCCTTTATGAGCTGCATAAAGCGCCTAACTAAAAATAATAGAGAAATAGGAATCCATTTCACTTTCCGATTCCCTGAAGTAAAGCCACTCAAAATAATTTGTTTATACTGGAGACTATATACAAGGCATATGAAGCAATATGTATATCTAAAATCGACATGCCTTTTGGTTTTTAGCTGTTATAGAGCTTTTATTGTGGGGGTCTGGTCTGGCAGTAGGAAATGATCTGTAATAAAAACAGTGAAACACGGTTGTGTCTATTCCATACACTGAGGTTATAAAATTGGCAATTGCCCAGTAGTTAGCACTTGGTAATATATTAGGATACCCGATCTTATTGTTTAGCAGCTCCAGACGACTTAAATATCCCCTCAACCCTAATGGTTTGATTCTCCAGATATGTTGCAAATAAACAGGGTTTTTATGACTTAACTGACATGTATTATAACTACCTAAATAGCTGGCATATGTGCATAATAGAACCCTATTATTTGCCGAATTGGTTTTGCAATTGATTGAGTGGAAATGGGAGGCTGTGAAGCAGTATCTGCTCCACGAGGGTGTGTAATCAATTAGTCTTCTCCTCTGAAACATGCCCGCTGGACTGCCAGGACTCTCCCACCAGCAAAAAAAACCAACCCCAATTTCGGAATATATTTTCTATAAGGAAAGGCGTGTTGCCGCGATTCCGAGAGGAAGCAGCAGTAGCAGCTGTCAGCTCTTATTAACTCCTGCATAAAACATACCTTAAGTACGGTTTGTTATCAATTACTTGCAGAAATGAAACAACTGGGAAAATGCAGCGAGGCTCCCTATAAATTAAAGTGATTGGTTGATTGATTAGAGCACCTGCTGTAAATCATAACGGTTACACACAATTATGAGGGAGCTATTTAAGTTCATTTGTAAACAAAATTCATGGCACGGGGGAATTGCTCTCATTTTCAGTTTAGCCAGTTTTTTTTTTTTTTTGTTTATTTCTCAGTGTGTCTGGTTGCTATTATAGGAATTTGTTCGTTATAATCCCCTTGGTTACTCTTAAAATAGCCTCACTGATTTCTCAGAGAAAAGAAATTTCTCATTTTATTGTGAACAGAATGGCATGGGTTTATTTTGTTTAGTTTAGCTTTATTGTTTTGATTTAACCCCCCCCCCCCCCAACTTCCTTTAAATATGTGTTTCAGTAACTAGATCAGCTTTATTTAGGGGTGGGAGAGTTCCTGCTACTTCATGGACAGCACAATATGATCAATGTGGAGAACACCATGGTTAGATCGGATTTTTTTTTTTTCTGGTGTTTATTTTTCTGAAGGAAAAGACTCATTTTATTTCATAAACTAGACTTAATAAAAACACAAAGCAATAACAGAGCTGTCTTCTGGTTGCTGTATCCTCCAGCCTTGATAGTTATTTAAGACAGCAACTCCCTTCGTCTAGTGAATTTATTCCTGGCTCAGCTTAGCAGTAATGGAAACATTAGCAAAAAAAAGTAAATTTTCCTTTTTTTTTTCCCCTCCAGAAAGGCGCTGTCCGTTGTACAAAAGGCATCGGGGGGCTCTGGGTGAGACACAGGCTCAAACCCGAAAGTTGCCAGGTGCTTGCCAATATGTATTTTATTTCCCAATGATCAAACCCTGCATAGAGGCTGTACTGCACCACCCTTCTCTCCATCCATCATTCATGGAGCAGTTTCCTAGAGGTTGGGGGAGCAGCACCCTTTAGGTTGCTGGAAGTAGCCAGAGATTCAAAATTCCCTTTCATTTTGCTGTTCTGTGCATGTCAGAGAGACTGTGGTTGTCCTGTACTCCTTCGTGGCATGACGGTTTCTCTCTCCCCTCTTCCCCTTTTCTTTCTCCAGTTCCAGTTCCTCCAAAATCTGTTACTTCTTTGATGATGAATAAAGATGGATTCCTGGGTGGAATTTCAGTCAATACCGGAGAGGTGTTTTGCTCTGTACCTGGCCGCTTGTCTTTGCTTAGTTCAACTTCAAAGTATAAAGTAACTGTGGGAGAAGTTCAAAGACGCCTTTCTCCTCCAGAGTGTCTGAATGCATCCCTCCTAGGAGGAGTACTTAGAAGGTAAGAGGCTGGGACAGGTGTGTGAATGTGCCCATGTGTGGGCATCCATGCATGCACCAGAAATATTTGGTCAATGGTAAAGATGATTGCAAATATGCCTTAATCTTATGGTCATACCATGTATGTGTAATGTTCAGGGTAAGGTGAAAATAGGCTGTATTGAGATGAACGTGTGGAGACTAGAGAAAAATTTGGCCTTGTAAGTTTTCTACCAAAGCATCCCAAAATGAAGGAACTGAGACAAGAAGTTTTTTCACTCTTGTACATACACACACTTTCTGTCTTTTCTCCTCCTCCCACTTCTTTCTTAGCAAACGGACAAAATGAAATGCCACGAAGGGCATGTGGTAGTTAGATGTTGCAAGATGAACCTGATGCCTCCCAGGACCTGATGTGTTTCTAGGGATTTCCTAGGGAAATCTGTGAGGTTCCTCGGTAAGGCAATTAACATGGTGCCGCACAGGACATTATTGCAATTGCTAAGCGATTAATAGGCAACCTGTAAGGTAGGTAAGTACCTGACTAAAGAAAAGTCATCAACAGATAGCTTTGAAAGTCAGAAACTTAGTGCTTCATCTAAAGGAGGTTGCTAAAGGAATTATTCACAGTTGCTCTTCAGGCCTTTGCTGTTTAACATTTGTGCAAATCACCCACTAATGTGGTGGGGGATTTTGCTGAAGACCTACCTACTGGTACTGAGGAAAATGAAAAGCAAAGGATAACTCGGAGACCTGGTTGCAACTCCATCATATCCAGTGGAAGATTGTGCTTTTAGGCACCAGCAACAAGAATTTAAGATCCGAAGACATCAGGTGGAAAGACTAACAGGGAGAAAGGCCTTTATCTTCTTGACAGTGACTGAAGGAGTGTGACTTGTCAGTATGACTTGTCTGTAAGAAAGGTGAGCTTAGGCTCTATCTCCGGTCAGAACAGGGAAGGAGTCATTATAGACTATGAGGTACCAGCTCACTCAAGCCAATGGAAAGCTGAGGGGATAAGGCTTCATTTCCTATATGTGAGGTATATGGCAAACTGGAAAATAAAGGTAACTTTGTGAGAGAAAAAAATTAAATTAGTTGGGCCCTGAATAAATTTCAGCTCATGTTTAAAAGTTGCTAATCTTACAGAAGGAAATATCTTGCCAACCCCCGTAGCAGCGATTGGGCAATGTTGACTTCTAAAGTGTTTTAAAATGGAGTTGATATTTGTTTTAGTTCCCCCCCTGCAAAAAAATTCTGTGGTGACGTCAGGGGCTCCAGCTCCGTGTCTGGAGAGGAGGGGGAAAGTCCTGCTACATGCAGTCAGTCACCCAAAAATACACGTGAGAATTAGGGTCTCCTAAAATAGACGCTGTTCCACGTGAATGTCTGTAATCATTGTTCAGCTGTGATCCTTGCCAGGGAGAGCAGCAGAGACTTTTACTTACAGATGCTAACCTGCCTGCTCACTCTGTACAACTACAAATGGAGCAGGGAGAACATCCGAGAGATACACTGTAGAAAATATAATTAGCAAGGTAAAGCAACATCATTATTGAACCTCAGTGGATTTCTGGAGATGGCCCAAGCCATAATCATTGGCTGCTGCTGACCTCAGTTCCTATCTTGAATCTAAATTTTAGACAAGCTTTTGGTTCAGAGCAGATGCAATATAGAAAGCTGCTCTCTTGCAATTCTACTATCTAGCCCTATTTACTTTGATATAAAATAGTGGGAGGCCAGTCTGGCTTCTCTGTCGTTCCTGGTTTCCTTTCGCTAAGTGTGATTGCTAATTCTTAAACAAATTTTAAGTAAGGATTAAGAGATATTTGGGGTGGACTCCGATCTTCGTCCCAAAACTCTCCCCGATTTCGCAGGTGGCAAGATTTCATCCCCGGGGGTTTACATATGTATAGGCGTCCGAACAATAGCTCGGTATTTCCCACCTATAGCTCACTCAGCCTTTTATTGTCCTTATCAGTAACCTCCGACAGATATTCAAATCATCCTTCAGGCAATCGGTTCCCCCTGTATAACGCTCCCTGCCTTCAGGTCAGCTCTTCCCCTCAGCATCGCCTTTCCGCACAAGAACACACTCACACGCAAGAAATGGTTTCCTGAAGTTTCATAAATGTTTTCCTCCTTTTCTATTTATCCACAGGCACACACATTCTCCCTTCGAGCCTTTCAGTTTTGTGTGTCCCTCCCCC
>VYZM01016022.1:37602-47962 GCA_013398915.1 Dromas ardeola
GTGAACCTTTCTTGGGGGGGGCGGGGGAGAAGGGAAGCTCTGGGGATCTACGAGTTAAGAGTGTCTCTATACTCTCTCCTTATTAAGAAGCTGGAAATAAATCAGAATCTCACGCAATTCCGAATTTACCGCAACTACTTTGGATCTTCCTCCAAACAACAGTGAAATTAAAGGAGTGTGTGTGCATATTTCTGACCCGAATATTCGGAGACAATAATAATTCTTTTACCCCCCTGCCTCGGGTCTGCCCCGGATGGGGCAAATGAAAAAATCCCAACAACCAAAAAAAAAAAAAAAAAATTGTTTAACACTTGGCAAGGGGTTTTTAAAACAAAGGCAAAGACTGTCCTGAGTTCTACCCTGTGCAGTGTGTCCTCCCCGGTTCCCCAGCGCGGGGAGGTGCTGTGCCGGTGATTATTAGTGCTATTAAATAACCGCGTACGCGGAGCAGCCGTCATCTTCTGCCAGCGTGCGAGGAGAATGCTCTCTCCAGGTCGAGAGAAAGGTTTCCGTCAAAGCAGAAACGTTTGGTCCTTTCCACGGGATAAATTAGTGCGTGTCGAGATTTACAAAGTGCATTGTGTACAGTTGCAACTATATCCGTAGTTTTACTCGCTTAAAACGCTAAGGTGAATGAAATGCGTGTGGACATTTCTTTTCCTTGTAAAAATCCATCAAAGTACCAGGGGAGGATCTTTCGCTTCATGAAAACAGCGCTAACAATAGTTTATCTCGCTCTTGGTGCACAGAGCATCACCTGACAGTCCTCGCTCCTGCAAAACTCCCAGTGAAGTTAACCGAAAGTTGCTGTTGCCTGCAAAGCAAAAAAAAAAAAAAAAAACCCAACAAAAAAACAAACAAACAAACCAAACCCAAACAGAAAAACCCCCACAAAACAAAAAAAAACCAAACAACCCAAAACAACAACAAAAAATCCCTAAAACCAGTTCAGGATTTCTTTCCAAAAGCTGTGAGCAGCGATCGGGACGAGAGTAAGCCCCGGTCTCCCCTATACTCTGCTTTATTTCAGTGCAGAGTGGATCCTGCTTTGGCTGAGAAAAAAAAAAAGGAGCCTGTTTTCCAGCTCTGCATAGAAAATCACAGTACAATGACTGGTGACAATGGGAATGGAGTGGTGGTGGAAGGGCTGCAAATGGGGCTAGGAAGCATTTTTGGCTAAATGCTTTTTGCGGAAATAAGCTGGATTTGAAAATCTATTTAAAATTGGTTTCGCGCGAGCAGGGAGGAACGAGGTGAAATATTTTTAAACGAAAAGTTTTGGAGTTTTATATTAACATTTGGCAGCGAATGTGGGAGATGGTGGTGTTTGACGAGTAAAATAAACACCGGCTTTCACCTGTCCCAGAGAGCTGCCTATTCATCCCTGCTCATCCTCACACTCACAAAACCCTGTGCAAGGCAGATGAGTGAGGAAGACTGAGAAAGTGAAGGAGGCGATCGTTTTAACTCCTCCAGCCTTGCTTTCCTGGGACCTTGCCATGGCAGCCGGAGCCTGGAGGCTTTCCGTGCGTCCGGCAGCTGCCGGGGGAGGACGGGGGCGATGGCCGAGGCGTAGCAGGGACCTCCTTCTCCCTTACGCTTCAAAGGTTTCTTTAAACTTTAACTTAGGAGTGACATGAGACGAGCGAAAGTGGCTCAGCCCCGACCTGTAAACTCGCATTTTGGAAACAGAGGTGTTTTTTTTTTTTCTTTTCTCCCTTCCTCCTTTACCTTTTTTTATTTTTATTTTTATTTTTTCTCCCTCACCCCCTTCCTTGCTCCGACTTGGGGAAGCTGGGGGTTAGTTTGGAAAGAATAATCATAACAACAAAAAAGGTCGGGGTTGGGGGGGAGGGAAGGGGGGAAGGGAGAATTTGTTACAGAGAGTTTCCTTTCTGGATAACAAATGATAATTCTAGCGGTTTTCTCGCCAATGTGGAGCAATACCCCCGCCCCNCGTTGCGCAGTTCTGGAGAATGGGTGTGAAAAGTCAAGTAGGGCTTTCCTCCTCCCACCCCCCCACCCCAGGCTGTAGAAATCATGCGTGTGTGTGTTTGTGTACATACATGTAACTTCTGCTACTGACCCGCGGGAAATATTTTACAGCGACTTATCTCTCCCGGTGCAGAAAACGAAGGCTACAGGGTTGTTTTCTCCTTGCTGCATTGCTTTCCCCATCTATCTCATCCCGGGCAGGCAGCCTTTCACAGGCTCTTTTATTTGCCAAGAAAACACCTGACACAAGGCTCTGGGATGCTCTTTCTGCAGTCGGGGCCACAACCCCTCCCAGGAGGGTGTCCCCCCTCAAAAACACGCTGGGATAAGGGTAATGCAAGGCGAGAACTGACAGTTGATGTTGGGGGGAGAGAAAAGTTTTTTTTCCCAGTGACAGCCAGGGTCAAGTTGGGAGAGGATGACCTAGGAGGGAGCTCATCCTTCCCCCAGCCTCACACCGAGCTCCTTCAGCTCTGCACCCCTCTCCCCTTCCAAGCAGGGTCTGCCTGGCCCCCCACCGGCCCCTTCTCCCCTCCTTGCGGGGTGTTAAGGAGCTTGTCCTGACTGCTTTTCTCCCCCCTTCCCCTCGCCCCCTTCCCAACATCCTGTCAAGCAATAGGCTGTAAAATAGTTATCCAGCCCAGCACACAGGCAAGTGCCGTTTGAGAGTAATTTCTGCCCCAAGCATTTGGCCGGGGGCAAAGCAAGCGTGCTCTCTAACTGATCAACCTGGATATTTCATTATTCATTAATTTACTGTTTAACCAAATCCCACTCATTATCAGAGGCAACGCTTGGCAGAGCCCAGCGAACAGTAGCAGTTGGTGTCAGGCGTGGAGAATTGGCCCATTTGATCCTGGGCTGTTTTATTATTCAACACCACTGACTGAGAAAAAGGCCCATGAATAATAAAGAGCCAAAGCGTGTTTGAACTGAGAAGCATGACACAGCCTTACAAAACAGCAGTTAGGAAATTAAAGGCGAGGTGGCCCAGGCTTTGCATTTTTTATTCTCACTGTGGGCACAGGCATCGGGATCCCACATTTTTTGTTGCTCCTGTGTTTATTGTTGCCGTTGATACTATTTTCCCACAAGCTGTTTGAGAGATGTAAACCCAAAATTGTAATTGGGATCTTCTTGTTGCAAAGTTTCTGTCTGCTCTATCCTGGCTATCATTTTGGTTTTGATAATGACACAGATTGTCCTGCTTGCTTTTTCTCCCTTCCTTTACTCCATAGGAAATGAGTAAACATCACAAACATCAAATTTGGATCATTTTGGTCATAAACCCACAAAAACACTCATGAGAGAAGGTTAACTGAGCACTGGGATGCCAACGGTGCCACAGAAACTCTGCTGAGATCCTGAAGGGCCCTCAGGGCTGGGACTAGTCTGTCAGGATCAAGTCTGCAGAAAACTACTACTCTGAAGGCATTTTTCATATTTTGACACCACTTTCATCTCTAGGCACTGACCGATCATCAGCTGAAGACTACACCTCCTAGCCAGTGACACCACTTAAAATTTTTCTCAAGTTAGTAGCAAATGATCTAATAGTAATCATGCATTTCACTCTTCTGAACCCAGATTGTTGCTTTTTGGCCCTAATCCTTCCCTTATGTACGGCAGAAACTCACAGATGTTATCTCAGTTGCATCAAGATCAAATTGCATTTTCCAAAATGCTTCAATTTTGGTAGGACGCATAAGACTGTCCTATGGAGTGGTGACATGGAGTGGTCTTTTAAAAAAAGGTTTTGTTCTCTGAGGTGGCTAAAGCCATAGAATCATAGAATGCCAGGTTGGAAGGCACCACAAGGGTCATCTAGTCCAACTTTTCCTGGCAAAAGCACGGTCTAGACAAGATAATGAGTGTCCTGAAAAAGAATGAGGAGCAAGCAGTCAACAGCAGCTTTGAAAAATGTTGACCAAAAGGTCTCTGACTTATAAAAGTCACCCAAGAACAGTGGCGCAAAATAACTTATCTGCAGTCACAATAATCACACGAGTGAACCCGGAGTATTCACAGCAGCCCAACCCTCTTCAAATAGGAGAGTTTTGCATGATTTTTGGTGAAAATATTCTTTCTGTGTTGCCTTTTTGATCTTTGTTGATTATAACAACTGCCCTTGTGAAACACCCTCCGATTTCCTTACGTTGCATTATTATTTATGTTACAAATAACATCTTTAATGTCATCAGGTTGCGGCAAAGATCTGGCTTTTAATCTCCCCATGAGCAAAAGGCAGGATACATTTTGCCCTTCTTACTTTTCTTAACCCTCTTTTGTCGACTTCACCAAGAATAATGGTAGGAGCAGTCATGGTATTTTAGTCCTCCCTGCGTTCAACCCTGGGCGCAACATGCGGTGGTGGGTGCAGAACGGGGGTGCCACCCCCGTAACGCTGAGCCTGGTCCCCCCCCCGCCCCTTTGCCATTTGTATCTGCTCAGACTCAGACACTGCTTAAGAGGCTTGGATGATGAAAAGAGATTGTTCCTTCTGTTTGTGTCCCTTCCTGTCTTCTCTCTCATCTTCTCTCCTGCCTCCCCGAGATACACGGAAGTGGGATTTTTGACGGGTGGTAGCCGTGCAGGGAATGATAATTATAAGACCAAGTGCAGGTTATCTGCACGTATTAGTTCTGGTCAGGATCAACAAAGAGCTCCTAAACGATTTAGAGTTACTTGATTTGGATCAATTGTTTATTTAATAAAAAAGTGGCCAATTCAACCCCAAACCACATGTCTGTCTGTATTTGTGGCCTGGCTCCCTGCAAAGGCATCTTGGAACAGGCCATGTGTATCCTATTGTGGTGGCAGGCACTTATCCATAAGCTCCCTCTCACCCTGCAGCGGTTTTTTCGGGGGGTTGGGTGGTTTTGGTTTTGGTTTTATTTATTTTTTTTTCTCTTTCCCCCCACCCTCTGCTGTTACTTCTGGAAGAACCGGTGTGAATTTCATTGGGATTTTACGCCTTGATTAAAAAAACCTAAGTCCAAGTCTCTGTCAGGAATATGTGATTGGAGATTTGGCTTCTTAGTCAGAGCTTTGCCTTATCTTTCTAAATCAAAACCTGCTTTAGCAATCACTTCAGATTATCTGAGCTTCCTCTTAAGTCTGGTTCAGACTGACTGTGGGTTTTAAATACTGGAAAAAATAGTAAAGTGTCTGTGCATGTGGGTGCACGTGGGTTGAGGCAGAGGATGCTTGCTCTGTTTATACCCCTAAAGTGTCTATACACAGTCTTTTTTCTATCCTCTTTTCTTTCTGACCTTTCATTAATATTCTTGACTATGGCTAGTGTTCCTGGAATTGAATGTATCCGATGAAAACAGTACCATAGCAGTCGCGATTTCTTGTTAGCATTTGTGTGGGCTTCACGTACGTCTGAGGTGGGACCTATGATCAGGAAGACCAGAGGTCCATGGTCACCGTAACAACCTTTTTGCTGACTTTAGGTGAAGAAGGATTTCACCTGCTCATCACCATTACCGAACTGGAAAAGATGGCCATGAAGTCATGCAGAAGAGCCTATACATACAGATCATCTCAAACGACTGCAGACTGCTTGGACAGCCAGTCGTTGCAGTGGTGAGTGGTTGGCCACGTGTTAGGGAACATCAGTAATTTACTTTCATAACATTTCCATCGATGCAACAGGGGATCGAGTAGGTGACCTTAATATCCATCCATAAGAAACCATCGTCTTCTCCAGCTGAAAGATAGATACAGCCCTAAACTCTTCAGGGTAGGAACTGTCTTTTGTTTCAAAGTGCCGAGCATTTTATGAGATGGCACCTTGATTTTCATTCCCGCTCGGTACAAAAAGAAAAACATCCACAGCATACATTCTTCAGGAGGTATAAAATAAGGATTCAAGGTGATTTTCTGGGAAGGCAACATTCCACAGGAACAGCAAGTCTTTCTGTTCCTTGGTAAAAAGTGGGTGCTCTTTGTGTTGCTGAAAGAAAAACTAAAAACCACCCTGCTGTCAGGATGCAAGAAGAAATCTGGTGTTTCCATGCGTGCATGAATGTGACGAGCAGACGTGTGTCCCAGTGAAGGCTGTTGAGCATAAGTGGATGCGAATGCCAGTGAAAGATTATACCGTGTGTGCAGAATTGCAGGTTTAATCACATGTGATTATAATTGAGGGGGGGAGGGGGATGTGGACAGCACTGGTGGTGTAACTGAATGGGGAGTGTGAGGGTGTGATTATAATTAAGTGTGGGTGTAGCACTCTGAACATAACTGGATGTGAGTGCCAGGAGTTGGGTATATAAGCAAATGTGAAAGTGTCTGAGTGAGTACATGTTAGTGGAAGGACGAGGGCATGATTGAAGCTGAAGGTGAGTGTGGCTGAGTGTATCTGTGATGGAGCTGGTGTGTGATCGGAGGACTCTCAGAAACCAGGGTGGCAATGGCAGGGCCACAGGAGACTGTCTCCAAGCCCATGTTCCTGGAGCGAGGGGTGTGAGAGGGAAGCATGGCAGGGGGTGTGTAATCAAAATGCAGGCTGGGTTTTCTAAATTGCGGTGTTAGCTGGCACAGCTCTTCCGCTGGTGTGCTCAAAGCCACAAGCAATCTCATTGACTTCACTGTGGCTGAACATGCATGAATAAGTGCTCAGTACCAGGAACAAGGACTACAAAATTAGTGGATGTAATTAATGAACCCAACAGTGAACGGTGATGGGTTAGTCTACAAAACATTGACCACTTGCTCAAATAAAATACTATACATATTTTTTGCTGCGCTCATGCTCCCAGTGTATCATTTTTTTTTTATGTATACTTTAGCCTGTAAGTTTACTGCAGGAAAGTTTGTACAAACAAAGAATTTCCAATGACTGTTAGAGAATATTTGTGGCAGAGGTATTTTCAAACATTTTTTTCACATGTAACACATGTTTCTAAGAACTAAATTAATCCAATCAAGGCAAAGAGCTAACACATCATAAACTATGAGTCTAATCAAAGCTAATTAGCCCAGCTTGATTTTCATATATCAAACATGTGCAATGAACAGCTCATAGACTTGAGACCAAGATGCCTCAAAGAAATTATTTAGAACGTGAATTCAACTAATGAATAAATTGTGACCTTGAAGACCATGTGTAAAAAGAAGTTGAATTAATTCAATCCTTCCTTTCCCCTCCAAACTAGTGTGCAGCTCTAGTTGTTTGTGTGCCAGAATGATTTAAAATGATGCTACCAGCAACGCTTTCATTGCCATTTACCAATATACGCAAGTTTCCTATTATTTTCACCTTCCTTTTAACAGCTTCTCATTGAGACAGGCACACACTTCTCTTCTCATGCCTTAGGGCTTCTTGACACTTCAGAATTTACCAGAATAGCTATTCCAGAATTCTGGAATAAAACTGGTTACATGGGGGCTTTAATTAAACAACTACTTGGGAACCATTATCCATAAATAGTACATTTCCAGGAGTAGAAAACCTTTAGAGAAACACTGTGGCTCAGTGAGTAGAGACATGGCATGGGAGCGAGGAAAAAATGCAGTCTTTTTTCAGCTCTGCTGGAACAGCTGCTTTATCCCTCATTTATTATATATGTAAATGGAGGTAGGGAGCCATATTCTGGTTGTTTACTAAGGAACTGAAGTTAATCTCACTAGATTTTACTTGTCTATAAAGTAGACACCTGTTTAAGTTGGAGAGGCTCCCTCTATGTGGATAGAGAGAGCTTCTCCCAGTGGCTGGCTTGTGCCACCCTGACATGAGGTTCTAGCCAGGCTGGATGAACACCATCTGTATGTCTTTGTTTCTCAATGGATTTAACAGGGACCCAGAGGACTCAAAGGAGACTGTATGAGTTGCCCTTTACGCTAGGTGATACATTTAATGAACTAAAAGGCAACATCTGATACAGTTGCTAAATTAGGCTCTGATAAGTGGTAAAAAGATGACTGCTGCTAGTTTTTTTATGCTGAGCAGCACTTTGAGGTCTTCAGGTATAAAAAATTGCACTTCCTCAGTAGTCTCATTGCTACTGTAGACTTTCCTCCTTCCTTGTCCTGTGCTTCTTTGCATAAATGGATTTAACTTGCAATATGTAGGGGAGACCCCCTCAGTTTGACCTATGAGGATTTAGCTTTTGTGGCCTAATGGGTAGGACATGAGTTCAACTTTCATAGTATCTTTAGAGTCACAGATGTGCTCACCACATCCACTTTGCTCTGACAACGTCTCAGCTCTTTGGTGTTGCTCTGCTTTCATTTGTACGCTTTGATAGGGGAAACACAACATTTCTACTAATAGCAGAGGATCTTTGAACATGGCCTCCACCTTTAACATTTGCCACCATTTGTAATACGGAGGCAGGTCTAGGATGCAAAATACCTTTCTGAATGGAAATCATACTCCCTCCTGTGTCCTCACTCCTGGTTTCACAGTAGCTTAATCGCAGCATGGAGTGAGACTCTTTTTATTTTTCCTGAAGTAGCCTGGTGGTTTAAGGGCCTTTGTTGGGAGACAGGGGCCTGAAATCTTTCATGAGAATCAGGACACTAACCTTGAATCTTCTTTTTCCTGGCCAAAACCAGCTCTTACTTTAGCTGCACTTCGAATAAAAATGGTCATGAACTGGAATTGACGCCTCTTGTTATTCACCCACCCTGCTCAGATCAGAGGACACTTGTTGGACTGGGCCTTTGGCAGGTGGCATGTCCTCAGCTCAGAACGGTGGTGATGCAATGCAAGAATAGTTCTCTGGGTTGTTAGTAACTTCCTTATCTGTTGTAGAGGTGAGCTCTTGGATCATGCTCCCAGCCTTTCCTCTGAGGGATGAGACTCTGAGGCCATGGATTCTAGTCTGATCTGTGGGTGTTAAGTCATTGAGTATCAAGCCTGTGGTGTCTGATTCAACACCCATCCGTCACTGCTAAAGCTTCCAGTGACATCAGTGGCCCAGGACTGGGGCCTTCAAGTGTAAATTTTAAGGAATGAATCACTGCACACTTCTATAAAGGTTCCTGCTGGAAATGACTTGATTAAAAATAACACACTTAGGAGAGGTGTTTCAGCTCCAGCCAGACCTCATTAACAGAATCACTCTTGATGTTCTCCTTGGCAAGCCTGGCGTTAGGTCTGCTTCAAACTTGTTTATGAGGTTGTTTGAGGTTTGTGCAGCACACAAGATCTACAGTTGGAAAAGTGTCACTGCATGAGGCTGTAATCCTCGCTGTGGTCAATGTGTTGAGAGTTTTATATTTCCTGACCGCAGGATCTTTCCATAAAGTGAAGGGGGGAGGGATATTATGGTGATTAACCAGCTGGTTTATTAAAACTTTTGGAAGCCACGGTGAAGCTTTAATGAGGTTATTGTGTCCATAAACTGCAAAGTTTCTTCTGCTCTTTCTTATTACGGGGAATATAGAGGAACTGGCCAGGCCTTTCTCAGGCCATGTGAAAGGTTATTAGAGACCATAACTCTGGGTGTGAATGGTGGCAATGAGACAGAGAGAGGCTTTCCTGAGGGACTCACCAGCTGAAAATTTGTGAGGTGTTTTTCCCCCCATGGTCTCTGGAGGTGTAAAGTGCAGCAGAAGCTTTTTGGCAGCTGCGCTAGAAACAGGGACAAGATTCCCTCCTTTCCTCAAATCTCCCTGGTTAATCTGCAGGCTGAAACACAAGCAAGTTTTCCACAGGCTGGCCACGACCCATGGTTTGAAACCATATGTTGCATTTATAGACCTTGCTTTGGCAGAGTCCTTAAGCACCTACGCAACAGTATGTGCGTGACTTCAGCCTGACCACTCAGGCTACGTCCCTAACCAGAGCCATGCCAGGCTCCTTTTTTGTCTTATAAGATTGATGAAGCAGCAGTCTACACATGACACCAACAGCATTTAGCACCTGTATAGAACAACAGGTACTTGGCATGCTTTCCGATGTTGACTAACTCATCGTTCTGCCAGGTGGCAGAACAATACGATGCAGTGCAGAAGGAAAAGGTTAAGTGTGGCTTGGATCCGAGGGAAAGCAGTAGCAAGGTCAGCTGTAAGAATTTCTTGGCCTTTCCATCTTGATTCCGCCATTCCTTCTACTAACTTGAAATGTAATGTGAAAAGATTACAGGCCATCCTAATAATTTCTTAATCTTCTCCCTGTTTGTCAATTATATTATTCTATATCTTTATTTCCTCATTTTCATTGCTCTTTCTTTTTTTTGTTTTCCCCTTCCATTTTGTTTTTTCTTTGCTTTCATGGTCTATTTTAAAAAAAATGCAGGATGACATTTAGCCAACTGTCATTTTGCTTGGAGATGTAGAAAAGACATTGGAAAAGCTTAACAAGAGAGAAGAAAAGTATGTCAGGTTGTGTCCATCCTGGTGATCCTTC
>VYZM01016022.1:47973-58661 GCA_013398915.1 Dromas ardeola
AAAAAAAAGAGACCCAAACAGTAGGAAACTCAATGATATTTCTAACATAAGGAGTTATAAGTCCATCCTCTACAGCAGACAGCTTGGAGCTATCAGGCCCCACTTACTTGGCACCAGGCCCAAATGGCACAATCTAGTCTTATCAGTATCCATATGGGGCAGATTATTCTTCATTTGGGTGACTTTGATGCAAAAGCAGACAATATCACACCTTCTGGTGTCAGGCCGGCAATAGACAACGCTGCCAGTACCCATCTCTTTGTAATCCCAGCAGAAATTGTATTTTTTTTAATAGATCAGGAGAGACACTGGTGAGCCTCTTCAGTAGATACCCTCTGTACATCCTAAGGGTGCTACAGGTCCTAGGAGCCATGCAAATGTTTTTAAAGCCCTGATGAAACATTTCTAAAAGAAACTAGTGTGTGGTCTGTTTTATAGTGAGTGCAATATATATTACCGGACCCACTTTATCCTTAAGAAATGCAGGACCAGAGGTGAATCCTATTTTTTAGTTGTTACTGTGGCAAATATTTACTTTTTTTTTTTCCCTTTTTAGGCATCAACCTAACAACTTCTGTTTATTTGTAACATAAATGAATGAGAAAGGATGTTGTTAAATGAATAAGCCATTTAAATACAGACATTATAAAAACACAGGGTTGGCTATTAAAGTACTCAGAAAAGTAGTTATGAAGTCTGATTCAGCTTTCATTTCAATCAGTAGCAAAATTCTAATTGATTTCAGTAGGAACAGGGCCTGGCCTTAATTTCTTCAGTCCTGTCCACTGTAAAGTAATTGATTCGCGTTGCTGCCCTCTTAAAGCAACACAGCACATTCCTTAAATTTTCTAGAGGAGGACCCACCCTTTGGGACGGGGCAAAATTCATGTGTTATAGGACCTCTTTCAATGATGTGGTTTTATTACTCTCATGTGTAAATAACTTTTCTTGTACGATATATATAGAAAAAGAGGATTTTTTGGAAGTAACCAAGTCAAATTCTGATTATAACCACACACAGCCAGTGAATTACCAGGCAGAAACCCCATAACTGTAGGCAGTGATGGAAACACCCACACGTGGGCTTTTTTTAGTTAGTGAAGTCTAATGGGCAGGAGTCTTTTATCCTCCCTGCTTTGGCATATTTGCAGTCATCAGATTTGTACTGGATATGATCTTCAAAATCCTCAACCCATTGCAGGATTGAACCTACTTAGTTATACACAGTGCAGTATCCAAGAAACTACAGAGTTTGCCCATGCCCACCTCTTATCCAACTACATCCAGAGATCCAGCTCATTTCAAGCACTCTGGGACTGGGACATAAGTGATTTGACTGTCAAGCTGTGGTGACATGGTACTTCTTCTACATTAGGGATCTCCTGCAGTAACAGTTGATAATTTGTATTGTTCATTTGGGTTGGCCTTGAGGTGACACTGAAGGTTACGTTTGCTCATCCTTCTGACACTGAATCTCCATGCAAAGCTAGAGCCCACGTGCTTGCACGCATGTGGTACAGGAACACAGAAATTGTCTGTAAGGAGTTGACACTGGAGCTGTTAGTAAGGCATAGAGGACAGGTAACATCCCATGCTTATGGCAGCTCCCCTTGTAACCTGCTGTAGACATAGCCATGCTTTGAGAGGTGGTTTCCTCATCCCCGAGCCTGAGAAGTGATGAGTGGACCTTTTATACTGGGTGAGATGATCCTTTGTGGTTTTGCTTGGCCAAAAGGCCAGTAGTCACTTTTTCAAAGGAACCCTGACTTTATATCCTGGGGCAGGGTCTGAGTGATGAAAACCACAATTTTTCACGTGCAAAAAATGCCCTAGAGGTTCTTTATTTAGAGGGATATTGCAGGACATGTCTGGTTCATAAATGGTAAATATATTATGAAGGTGGAAGAGTTCTTCAGTTTTGCCTCCTGCCCCATCCTTTCCTTACCATGGCACCGTGTTCACCTATAAAAGATTTTAGCAGCCTGTGTTTTTCTCAGTTTTACAAAACTAAGTAACATATGTGCAGACAACCAAATAGGTGGGTTAGAAACCTTCAGGTATAAGACATGAGGTAGCAATGACCTTATATCACAAAGTTCGATCTGCTGGTGAGGGAACGGGGAGTGTGAGATGTTTTAAGAGGAAGTTTCTCAGCAGGAGCTGCAGATGGCCCAAAGGTAATCCTCTTCATCTCACATGACATTGGGAGTGCCTGCTATTGAAAACCCTGTGTTTCAGGTGATTTTAAAGGAAAGGCTTTTTTTCTCCGCAGCCATCAGGCTTCCAGGGAAGTTCTGCACGTGGACACTAATCCCCTGCCAAAGATAATTATTTTATCTCTAAATTCTCCATGCATTTTTGGTGGGTGAATAAACGTTGTGCCTCAGATTGCCTGTAATATTGCATTGTTCTATTAAATCACTGTGGCAGCAATGGTTGTCCCACAACAGAAAACAACTTCACGAGGAAAAGGTGTTTCGATCGTTGTGTACAGGGTATGTGTACCCTCCAGGCAAAGAAATCATTGGTCACTCTGTAGCATTGCCCGTTTTAATTCAGGACTGTATATCTACATACAGTAGAAGCTAAAGCCCATCAGCCCCATCCCTTCCTCCATGTCTAACAGCACAAAATTATTCTACAGGTTTCTCTTTTTGCTAATTGGCAGCAGCTCTGTAATTATGAGATAACCGCTCCAAATGAAATATTTGGGATTGGGTTTGAAATATTGTCTCTTCCTGCCTGCCTGGGGGTTTTATGCAAATGCAGAAAAAATTGTACCCTAAGTCAAAAGATTCTGTGGTCTTATCCACCTCTTCCAGGACTTTATGAGCAGGAAGGAAGGTTAGGGCAGTTTTTCATTTCCTGTGTGAATGTCAGAGCTTGGAACAATAATGGGGTCTGGAATTGCTCTTCATAAAAAGTATGTTGAAATTATCGGTAGAATGGAAGGGAAATGCACCAGGTGAGATAGGAGATATAAAAATAATTTTCCTGTTACAAAGTAGTTTTCTTCCTTTAAATGGCATGAAGGGCTAATCTGTTTAGTACCCAAGCAAGCTATTTATCTGGTAATTTATTTTCCTGCAAAAAAGTCCATCTGATATTATTAGGATATAAACAGATTGTATATGCATTGTTTGCCTTTTTTTTTTGTTTCTTTCTTCTTCTGATTTCAAATGCTGAAAAAAGCTGATTATTTTAGCTGTGCAGCTGACAGTTACTGACTGTAGGTCAGAACAAGCAGCTATAGATTAGGACATTTCTAGAACTCAACAGACAAAGGGTTAATTTTAAGTGTGAACTTTAAAGGCCTCAGCTGACTAAGTTTGGAAGAAAAGATGAGACAGGTTCAAAGATTAATAAGACTTAAGTATCCCAGGACAAGCTAACTACAGCACCTGGGAGACTGTGGTTTTAAAATAACCCTTAAACATATAGAATTAATAATAATTCAGTAAGGCTTTTAAGTTCCAGAAGTTTCCCATGGTCAATAGTTAACACAAAAAGTATACCATGCTTAGTATTCAGATGCGGAAACTTGGAGACTTTGTCAGATTTCCCAGTTTTCTGTTCATAAGAAACCAAACAAACACAAATGCTATAAAATACATGCCTCCTGCATTACATATGCAGATACAATTAGTTCATATGTATACTGTGTATATGCATACACATACACATATACGTGTGTTTAAACAGGGGAAGAGGAGAATGACAATGAATCATTGTTGAAGAAAGAGAGATACGCTAGCAAATCAAAACTTGCTTCTGGGAAGCATAAATATGAAAAAGCAGTATTTGTTACTGCAACAACACTCATGAGATTTCTAAAGAGATACTGAATATCTGGGGGGTAGATTAGTCTCATGTAATGTTAAATGTCTAGACGGTAGGTACCTAATCTAAGCCGGTTGTCTAAGTTGTTGATCATCTCTCAATAGTCAATAGGAGCAGACAGGATCCTCCAGAGAGCAGTTCATCTCACTTATACTGGGATGGATTAGGCCATTTCTAGAGCTTTACGTCTTTCTTCACTGCCTATAAGAGGAACTGATTAAATAGTGTAGACAGATGTCTAACTTCATGATGGCTAAAGTTAGGTGAGGTGAATTCACTCTTACTGTGCTTCCAGGTTAACGCCTCCAACCCAAATAATTGCTTTAATGTTTGAGATGTATTAGGTTAGATTACTAATCTAAATATTAGAAAGCCAAATGCTTTTAACTACTTAAGCTTTTGTACACCTCCAGTCTTTAAGCATTAATTTTATTGCTATGGTATTCTCCTTCGTCTGTCCTTCATCTGTCCTTTCTCTGCCACCATTAGCCAAATTCATGGGGCATGAGGCCACATTCCCACCACTTGGAGAATACCTAAATCCGATGCCTATATTTAGGCCCTGCCTACGATCCAGTGCCAGATGAAACCAAGCATGCAAATACATAAAGTATCATTCAGAGATAAGAGAGGTGAGATTTAATTAGAAGTTAAGGCACTTAAACGTTGTTTTCAACATGCAGGAACCTATGGGCTCTCCAAATATTAAACACCCTACTATGGGAAGTAGTCAACACTGTCAATGGAGCACAGAGGGGGTGCCAGCTCACAGTTATATTTTATTTTAATCTGATACCCGAGAAGCTCGAGTTGAGAGGGCAAATGTAGGTTATATTGTCCCACCCCTGATCCTGAAAAATCCCGTGCAGCCAAAGTTGTAGCCAAGTTTGTATAGCTCCTACCACCTGCCCACTGCCCACCTCTCATTTATCTCTAAATGATGCCCTCAGTTATGTGTGCCTCTGCTGAGCTAACTACCTGCCTGATTCGTGGTGTCAGGTCCCCAAAAGCCAGACTTGCACAGATCCTTCCTAACTCTGCCAGAGTGCGTTCAGCTAAAAAGTCATGGCCCTGAAGACAACATGGCAGGAGGGTTGGAACTAGATGATCTTTAATTCTATGATTTTATGATTTATCCCCCTACCCAGAAGGGATCTTCCACATAAAGAGCTCTTCTATAGCCTGAGATTTGGGGTGAAAGAGGAAAAGGAAGGAAATTGGGAATTATCTTCAGTTGTTATCACAAGGCATAAGCCGTTCTGCAGGGAAGAATGCAAAATTTATGGGACCAGGGGAACGAGAAGAAAAAAATCTCTACAGCTGGCTTGTGCCCTGGGATGGAAGATTCCTGCTCCTGTCACCATGTATGCACTGTGCACTGGAAAGTCACAGAATAAAACATGTACAGAGCCCCTGGAGAGCTCTTTATCAGCCTGGATGATGCCTGCTGACTTCTCAGGTAGCCTAAATGTCATCATTTGGATCACCCCACCGAGTGAGTGAATACCTGCTGCTTTTTGTAATGCCTGTTTTGGGTGTTTGTAGTAAATGATCTGGATAAGCTTCTAAGATCTGGATCTAAGTGCAGAGGAGCACAGCCGCCATCAAGCCTTTATGGACCTGGAGCTAAGTGCTTCATCATTTTTTAAAAACAGAATTGTGAGGGCACTTCAGAAAAATGCACCTAAACTTTATTTATTCATATTCAGAAGTAGATAAACTGAAATCAGCAAAGTGACACTGGTATAACATCAATGCAAGTAAGGTCAGAAACAGTCACAAAATCTGCTTTTTAAGCTCCACTAAGCCTTTATGGTAATTCCCATGCAAATCATTCGGGATACCTTGCTTCTAACGGGCTTTCTCTGAAGCTGTAACATTCTGCAGTCTATTTCTCCCAGGCCTTGGATTTTCTGGCGGTGCATACATGCTCACTGTTAATAAAAGCAAATGGCTATAGGGGATTCTGAGTCTTAAATTTAATAACGGGTAAGAGTTAAAGTAAACAGTGACTTTACACCAGCGTGAAGGGCTTTGCAATGGACATGCCAACAGTGAAGTGCAGCTGAGTTGTGCCTTTCCTAGACACAGACCTGGGCATTACCTGATCATTATTTAATCTGTGTGTGACAGTAGAGAAGGGGAAACAGATTTTCTTTCTCACCCCTTCTCTTCCTCCCCTCAACCTCTCCTTTATTACACCTGTGAAGTCTCAGGCTAGTTTCCTCCACCCTTTTTTTCTTTCTTCCTTTTTCACCTCTCCAGCTACTGATGCAAAGGGAATTTCCAAAGCATCCAGGATCCCAAGGGCACCATGCTGGAAATAAATAGCACAAAGACTAGTCATTCCATGGCAAATACCACTCAGTAGGAAGCAGGAAAACTGAAGCAGTAAGTATGCCAGTAATTCTAATCAATATGCCCCCTTTGCATGTCAGGCTACAAATGCAGAACAAAGTTGGTTAAAATGCACGTCCTGGGACATTTTAACATCTGGAACTTTTTATGTATTCATGAAGATTGTGAGTCAGATTCAAAAAGCTGTTTAAACAAGTGTGTTGATACACATAAGGTTTACTGTATATATAGAAAAAAAGCATCATTGTTAACATGTTTTTTTGTATCCCTGCCAACCTCCTGCCAACTGGGGATAGAGTGTAGGTTGTTGGCATGCATTCCTAAAGCTCTCATTGGAATAGAAACTTCCCAGTGCTGGTTCAAAGGTTAGCTGGGTGTTTGATTTAAGCCAAACAGACTTAGAAAACAGGGGTTTATTTTTTCATCAGAACAAACGTTTATGTTGGTAATTCTCACATTTGGTTTTTGTTGTTACTGGAGATGTTTATTTGGGCTTGAAACAAGTGGTCTGGTCGACTTGGTACTAAGAGAGACTGATCTAATTTGGGTAAGACTTGAATTATGGCAGTAGCTGACTGTTTGTGGAGGGATTAAGCTCACTTCATGTTGGTTGTCCATAGATTAGACACCTAGTCCTGGTAAATCAACTAGCAACCTGTTTTAGGACTGAATGAATCACTGTCTGGAGGTTCCTACCTCTTTTGCACTGAACCCATACACAGAAGCTGGAGGACAGGTTTGGTCCAGGTGCCTAACGCAGACTTTAGTGTGATTAGTGCCACCATTAATAGGTGTTAGTAATACGAGCTTCATCTGTGCTTGAGAAATACAAGCACCTCAAATCTATTGAGGAATCCCCAGTTCTTTAAGAAATGAATATAAGTTTGTATCCAAATTCCTTTTGGCTTTAATAAATGGGAGTAAAGTATCTATTTATTTTAAAACCATGCACTTGGCAGAGTGTGAAGCTGCTCTTAATTTCATGAACCCTCCCATCAGCTGCCACAGTGAAACGCAGCCTCAGATAACCACAAGTAACTGGTCAAACGGGTTGGGATGAAAAACTGTAGCCTGAGCTCTGTGGTGCACTATGTCAGCATCTTCTTGGGGGTAAAGCAGGAGGCAGAAAAATTTAATTTTTCCACCCACTTGTTCTCTAACCATAAGGGACTCTGTGCCTCAGGGAACCCATCAGGTAGTTTTCTATCCAAGAGAATGAGTTTGAGCTATAATTAATTAATTAATCAATCACTGTAAAGCACTCCGAGATTTTGTAAGAGTTAGAGGCAAAAATGCTAATACTCAGGTATATGGCAACAATAAAGACAGTGCACATGTAAAAAGAAATAATATTTTATGAATGTGTTTACAGTATCCTCATTTAATATCCATTTGGTTTGATTGCCCTTAAAAAACCTCTTTAGTCAAAATGTTACGTTCTGTTCTCTCCTTGTAGACCCATAAAATGTAAAATGTAATGCATTCATTCTTAAAACTGTTATTTTTTTTCTTAAAAAAAAGTAGCTTTTAATGAACAAAAGTCTTATTGTAAATATTCTGCCAGAAGATGCTTTCACCCGGCTTTCTGGTTAGAGTTTAAAACGTTAAATTATGCCTCAGTGGTTTTTTTTTAGGATGGAATTTAGGTGTTTACAAGTTAGAAGTCTAAATCTAAGGAGATTGCTCTGGATTCCCTTTGTATGCAGTGGAGAAGACAGGTAATTTCTGAGATGAATAGACCTAAAATAATAATTTAACAGAGCTGAGATGAACAACTTTCTCAAAGTGCCTGTTTTTCTCTTTTAGTTAGGGAACTTGCAGTTGTATCTGCAGGTGATCACTATACCTTTAAGCTCGTTAGTATGACTTAAGTCATCAAGACTTCAGGAACACTCATATAAGATGAACCCCACCTATGTTTTCCATTTTTTAAATGAGGCAATCCAACGGATTTCTCTGTTTAACCACATTTGATTTACAACAGTTATGTATGACTTCTCTCCACACAAGCTGGACAATCTTCAGTGTAGTTATCTTCATAACTAGAAGTTGCTGATGGCAGTAAGACACTGAAAATCCATGGAAATTGAAGCATATTAAGGATTCAGGCCCAACATCCTATTTAAGATCGCAGAGAAAGGCAGTGATACAGGAGACGGATGGATCTTAGTCCCTTCTCAACTCCATTCACGTTATAATTGCTGCCCCTCTCTCTTCCTTCTGTCTGAGGAGTTTTTCAAAGCTGCTGTACATCAATTAAATCATGCTGAAATCCAGTGGTGTATCAAAGTGCTGCTGTCAAGGATTATACTCTGGATGAATGGTGAGATTTTCAGAGAGCTGCAGAAGCCTATTTCCTTTCCTTGAAAATTACATCTCCTACTTTTTTGAGGATCCTTGATTTTTTTTTTTTTTTTTTCAGTACCTGAATATTGGTGTAGGCCCTCATCTTAAAGGTGACTAATGAAAGAGTCATGATTTTCAAAGAAGTGCTGAGCACCAGTACTTTAAACTATGGGTCTCATTTAACCTATCTTCAGTTGGGCAAGTAAAATCAAGGTGCACTGAGGACTCGAGTTAGTGACTCATGTGTTCGTCATGATCTCTTTGAGATGTTCCAGTATATTTCAAATGACTATGGAGCTCTTAGATATGACACAAGAGATATTATAAACAGAACTTTTTTGGAGTGGAGGCTGCAGACACCTGTTTGTTGAAGTCTTGGACTTGAATTGTGCAAATAAGGTCTGATATTTCTGTGAGAAGATCATCTCTTCAGAGATTTCTTCAACATCTGCTTCTCATCCCATCACAAATGCTGCCTATCTTTGGGATGCTTTGGCATTTCCACTTCCAGTCGCAGCTTGCAACCAGCAGTAAAAGAACATTAGAGGAACTTGATGAAGTCTGGTTTGAGTTTAGGTGTAAAAATGACTGAGGGTCATCTGCTTTCTATCTTTTATGAATTGCTGGCTAGTCTTTTTCAGTCAAGACATTCAAGTGAAGATTATGTACATTTTTAAGGAGATTGTGTAGGGGCCTAGAACAGGGGCTAGGTTGAAATAACCAGGAGATCCTTCTCCCTGTGTCTCCTCTATAAATCTCTCATTATCAGAATAATGCCTCATTTGTGGTCTTGGATGGCTCTGCCTTGAATGACTCATATTTCTTTTGATACAGATGATTCATATCACTTCTAGTACAGCCCAGGCTTGATCTGCAGAAAAGCTTAACGGCAGAAAAGCTACAGCAAACAGGCTCTGCACATGCTCTGAGTTTCTGATAATCAGCCTTTATTTAATTAAGCTTCATATCTTTCTTGTGAGGTAATTATTATTATTATACAAGTTGTACCATATTATAAAAAAGAAAGAAAAACCAGAGATATTAAGAGATTGAGAAAAGTGATGGGAGGTGTTATTGTAAAGATCTGGATTCAGAAGTGTCTGTCTTACTATTCCTTGAAAACACAAAATGCCCATTTCTAATGCAAATCATAGATATATGTTCAACACAGCCAAAAAATGTCTTTATTCAGCTCCTGTTGCACGCCATGTTCTGATTCAAGGACCACAGAGTGCTGTGTCCCTGGCTTTAGGGATAAAACAGTTTGTATGTGCCTTTTTTAAGAGATAGCAATCAGGAAGCACAAATATGTGCCTTGGTGAGGTTTTGCAACTAGAGACAATGAGTTATGCATATGTGTTTCTGAACCTCTTGTCCCTCTGCTATCAAACTGCTTGCATGGCTGTGGTTTCTTAGGCTGCATCCTTCATAGGATAATCATTCTTTTCCTCTGCCAGCAAACAGGATTGTCCGGCATTTATACTGGGGAGAATGGGATGGTTTTCAATTTAGACCTCATGTTTTCTACAGTTTTACTGCACAGAGCTAAGACTGAGTACGATTTCTACGCACGGAGAAGCTACCAATATTGCACTCTAACTGGATTCAGCCTCCAAGAGATGTAAACATACTTGAGGTGAAAGAAGCTGTGAATGAATCCCAGATGAGGGAATGTGTAGTTAAGTAGTGATTTGAGACAGTTTGCTGTTGTGACCCTCTTTGCTGATGCAGAACCACAAGGCAACATGGTCTTCACAGCTGAACTTGGCAATTAAAAATGTGTGTTCTCTTGATCTTTTTGTGTTTCACTGTGGATCTGAAATCAAACACTGAAAAGTTTTACCTTAAAAAAAAAATACAAAAAGACTTAATCATGTGCTAATCATATCCCTTGTGTAAAAATAATTAAAATCATATACACCTGTAAAAGACATATGCCTTTCAACATTAGAGAATTATGTATTTTTATTTTCTTCTCCAGGTCTACCTAAACTTTCAAAAAGCATTTGATACTGTTCCCCATAGAATTCTTATGGAAAAACTTGCTGCTCATGGCCTGGATAAGCATACGATCTGCTGGATCAAGCACTGGCTGGATGGACGGTCCCAAAGAGTGGTGGTCAATGGAGTTAAATCCAGCTGGC
>VYZM01016022.1:59561-72295 GCA_013398915.1 Dromas ardeola
CTTGATGATCCCAAGGGTCTTTTCGAACCTGAATGATTCTATGATTCTATGATTCTATGATTCTATGATTCTAAGTGTTTTGGGTTTTTTTTTACATAATTGAAACAAAACCAAATTATGCTGAGAAGCCTTACAGCATTGGACTTAATGATTGCTCTGATGTACCAGCAGATATGATCCAATATCAGATTTCATCCTATTTACTCCAGATTAATTACGAGGACACTTTCAAAGATAAAAGTAGAAAATACATTAGCTTTAAAAAAGAACAAGATACTAAGTGATGTTGTCATAACATCATAGAAAGAGAAACCAGCTTATTGAATAGTATGCTGCCCTGTCTATTCAGACACCCAAGCTGGTTGCATCTGCAATTATTTTCCTGAAAGAACTTAGAAAAGAAGCCTAATCCTCCCATGCCAGTATTTCCACAGAGGTATAAGTGGGCACTTGGAAATAAAAGATACAAAAAAATGACATCATCTCTATTAAATATAACACATTAACCAAGTAAATTAAAACAACGTCCCCTAAAACAATGGCAGTAACAACTCCCAAACCCTCCATCTCACATGGAGCTTCTGTTCTGAAATGTTACATTTTATGCAGTGCACTATTAGTTTTCCTATTGCTGTTGACTTTAGGTCAGACACATTCAGACACAATGATCTTAGGTAGCGAGCTAAAACTAGAAAGGTCGCTTGATCTCGTAATTACTGTATGTATAGATATGTTATTGGGAGGTTGGTGCTTGATTTCTAGATCACTGAAATTAAATTTTCTATAAAGCTGTGACCACCTGCTGGATCATGTGGACTAAGTTGCCTTTCCTAGTCCAGTTCCTTGTTGACCAACAGGCACATTACAAATACAGTCATTAGATTGCATCACGTCGTGGAATATATTGTCATTCTGATTCCAGTGAAAGAAGTGCAAAGCCCTTTTTCTTCTAGCTATGGTTCACAGAAATATCTCAGAAGGAGCTGGCAGACTGGAAATTTGCAGAGATATTTTATCTGTTTGCATGGATAAACAGAGATTCATTTTCCAGGTCAACATCCTTTTGCAAAACATGCAATTCATAGTGACAAAAAATCCAAACAAAAAAAGATCTTCTGAGGGCCTTGAAACAAAACCTCAACTTTTTGTGAAGGAAAACAAGTCTTAATATCAAGCTATAAGTTAAATATCTAGAGTGATACAATTGTAATTAATTCAATTATAACGATGCAATCAATACATTAGCACTTTCTGATTTGGCAAGGATGATTACTGAATCACCATTTATCTCCCAGGTTTCCCAATAGTCAATGCCTCTACTGCAAAGTTTCCTTTGACTCTTGCCCATTTGATGTTTTAGCTGGTTTGAATTATTTGCTCTAATTTTGTCAAGCTGGAATGTTACAGACTGGGCTGCTAGGATACTGCAAGATTCATGGGTTTTGGATATTGTACCAGAGTAAAACAGCTGGAGGGGAGGGGAGAACCGGTATGGTGAGTAATGGAAAATGCATCCATCACAACAAAGAAACTTCTATCAGCCCCACTGGCAAAACAGTGAGTTACTGAACTATCAAGGATATCAGGCTGAGGATTTTGAATGATAGCTAAATATACTTTCCCCTTAGAGGAGTGATCTTGCTTTGGACTGATTATATTTGTTGCTATCAATGATGACAATGAACAGCTGTGCTCGGTGGTAGCTGCCTGTAATTTCTTTGCCAAACACATCCACTCACAGGACAGATAGATACATTTTGAAATTAGCAATAAAAAAAGACCAAAAAGAGCAAGCAAGATGTACAGATATGTGGTACTGCCCAGCTATCTTTGAAAGAGTTAGTTATTTTTTGACTGACCTAGTAGCATCACTGAGTCTGTTTATACTATCTCCTACATTTTGTTATAAAGCTTTTTAGCAGTAAGGTACAATATTCCCATAAGGTAAAAGTGCTACCACTGCACAGAATTTCCTTCTAGCATAAAGTCAAGCCATGAGCTCTGTCAACTCATAGTTTGTCACAGAATAGATACCTTTCTTCAAAACCATATCAGTGCATGTACAAAAAATACCAGGAAAGAAACTGTGGCACAGCTGAAGTTAATGGCAAAAGCCTCATTGACTTCAAAATGGACAAGAGTTTAATCACTTAATACAGTTCTGAGGTTCTCTCCAATTTTGGTATGCCTTTACCAAGCAGTTTTTGCAATAGTGAACAGGGTTGAAGCACCTAAAGCATGTAAATTTGGTGTTTCAAAAACTCATTTTCCTTAGGGTTGGATTTGGATTTGTCATTTTGAGCTGGCTTTGGTTCACCACTCTTCATCTTGGTTTAATCATTTTGTCACTATCATTACATTGTTTGATAGGTCTGGGGAAGGCTATCATAAACAGTCGTGTTAGTCACGTAACTTTCAGATGCATATGTAAAATCAGACTGGATACCTGTAAGGATTTCTTATTGTCTTAAACAACTCTTTATTTAAGGTTGTAATTCACACCCGTCCTTCTCTTTTTCTTCCCATCCCAGTTTCTTAACTGAGAACAATAAAGACTGCAAAATGAGGGAAAGACATAAAACATGATGGAAACATAATGAAAATAGCAGTGAGCACATCTCAGAAGTTGGAAAAAAACATTTAAGGAAGATGTACACCAAAAAGTGTGCACAGAGACTATTTCATGCTTGAACTCTAGTGTCGGGGGAGTAGTTTAAACATACCATCCAAAGTGGAGCAGTAATTATGAGAAGTGAACTAATAATGGATAAGTATATAAAAACAGAAACTGCAAAGCCACAGCCAAACTAAACTAGGGAATGAGGATACTTAAAGCATCAAGGCTAAACTCAAAGATAGGCATGGCACAGGCCAGTAGGAACTGATGTAACTTTGTGAGGGACAATAGACCTTTTGTTAGCACCATTCAGGACCCCTGAAATCTGTTCCCTTCTGGCTTTTGCAGTGAGAAAAGTTTTCTTCAATGCTAAATCTTGAATGATCTGGATCAAGTTTGTATTTAAAATACATTGAGACCAATACATTGAGTATCTTGTGGGTTTTAAGTAGCCACAATCTGTGTCCCACTTGAGCAGCCACTGCTGCGGGGGAAGGATGGTTGTCCTCTAAGTTGGAGCAAAGTTGATGCCTAGTATTATTTAGATTTCATGCACCTTTGGTTCTGGACTTTGCTCCTTGATCTCTATTAATTTTAGAGACCGCAATCTGTACCAAATGAATGGGAACGTGTTTAGATACTGTTTTCTGTGGGAATAAGCAAGGGGAGAGTGAGAGATATGGACATATTCAGATGGCCCCTTGTGGGTCTCTAACCTGACTACAACAACATTTAAATTTAAGATAATGATGGGTTGATTCAGGCTGTTGGTAACTCTAAAGTGTCAGGCCCTACTCACAATGTAGTAAAAGGAGAGACTTTTACAGTGTTGAATTGCTTACTCCAGCAAAGCCTTCATTTCAAGTTTACTCTCACCAACTGCATCAGGAGCTGGTGTCTGATGATTGCAGCTAGTATACTGTCAGAAACCATCCATCTCTGTCTTAAACTCAGTTACTACAATATTAACAAAACCTGACTGAGGGACCTTTTGGGGTGAGCTCTTCGCCCTTGTCTCCTTGAGTTTGTGGAGGCGGTGGTGAGCGCAGGAATTCTAGCACGGGATTCCTTTTCCAATTATTATACCTAAATTTATGTGTTTATGTCTACACGGCTAAAATCCTGAAACAGGCTTGACTGAGTCACCTGGGTCCATAGCGCTATTAGGGTGCTGGATTCGACTAAGTATCCAAGACATCCAGGTCGGGTTATTAGATATGACACGGCACATATGAGACTTGAACTCTTTTGATGGAATATCCTACATTATCACAAGTGGCACTAGGCACATATGGGTGAGTACTTCAACCAAACTCTTGGTTAATACAGTCAATGGAGCTTGGAGAGTTATTAATCTCTTAAGGTAGACATCTAAGTAACATCTATTCTAGGAAATAAAACACTGCCAGCTCCCAGGGCTGTAGCATGGTTTTGGCTGAGGTCAAGATGATATTCCCCCAAAATCTTCTAGGCTCAGGTGAACTAGCACAGACCAAAGATTTTTCCCAAGAGGGAGTTTGGATCTGCCCATCTGATTTTGGAAGCTAGGAGAGTTTAAATCATACAGGTGGCCAAACTGTGTTAGTTGGCAAAAAGATCCTGGCATGACTCTACTGACTGTATTGGTCATATCTGTACGGACAATGGGAGAAGAAACACCTCCTGCTATTTAGACACTTGTATATAGACATCAAAGTTGAGTGTCTTAATCTTGAACTGAATCCCACCTCTGGAGAATGATGGGGGGCAGCTGGAGGCAACCTCCAGCCCAGGGCATCATGAGCCCATGAGTTGGGGTCAGGGTCAGGATCAGGCTCAGTGAAGGTGACTAGGATTAGACACAGCCAGGCAAGGCCAAGGCCAGGTATGCATGTGCTTCAGTTCCTTTCAAGGGGAAACCAGCACTTTTTCTTGATCTGGCACATGTTTGAATAAGATGTGGTGTTGTTAGAGCTGTGATCTCACATTTGCTCTTAACTGATCAAACTAGTCTACTGGATTGTATTACAGTGACCCTCTACCGACACCCACACATCTATCTCCTCTCTTTCATGCTGGTTTTTTGTTGTTGTTTCTTTTGGGGTTTTTCTTTTTGCATTGATAAGTCATCTAAATGATTTGCCTGAACTTTAATCCTCTCCCTCTCCTCTTCGCTCTTTAGCAAGATGAGTTTGGGGATCCAGCTCATGGTGAGGTTTTATAGTCCCAAATAATAACAGCAAGGGAAGGGACAGAGCAGCGTGGTCTTGAGTGAGGCTGCCGACTTTTGTGGCCATATGTGCTTGGGGTGGCTTAAAGCAATGACGAGCCACAGCGTACTGATGTAGGATACTTACCGTGGTGGAATCCAGCTGGGGTCTCTGAGTATTTAATAGTGCTTTTATATTTGCTGGTATTAAGGAATTATTCAGTGAAGATAAGAAAAAGGAGGAAATAAAAGCTAAAATAATTCCTCCAAAGCCTGTCTAGATTTCCTAGGCAACAGTGAGGGAAATAATGGAAGTCTAAACATATAATTTAAGCTCTGTTAATGGGAATAGCCTCTTCTTGTAATTATCTCAGCAATACATTCTATCTCTTTTTTTTTTTTTCCTATTTACCCATTACCTTTTAAAGTTAAATAGCAACAGCAATAAACAGAAAAAAATGGGGATATTTCCTATCTACAGTCACTAACTGAGTAGAAGTGCAAATGAGCAGCTCAATTCTTTAGATTTTGGAGCTGGAAGGTAATTGAATATTAGACTACAAAACTGGATCTGAATTTCAGTGGTAGCTCTAATACAGGGTTTGATTCTTGCTGGTGTCAGAACTTTTAGTTTAGATTTTACAAAGAGATAATGGAAAGTATCAACTCTGAAACTCTCACGTTTCAGAGATAATGCTAATAATCTGCTATCAAGACTACAAATTAAATTAACTATCCATCTTACCTTTATGCTGAAAAAAAGAAGAGTTTTCAAGCTCCTTTCTGTGCACTAATCTCAGGTCTGTGGGATATTCAGAACTTGCACCACTGTGATTGGAATTCCATGCCAATCCATTCATTTCACTGCAGTTGCTCCTGATTTACATTGGCAGCGAATGTTTTTCCACATCACTAAGAGATACGGTTCTATTTAAGACAAAGTTATTTCACTAGAAATGGAAAGAAATTCCTCCTATGAACACTATATTAAAAAAAAAGGCTTTGCCTCCATTCTATTCTATCCCCTCCCTGCCCCCTCTCCTTTTTGTAATGCTGAAGGTAATGAAGCAAAATTCGTTGATACAGATCTAAACATGACAATTCGGCAAATTTTATTTCCTTAGTTCAGCTGAATTTGTTATTCTCATACAGTTCTGTAATTGCCTCTTTTTTTCCCCAGCTATCAAGTTCACACAGGTAGAAGAAAGACTGCTTTAGATCTGAACTTGATGCTGGAGGTCGTTGGGAGGATTATGTAATACAACTCAAAAAAGCTTTACAAACTGTTCAAATAGCAGAACATTTCTAGTACAGTGCAGGAACATAAAAAGTGAAACCAAACAAACCCAAACCGTTTTGCAATTACTGACAAAATCGTGCACTGGCAGAAAATGTGAAAGAATAACAGGAGCAGAGTGGTGTTTTTTTTTTCTTTTTCTTTTCTTTCTTTTTTTTTTTTCCCCTTCCTTTTTTCTTTCCTTTGGTACCAATAAAGCAAATGCATCTCAGTTCTCAAAACAACTGAATACATGTCCACTTCCCCTGCCTTACCACTTTCCTTTGTATTGCTAGCACCAGTAGAAGATAAAATGGCATTAGCGCCAAGTGTAAATTAAATGATGGATGTTACAGTTCCCTTTTTCTGAATCTAACTCTTTAAACCTTAGTTTAGAAGCTTAAATGTGGAATGAGGGACTATGTCCTGTTTCTCCCTGCTGGGTTCATTTAGGATAAAGCCCAGGCTGTCCTGCATTTTAGTTGGAGACTTGCACACAGTGGGGGTGATTGGACTTTCTCTGCCCAAGGCACAACATATGCTACTTCCCATCACTTTAATAGGCATTAGTTCCGCAGACAGCACTGGTCAAATGTACATTATTCACAATCACTTTAATGCAAATATGCAAGGATGAGAGAGAAAATATGTCACAAAGAAAGAATCAGCCATTTCCGTTCCTTTTTGATTTTCTTCTTCTATCACAGTATCTCTTCTTTCATCACATCTGTCTGCCTACATATATATGTATCTATGTAATCACTGCATTTTCTGGAGGATTTGTTTGTTTTTTTTTTTTTTTTATGGAGGGTCTCAACGTTGTTGGTTGAAAGTGTTTAGATGTAAAATGTCAACGTTACACTTTTTCTAAAGGTTGTGTCTATTATTCTTAGCACTCACAGGAACAATGCCTTCTTTTTCACTGTCAGCCTCTTCTTTTTCAGAAGGTTCATCCTAATAATGATTTTTATTGTTTTTGTTACGCTGGGTTCTTTTGTTCACCCTCAGAATGACCTGTGTCTGTAACAAATAAAGCTTCCTAATTAAAATCCGTTATATATACTTTTCTATAGATGAGAAATAGTTTCATATTCGTTACCTTCTTTTCTTGGCTGTGTAAATTACATGTAGGGCTCTGCACATTGACACTGTGTTATAAATCCCATTACGGTACTGTGTTATAAATGAGACCACAAAGATGTTCTTAGTAACTACCTGTCTGCCTGTCCATCTTTATTTCCTCGTGATACATCCTTTACAGATAAGAAATAAGTGATACTTATTCCTGTGAAGATCTCATCCCAAGGCAGACAGCCCTAAAAAGATAATGAATTCAATTCAGCAGCTTATTCCAAGTACGGTGTTGCAAGTCACAGTATCCAAGCATTTTTACTAGTTTTCATTCTTTTTGTTCTCATTTCCCTGCCAAGTATAACACTTCACTCCCACCCTGCCCATCCATTCATGCAGGTGTCAAAGTTTTTCTAAGTTATCGCTATCACTTGTGGTTGTTTCTTTCCAACCAACTTCCTACCTAAATTCAATGGCTGTTTGGACTGAGTATTGAGTGTGAATCCAAGCTTATTAGGCATTTGATAAACCGGAAAGACGTTGCTTTGTGGCAGCCAAAATCAATGTAACCTTTGGCTGCCACAGTGTTCCTTAAGAGAGAGGAATTGTTCCTCTCCAACTAATAATCAAGGTCAGTGGTAAAACATTGGCCAAACCCCAAATGAAGTATCTCCGTTCATGAACTGTATCAGCACAACCAGAGTTACCTATCCAGGGAGGTTACATGCCACACTGGAAGGCTCTTTAATGTGACAAAGAGACAGAGGCATAAGATCCAGTGATCGTATATAAATTGGAACCTCAGATTTTTATCCAAGAGCTCACTGGATCCATCAGGATAACTTTCCAGTGGAAGCGTTAGATTCTACAGATTTTATTTCTTTAAGGCTGTTTTCCTTTCCTAAGAAGACATTCAGGCTCTACCACAGGTGCTTGGGGTCATGGCAGGAGCTTATCTGGGATGTGTTGAAGTTAAATAAAATATGTTCAATGGCACAGAACACTGTGCCATCAGAAAGCCAAAACTATGTATTCCCTGTAAGAAATTAATTAGAAATAAAACAAAATAGTTTTGTTAGACGCTCACTTGTGAAACTCAAAAAGTATATTTTTAAATAGAAATTTTCCTATGAGATATTTTAATTCAGACGAAGTAGTGTTTTCTGAAGAGAAAATATTCCTCTCTCTCATGCACCACACATGCACACAATGTTCACTTTGCTAGTTTCATTACTGTCAAGTGATTAGGCATTAATTGCAAAATGTAACGTTGAATCAAGTTTGCTTTCTAATTGGTGACTTTTAATGGTGCAGTGCTGTACAAATGACTTCCAATTAATGTTCAATTTTGTCCTTTTAAGTATAGAAGGAAACACAAAACAATAGACGTGTATGTACATCGAAACACAGATCAGGCTTTTGGCAACCTGTTTATAACATTCCTTTAAAAATCGGTACTCAGCGCTACACAGAGGATTAAGCGATGGCAACATGACGGATGGAACTTGGTTCTTTTGATTATTCACTGTTACTTTATTGTAACCTCAATAGAATCATCCAGATTTAGATCACCAGAAAGGGAAAAACCATTTTGCTTTTATTTTTTTATATATCATCAGATTGTACAGTTACACAGATCATAATCAGGGCTGGCCCAATGCCAAGTACTAGGGAGCCCTGGCCAATGATCTATGTGTTTTCCTGGCCTAGTGAAATAAATTACATCAATTTCGTAAAGAACAGCAACAAGGAGCAAAGCAGCAAGCATTACATCTGGACACCTTTAACTTCTTAGCCTAAATGATCTGATGCCCAGTTACATCTGGGTTAGCTAAGAGCTGGTTTTTGTATTATTTCTAGCAATCTTTGTCCTCTCTGCATGTAAAACAAGGTGTTTTATTGGATCTGTCACTATCATGCAGAAAAAAATAAAAGACAATAAAAATAACAATTGAAATTACTGTGCTCCTGCTCCTCCTCCTTCCTCTGCAGCTATTTGCTTTATTTATGATTTTACCAATACCAGAGGAGTTATACGAGTTTTTAAAAAAGGTTTGGAAATAGCCAAGCATTGTTTCCCCTTGAAGCAATCACTTCATGGACCGCTTTATTTCATATCACAGCGTTACTATACAGTTCAGATGTCAGATATTTACATTGTAGGTTTTTTATTATTAATAGGTTTTTCAATTGGGAAAGCCTGTGTTCTCTGAACTTAGTAGGGCTTTATCTTTTCTTACTGGCGATGAGTGATTTATGTGGACAGCTCCTATTAATGCTAATGGAAAGCAAATGCATAAATCTCTCCACAGTAGATAGATAGATAGCAATCTTACAAAAGTGGTCCAAGCAAAGCGTGTCTTTGTACGGGGTCTAAGTAGCAATTAGCATAAAAGATTGACATCAGCTCTAATTCAGTATTTATATGAGTACTGTTAATCTAAATACAGAATCAAATTAATCTCTTGTGTAACTCCAGTGCCTGTTTTGGAATTTCAGCACTGAAGGTTGTGACCTACCCTGTCTTCAAATGTGTAAGATAAATATAAATGCAGAGGTTTTAAGGACTAGACCCCGATACCCAGTTCAGTCAGGGGGAGCCTTGTTAATTAAACCAACTTGTATAGCTCCTGTTGCCTGATGTGTAAAGCCATTTGAAAACTGAGATTTGTAAAGGAAACAGAGAATTACATGCTTTTTGGGGTTAGGCACCTAAAATACCATCAAGAAGACAGGATCTTTCAGCAAAGTCCTTGAAGATCTAGGGCAGAAAAAGGGTGATTTGAAAGGGTCTTTCTATGACATTCTTGTAGGGAAAGGAGCCAAGGGTTGGATAGGGAAAGGAAAAAGAACAAAACACAGACACCAGCTTTTAATGAGAAAAATCACCAATGTTTTTAAGTTGGGTTGCTTTTGTTGAGACGTGTTTGTTTTTCTTTAAAAAATACTGCAAAGAAATACCAATATGGCTGATTCTTGAATGGAGCTACATTTTAGGTAGAACCCATATACCTTTCACACAACATAAAGTAGTGGTAAATAATGGACAGGGGTATACTGGGAGAGAAAATTAGGCTCAAGGGTGAGTTCTGCACAGCAGGACCTTGGTGCCTCCCATCCCACCACTGCCTGGATCTCAGGTTTACACCAAACTCAAGACATAGGCATGGAACATGATAAGGTATAAACTTATAAACTTCTGTTTAACACCTCAAACAGAGGAAACAGGCTGTTGGATAGGTGGAGAGTATTTTCATAGACAAGGTGATTAAGCATGAAGTAGAAAAATGGACAGTGGGGTGGACTGAAAACTGATTGCACTGCCATTCTCTGAGGCTTGCGACCAGTGACACAAAGTCCAGGTGGAAGTTGATACCTAGAGGTGTGACCACGGGTCAGTCCTGGCGCCAATGCTGTTTAACCTCTTCATTAATGATCTGGATGATAGAACAGAGTGCACCCTTAGCATATTGGCAGATGATATGTAACTGGGAGGAGCAGCTGGTACAACAGATGAGTGTGCTGCCATTCAATGGGACTTTGACAGGCTGGAGAAATGAGCGGAAAGGAACCCCATGAAGTTCAACAGAAGGAATGGTAAATCCTGCACCTGGGGACAAATAACTCCATGAAACAGTACAGGC
Source organism: Dromas ardeola (assembly GCA_013398915.1). Taxonomy (NCBI): domain Eukaryota; kingdom Metazoa; phylum Chordata; class Aves; order Charadriiformes; family Dromadidae; genus Dromas; species Dromas ardeola. The sequence continues at coordinate 70,358 of VYZM01016022.1, forward strand.
TGGGGACCGACTTCTGGAAAGCAGTTTTGCAGAGGAGGTCCTGGTGGACAAGAATTTGAACATGAGCGAACAATGTGCCCTCACAAAAAAGGTGCCCAGCAGCATCCTGGGCTGCATTAGGAAGAGCCTTGCCAGCAGGTCAGACTTGGTGAGACCCATTTGAATTGTTGTGGCCAGTTCTGGTCTCACTAGTGTAAGATAGACATAGACATACTGGAGTGACTCCAACAAACGACCACAAAGACAGTCAGGGGGCTGGAGCATATGATGTACTGGGAGAGACTGAGAGAGCTGGGATTATTCAGGTTGCAGAAGAGAAGGCTCATGGGTTATCTTATTCATGTGTATAAGTAGCTAATTGGAGAGAGTAAACAAGACAGAACCAGACTCTTCTCAGAAGCTGACTGGACATGTCCCTGAGCAACCTTTTCAAGATGACTGTGCTCTGTGCAAGGAGGTTGGAGTAGATGAGTGTGAGATGCCCATTCCAACCTCAGCTCTTCTGTGATTCTGTGAACCCTTTGGGTTTGGCTCAGTTGCCCTCACACAGGATCTATCAGCTTTTGAGATAAATAAAGTAACTTGCCTAGTTTTTATTTGTTTTTTTCAGGTAGGACTTTCCAGCCCCACTGAGATTCCTTACTTTAGTTCATAAATACATGAAACTGTGAAAAGAGCAGCTGCCTTGTATCTGTTTTAGTTACATCTTGGTACCTGTGCCAATACAAACCAACATACTGGTGTTGTGTCCAAAACCAACTTCATCACCCTGTGAAACTTGTGACTTCTGCTCTAAAAGTCTTGGCTTGGATATGAAACGACAATGTGTCCCATTACTGTTCCCAAACAGAGCCATCTAGTTTTTGTATGTTTTTGTTAATATGCGACCTGCTATAGGTGACTGCTTGCACAGAAGGATGGAACAAGATGATCTCCAGAGGTACCTTCCAGATCTCAACAGATCTGTGATTTTGTGATCCTGTATCCTCAAACTTTCCTCCAAAAGAGTGTTTGAGGGTTGAACTCATGCTTTTGTATGAGGACGGTAGGTGGAAACATATTTTGGAATATGGTTGATTCTCCAACTGACGCTATAAGTGCAATTCAGAGTTCAAGAAATAAACTTTCAAAACTGTGGTTGTCTTCAACTTCCATTGATGTGAAATCACCAGCAATTGGGATACCCAATCTCTTTTCCCAGCTACTCTCCTAACACAGAAAATTAAGAAAGCACTTTTTAAATCAAACTTGCATGGCTATTTAAGAAGGAAGAAAAATAACCAGAACAATTTGGACAAGTTGTTTGGCCCAGAGAAAAGGAGGCTGAGGAGAGACCTTATCGCCCTCAAGAACTACCTGAAAGGAGGTTGTTGTGAGGTGGGGTGTCGGTCTCTTCTCCCAAGTAACAAGCGATAGGACAAGAGGAAACAGATTCAAGTTGCACCAGGGGAGGTTTAGATTAGATATTAGGAAACTTTTTTACACTGAAAGGATTATCAAGCATTGGAAAAGGCTGCCCAGGGAAGTGGTGGAGTTGTCATCCCTGGAGGTATTTAAAAGACAGGTAGACGTAGTGCTTAGCGTTATGGTTTAGTGATGGTTGGACTAGATGGTCTGAAAGGTCCCTTCCAACCTAGACAATTCTATGNGTTTACACCAAACTCAAGACATAGGCATGGAACATGATAAGGTATAAACTTATAAACTTCTGTTTAACACCTCAAACAGAGGAAACAGGCTGTTGGATAGGTGGAGAGTATTTTCATAGACAAGGTGATTAAGCATGAAGTAGAAAAATGGACAGTGGGGTGGACTGAAAACTGATTGCACTGCCATTCTCTGAGGCTTGCGACCAGTGACACAAAGTCCAGGTGGAAGTTGATACCTAGAGGTGTGACCACGGGTCAGTCCTGGCGCCAATGCTGTTTAACCTCTTCA
>VYZM01016023.1:328-31901 GCA_013398915.1 Dromas ardeola
AAGATGGCAGAAATGGAGAAGCGGCTTAAAATGAAGGTGTTAAGGAAGAATGAAATAAACGCATCAAGAAAGGTGAAAGAACAGGAAAGGAGAGAAGAAATATGCAGTTAAAACTGTCGATCTTGTCAATAAAGTAATAGAGCATCAGGCAGAACAAAAGCAAAACAGTGTGAAGTCATTTTTATTTACGATATGAGAAATAAAAAAGAGAAAGAGAGAGAACTAAAATAGAGAGATGAGCAACACAGGAATTTCCTCTTTATCATGTTTCCACATTGCATTTATTTTCAGGCATTCTGTTTCTCGGATTTCTCTCCCTCCTGTTCCTCATTTCATTCTTCAGTAAGCTGTGGAGACATTTCTTGCCAATTTTGTGACTCTCAGTGAAATGAAGTCTAGCCCTATAACAACCCTCTCTTTCTTTCACTTGAGTGAGTAGGTCTCAGATGCCTCTGACTTCAGAAATCGATGCTGCTTATTTTTATCAGAAGTGGGGTTAGAATCGGGCAGAATCAGGCAGAGTTGATTCTAGTAACTGAAGATGTAAAGAACCGAAATTTTAGTCAGTATTATGGTGTAGCATGTATTTCAGGCTTTATATTAAATGCAGCTATCTTAGGTATGATCCTTAAGAAACATACTTTCAATTGCTTGTCAATTGCTACATTCCCCCCAAAAGCCTTCAGAAAACAAGTGGTTTTGGTTGATTGAGTAAATACATAGGCAGGTTACCCTATAAAAAAAGGGGAGCAACAAACCAGAATAATTTGCCAGAACAGTTTAAAATGAGCTCTCTGAAGTTATGTTTGTGCTGTGTGTTGATGAACTAAATTTGCTAGCATATTTTAAAAACTTAAAATTCCCACATTAAACAGCTAATCCACATTTTTCATGAAAATTCGCTTGCTGTATGTCTAGCTCATGTTATGAACTAAGAGCCAACATAATCTATTCAAAAACTAAGGGGTTTTTTTTCAGTTATACACACACAAAAAGCATTTTAAATCTAAACCGTCTATCCCTATTCCACTTTCACATCTCTGAGGGCCAAAAAAGATTTTCCTTTAATTTTGTCCGGGGAAAAAATTCTCCCCAGCCTAGGATCTTGTATGTCAAATCTAATCTCAGAGTGAATTATAAACTGCTGATAATAAGGCTTTATATTAATGGAAGCATGGTTATAGCGCTCACTATAATATGGTATCTCTGGTTTCAATTATACTTTGCACAATGCAATATATCTTCAGGAGTATCTCATGTAATTAATCAGGTAGTGGTGTAATGCAGACTAGAATAAGGAGAAAACCAGGCATTTGTCGTTTTACAGAGATGGAGAGGGATTTTATTAGTCATTTAGTGAGAGCGGCTCTTTCCTGGTGCCAGCGAATTAGTGCATGCTGGTGTATGGAAATTATTCTTCAGTATTCTATTTTTGTCCCTCAGTGAACAGAGTTTAAAGTTGCTCTGGAATTACACAGAGAAGCTATACATGATTAGCGACAAGTAAAATTGATTTAAAATAAATTACTACTGCAGACCTCTTTTCACAGAGTTTCACTTCGGTCCTGTCATAAAGGACAGTGGAGTGNGTCTGTCACTAAGGAGGGGGGGGGGGGAGTTGCTGTAAAATGGATTTTATCAATTAAGATCAAAGAGCTGTAGAAATCGGAGATGGAAAAAAACTTGTCAGTTTATCTCTTCTATCAATGCAAGAACATTTTCTACAGCGTATTTCTCTAATACGTAATCAAACTTCACTTTCAAGACTAGAGTGAAGGGCTTCCACTGTTTCCCTTAGCAGATTATTTCATAGTTACATAAACTTTCTTTATTCCCCACAGCATCCCTGAAATTTCCTGTTTGGTTGGTTTTTTTCCTATTTTTCTGAATTACAACTTTTCAGATTGTTCTCACACCAGCTTTGTTTATCAGTGTTTATATCCTTCGAAGTTTTCTTAACAAGCTTCTGTGTTTGCCTCTTCCAGAGGGAAAGTTTAAAGAAACTGTATCACTCCTTTATCCATTCCTCTTGATCCAGCATTATTAACTCTTTAAAAGTACTTTTTGCTGCCTTTCTCTGAAGTTTCCCCAGTTTACAGGCATGATTTAGCTTCTGTCAGTGTAGAGCACCAATGCAACTCACTGGAATTGTTCAGAAAGGGCTGCTCACACCCATGCCCATTTAAATGGAGACTTGACATTTTTTGTGTAGCATTTGTAATTGTGCATAGATTGCAGTTCAGTAGTTGCCCATACCCCTCAGCTTTTTTAGAATTGTCCCAGCTAACTCTCCGACGCTGAATAATTGCATGTGTCTTCAGCTTTTTAGGCAGTCCCTTTATTGGTTAACCTTGCAGGTCTCCAGCATTAGGGCTTTTCGGCTCAGGTGACTGAGTAGTGAACAGGGAAAGATTATTTGTATTTCCTATAACAGAAAAAACAGGAGCATCAAATGAAATGGCAAAGGGATAAGCAACATGATTTCCTGTGTCATGTTTTGCATATTTAAATTGTCAAGTTCACTACCTCAGCACATTTTGGATGTCAAAATTAAAAATAATTCTAAAACATGATTAGACTAATGGAATAATGTAAAAAAGTGTTATTAAGCTTAACAGAGTAAGCTCCTCTGACGGAAATTCCTAAACTACTGAAAAACTAGGGAGGGTATTGCAGCAGAAATGTCACTTTACACTTGCCCTTCTCTATATCATTCCTGAAGCATCACTGCAGAACCTGGTCAAATAGAAAATACTAAATGAGGCAAACCAGAGATATTATCCTTTACAGTCATTGGTTATTTATATTCTACTAACATTAATATTGAAGCAGATCTCCAACTGATCCTTGAAAAATACACCAGCGTCCAGTCTAATTTTTTTGTTGGCTAAAAATCATTTTCAGTTTTGTAGGTGGGTAAAAGGAACAGCTTTTTGGAAAGAAACATACTGGTGTGACCAGTTCAGCAGTTTATTTGACTCGAGGGTTTTTTTTCCTTTACTCCACTTCACTCAGCTGCTGGCTTTCATTAATTCAAATTTTAGAATGGGACAGAGGGTTGATTTCTGAAAGAATTTAGGTTTGTGTGGAAAACCCCATTTTTCTCAGCCAAGACAGACATGAGTAAACTTCATTTAAGAAAAAAAAGTACATAGACAATCACAATTAAAGTGTTGATTTGCATGTTTTAAACTTGTTGTATATCATACAGAAACTAGGAGAATTTAGTAAAATGACAACTTCCAATTGGGACCGAAGCAAAACTTCTGTCCTCATAAATCAAGATTCCCAATGTCTTCATGCTTCTGAATATGTTGCTGCTCTCAGAAAATAACACTGCAGTCATTTCAAGGCAGTGCTGTAGTAGCCAGGAGGACCCGATCGTGTACCTAGTGGTGTCGGTGACAGTATTGCAGATGACTTTCCGTGGTGCAGGATCACATTCATAACCAGCACCCTTTCTTTTTCAGAAACTCGCAGAACTTCGCTGCTACTGTTCAGACCTGTGGCAGTTACATGCTTTTTATGTCTGTGGAGAATACGCTCTGACAGCACGTGTGCTGTATTTCACCTTATGCAGCCATGGAAAAAAGTGAAGCACAAGCACAGAACGGATGTTCTTTACTATATAATTCAAAATAAATGCGTTTGTGATAGATTCTTGTTAAACCCTAGAAAAATCCTCACTGAGATAAACCTGTGGTATGACCTGTTTGGTCATAACTGCTGTGATCTAACAGCAAAATTGCAATAGTTACCTCTTTCTGACAATAGCACAGTTAGATATGTTGCAGTCTGTTAGACATGTAAAGAGTGATATGGTTGTCTGGCTGCAAAATCTAATAATCCAGCTATGCCAGGAATATTTCCACTGTGGTCAAGCAGATTTAAGGCAAAATACAAAAGCTCCAATTATATAAATCACAGTATCTAGCAAATTACACATTTCTTCCTAAATTTTCCATGTTTTCACTTAGGGTTCTCAGTCAGACGATTCAATGATACCAGGTTTATTACTGAACTGTAGCTTAAAAATAGCTGTTTTAAGCATTTTTCAAAGCTACTCGTGTAAACGTCACCTCATTATTTGCTGTACGTGTTTCTTCTTTTGTATCTACAGAGCCTTTACAGTGGTAGATGTGCTCTAATTGCACCTTAAAAATAGATTCTTCCTCATTAGAAATACGTAGATTTTTTCAGCTACTGATTTTACTGTGGAATGATAAAGGCCTATGTCAAAGGTACCATGGCCCCCTTAATATGAGTGAGAAGTAAGAACTTAGCTGCTTTCAGAATTTGAGGATAATGTTCTCATATTTTTCTCACACCCAAGACCTTTGCTGTTTCCATGTTTTCATGATACTTATTTTTGCAGAATTGTTTAATTTATTTTTAAATACTCTTTTTAAGGTGTGCTAGGTTAAATCAAACCTTTCTGATTAAAGATAGCTTCTCCAAAGCTTGTAGTTGGTGGCTGTTTTAGCTGTATTATAGGCTGTTCTTTTATACTGCCTCCCAGCTCTTTAGGTATCAGAGTGTCGACAGTGCTACAGCGATATTCTTAATACCATTGTGGATTGGAGCATCAAAATTTTACTACAAAACCAGACAATATGTCACAAAATGGTATTATCAAGGGCTCAGGGACCAAACATTTTCCGCTTCCTACAACTGAAAGACTTGTAGAATTATTTCTTTGAATTGCATGAAAACAAAACAGCTTACTAAAACCTGCATGTTTGTTAAAGCAAATAAAATCGAAGACTAATGAAGTCAGTAACATTATTCATCTTGACTTAATGGGTTTGAATTGTATCTCACTGCAGAAATTAGGTGCAATTTGAAAAGGTTTATTCACCAAGACTTAAAGCCATCCTATCCTGCTACAAAAATTAGGGTTAAATTGTAGCAACAAGCCTTTTTTGTTTTCTTGGGGTACTTTCCCCTTCCTTTAACTCTCCTTCCTGAAGGGGAATGTATCTTTTCTTTCCATTCACGTGTTCTTTGCACTTTTTTTTTCAGCTCTTCCAACCACTGTTTCTACATCTCTTTAGCCTATTGCAAGCCATTCAGTTTCCAACCTTAGGAGAAAAAAAATATTTTTCACTCTTTATAATATTTCTGCTTCTTTCTGGTATAATTTGGCTTTATAATTGGTATCTTTTAGAATCTGTAAAAAAATCTGTGCTAAATTATTTGTGATATGTGTAAGGAATCATATTCTGTTGCATTTTATGAGTGATTACTTCACTGGTAAATCATTCTTGCTTTATATCAGATGCTTTGAATCAGATTTGTCATAAGTGTAAAACAAAATCATTGCTTTCTCCATCCAGATGTCATTGCAAACAACCAAGCTGAAGCTATGGAAAGTATAGATGGCTTCGGCTTGATTTTGCTATCAGTTATTCCATTAAAATCAATGGAGTTGTACCAATGTAAGCCTGATGTAGGAAAGAATCAATTTCTGTATACCTATACAAATCTAAACCATAGATACATATAGGTAGCTGTGTAAAAAGTATGAATATGATGATAATTTGTAAATACCACAGAAAGTATAGAAATAGATATCTTTGATATACCAACAGGTTCAATTGCATGCAAATAACATGCACATTATGCATCTAGGTGAAATGCAGTCTGGTTTATTTCAGAGAAAAGAATATGATACTGAAAAAACTGTATGCAAAGTCATGCATTAATCTCTAAATTACCGAGATAAAATCTACAACCTCTCACAGAATACCTAATATATATCTGATAGGAAAACAAGAATGTTATTTAGACTCATTAATATGATTTGGTTAATAGTCCCCTTGTTAATACAACCTCTTTTTTCTTTCTTTTTACTGCTTAATAGAGAAGAAAATCACGTTATTCGGACCTTGACTTTGAAGTAAGTTTTACTGAATTATTCCTGATTATTAGAAGTATTTTCCTAAAAGTAAATGCAAAGTGTTCATTTACCAGATTTTAGCCTTCTGACATAGTAGATGTCATAGGGTTGTTCAATTGGTACTATACAGAAGATGATGACCAGATGAGCAATTCATTAAAACTACTTTGGTGCAACTTGTTTGTAAAATATTCTGAGATCAAACTGTCATATTGCAATATTAACCATCATGGTTTCAGTTTTTAAATTCTCTGCCTCTTCATTTTCATCTTTTTTTTTGTTGTTTTGTTTTGCTGGCTATCTATCTATTGAAAAAGTGTAACACTTCTGTAGGACAGGCCACATTGCTGTAGAAGGTTGCTTTTTTCAAGAGATTCTCAAGCATTTGTTCTGTCTCACTTTCTTCAATACTAATTTACTGGCATATGAGTTTCACATAATCCCAATAGTGATTATGAATGTGTCAAATTTTGAACAATGAAGTGCTGCAGTTGCCAAAGCTTATGGATCACATGCTATATACAAAATGAAGTTCACGTAAGATTCTTTAGGTTGGATATCCATAATTTCAGACTTAGACCCCATTGAATAAGAAGGTTCAGTTGTGCTAGTTAATGACCATTTTGTTCTATCTCAGTCAATATGATTCTCTTAGAGTTTTGTTTATTTGAGGTTTTTTGCTCTACTCTCTACCAGAAGCAATAGGGGAGTTAGTTTTCAAGGGGATGTTAATAATTTATGGATTTGGGGTTTTTCCATAGTTTGTCTGTTCATGCATGTTAATAGTTTGATATAATTCATCATGTGTCTCCAGAGAAGTTGAACAATCATAATATTTGCATGGAACCTACAGATCTCAGGCTAAACTAACATCCAGTGATCAGTATATATCAACCAAAACTTTAAAAATCACCCTCTCTGTTTTCGTGTGCAAACAAAAGCATTTTTTATAATTATTTGGGCTGTAAGCACAGCAATTGTACTTTCAGATTTTAGATTCTAGTCCATAGAAGAGAAGGAGGGAGAACTAGCAAAATGCAGCCATAGCAGTGGTCATAGAAGCCTTGCAATAAAAGAAGGGTTTGCATTGGTGACCTGCTTTTGCTGAAATGATGACTTTCTGTGTCCAATTGTGGATTCTTGGTTGTTTAACATGATGCCATAATTTCTTATGTCATTTTCCCCCAGAGGCTATAGCTACCTTAAGCAGTCATGTAATGTCTCAAATAAAGCACCAAAGATTCATAGTAAACTTAAGGAAAATAAAATGAAAAGATTATCCTAAATATGATTTAGGATAAATGACTAGGCAGGAAGAAAAAAGACAGGAATCAACAACAAAATTCTGATGAGCAAGCAATTCTAAAATTAAATGCAAGTAATATGAACAGAAGTTTTATAATTATAATGATATAAAGAATTCTGAGTTTTACTGTTCTTTACTGAAAGGTAGAATATCATGCCATTCACAATGAGAACATTCTCTGTGGCAACAGATACTAAAACATTCTTCTTACCACTCAGGAGGGCATAATCCAACACCAAATAAATACCAGTAACGCTGTACACATTCTGCTCTCAAGAATCAGGCCTCTCATTACATATTTGCTTTTGACTCACATAGTGTAGTTAAGACGCTTACACCTTTTTCTTGTCTTGTTTGCAGTATTGTTGCTCCGTGGCCTAATACTTTTAGAAGTATGATTATAATGCAGGAAAAGGTATTTGTTTGTAAGAAGGGAAGGATGGGGCCATTGGGAGTGACTGCTGAGGAGGCAGGAGCGGCAACGGTACTGTGCCAGTTGCTGCTGTGTTTTAGAAGTACTGACTCAGACTAACCCCATCTCACCTCTGTGTTTTATGGTTCCTCTGATTAAGCCTGTGGACTTTCCTGTGTTCTTACACATAGCATGGCTCTCTGTCTGAGGTACAGAAAAATAAAAAAGCCATAAAATGTTCAAATAGCCACCCAGATTCCTTTGCTCAGCAAGGCATACTGATGAAGGGAATTGAGATAGCGTTGTGTGGCTAAAACACTGCTATTCTGATATTTCAAACCAGCGTGACTGCAAAATAGAATAGAGCCTGGAGGTGAGGTTGAGCTAGAGTGATTGGCCATACTACATAAATGTTTAACACTTTCTCTGCTTTGTGACCAGTGCCAGCTGGCACTCTGAGACAATGTTTTGAGGATAACAAATGCTATGGATGTGGCTCTGGGAATAACAAATGCTAAATACGCAGTACGGACAAGACTGTGTCAAGCTTGGCTCCCTCCATCCTTTTCCTTTTAACACTCTCCCAGCAGTCCCTACACCCTCAGCCTCTCACACATGTCTCTCTATATCCATAAAAGACAAACCCTCAGGCTATGCCTAGCTTGCTTAAGACATTTGGGGGAATAATCCTGGGTGTCAAAATGCCAGTTTTCATATGGATGAATTTTTAGAATGATCTTTACTATTTTAGTTTGGATCACCCTTGTCTCTCCAAACAGTTCCTGAAATGTCCTTAGGGAACCAGTGCAACCTAGGTACCATTCACAATAGGCAATTTGGTTGTAGACTTCTTATTTCAGAGACTAAGAGAATTTTTTAACATTCATGGAGAACATTCCATGCTAGATGGTGCCACGGAATGGTCTTGGACATGTTTGACTTACTACAGTAGAGTCACAGTTTCATTGTTTTAAAAAAAAAAAAAAAGACTGTGCTAGTGGGCTGCAATGCCACACTCACCTTAATATAGACAATTTGAAGTAAAAACAAAGAAACACGTGATGACCAATTTTTTTTCTGAGGGCCACAGTTAAAACTCAAAGCCAGTTGCTATGTAGTGTGCACACAGGCAGATCATGACTGTACTCAAAGCCATAAAATAGTCTCTGTCCCTGTTATCTCCAATATATGTAGAAATACAGGTGTAGTTTTAAGGGCCTTTGCAATGGACTATAAATAAAAGTCCTATGACTGGGTAGTGTTATAGAAAGCTTATGTCTCCAGTCAAAAGAAAGAGAGAAAAAGATGACAACCAAACTGGCCAGCCCATATCATAGATTTTAGAGAGAAGTCTCTCAAGAACTGGGCCACCTGTATCTTGTTTTCCCTTTTTAAATAGTTTACCATTACATTCGTAAATTATCCCTTTATGTAGAAAAAAAGAAGACAGACTGTAACATACTGGGTTTAGTCTGTAGGCAGGAAGTATTACTGCTAAATAATATACTGTTCACTATTAGATTTTGCAAAATGTTGACTAATCTATTTGAACTTTTAAGTTTGCCAAAATGAACAGTCAACCTACAACAGCTTTACAGCTCTTTTTTTTGCCATTACCAAGAATTAGTTTAGATGCATTTATACAGTTGGGTATCCAAAACATGACCAAAATTCATAGGTCTGGGAGTTCTGGATCTTTGCTGCTGCTGGCTGTGGTAACCCCAGCTAAGTGCCCTCCAGCCCCAGCCATTATGTTCTGTTTTTCCCTAAAGCTGGACTGGTAGCTTTTTCAGGAGGACTCAGCACTCATACTTAGCTGTCAGATCAAATAAAATTCATTGTAATTATGTAGAACAGAAATACAGATGCTGTGGAAACTCCCAGGAGGACTTTATAATAGGTGTGCACTGACAAAAACATACAGGAGAGTTAAACAGTATTATTGACTTGCATTTTAGGATTCAAGATCACAATTACCTTTAAATTCTATGGGAGGGTCCAACTCTTGGATTTCCTCAGCCATCCACCCCACTCTCCCCTTTTTATGAGGCATTCATTGGATCTCCTGTGGTAATAACGTTTAAGCCAAATAATTCAGAAAAGTGCCTTATTATCCTGCTTCCCAGGATTCAAGTTACCTCTGTCTCTTTTTGAGCTCCACCTATGAGGGAGAGACAGCAAGGGAACAGAGGACAAGCGTGAATACCAAAATGTCTTCTTTTCTTTCCACAAAACAGTAGACTCTCACTAGCAATAATGCTAAATTGATCAATAATTGCTGGAGCTGCATTCTTTCAGAATTTTGTCAGCAATAGCTATTCATTATAACAACATTAAAAACACAAAAGTTTAAAATCATTCTCTTTACTAACCCGAAGACATCTCTCAAAGGCAAAGGTGAAAAAAAATATGCCTGCAGGGAAAAATCCTTTCCGGTTCCTAAGTTTGGCAACTGATCATACCTATAACATCTTGAAAACACAGCATGTTTCCATTATAGGGCTGGGAAGGCATTCCCCCATCTGTTCTTTTCACTTAGCTGTTTTGTACAATATTTGAGAGAGAGCATTTTTACCTGTGACAAGATAGAAAATCTCCAAGGCAAATTGAATAACATTATTATTGTTGTGGTGGTGGTTATTATTATTATTACTGTTATTCATAAGGTTGACCACAAAACTTCATGAGAATATTTGTGTTTGAGCTAGCATTCGGCTAAAACCCTGTCATAAATAAAAAAGGGAGCTGGATGCAGAGTTATGTTTGAAGTCCTTCCCATCTTGATGATAGCCATCCGCACTCTGAATCCCCTTCTGAGAGTGGATGCTCATCAGAGTTAGGCTTACTCTTTTCAAAACACACACTTGATGTTACTTGTGACCTGGGGTAGAAATGTGGAAGGGGTGTCACTGCAGCCTGTCCCCCTTTAGGGTGTGGGGCACAAGAGTTACGGAGCCTGCAGGAAAAACAAGAAGAAGATGTGCGTCTGTAGCCTGATGGCTACCTCAGGTGCTTCCGGAGGGGATGCGGCATTAATGGAGAGATCCTTATCTGCACCTAAATAAGCTGTGCTTGAAAAGGGCAGCATGAGAAGCTCCTTTTCCATCCTGTTTTCATCCTGCTACTACAATTGTCTTAGTATATACTGGTCAAGATCTCCAGCTCTGTATTGATAAACCTTACGTATTTCTAAGTCTGATAATGCTGTGTTTTCCACATTTCCCATTTAATAGAGAAAACAGATTAAACCCCCACAAATACTTTGTTGGTCATTTTCTCATAAAAGAGAAAGAGTTACCCAACAGAGAATATTTTCTAGAAAGGAATTAAGATGGTGCTTTCTAACAAGGAATCTAAAAGAAATGTAGAAAAGAATCATAGAATCATAGAATGGTTTAGGTTGGAAGGGACCTTAAAGATCATCTAGTTCCAATCCCCCCTGCCCTGGGCAGGGACACCTCCCACTAGACCAGGCTGCTCAAAGCCCCATCCAGCCTGGCCTTGAACACCTCCAGGGATGGGGCATCCACAGCTTCTCTGGGCAACCTGTTCCAGTGCCTCACCACCCTCACAGTAAAGAATTTCTTCCTAATAAATAATCTAGATCTCCCCTATTTCAGTTTAAAACCGTTACCCCTCATCCTATCACTACACTCCCTCATAAAGAGTCCCTCCCCATCTCTCCTGTAGGCCCCCTTCAGGTACTGGAAGGGGCTATAAGGTCTCCCTGGAGCCTTCTCTTCTCCAGGCTAAACAACCCCAACTCTCCCAGCCTGTCTCCATAGGAGAGGTTAAAAAAGAAATGTTAAAGTTGGAAATTTAAGTTACTGAACGTTCAGTTCAGATTGTTCTTTATAAGCAGTGGGGAGGGGCGGGTGTCAGTGGGTAGGAATTATGGAATGGAAGCCAGAAAAACACAAAGCAATGAAAAGATCCATAGGTACATGTGCATACCAGTCATTCTGCTATTAAGAATAAAATTTAAAGCCTTTTTTTCTGGCAGACTTCCCACTGCAAGTGTTTAATTTCTCCTCCCACCTGCTTCTCCTTAGGAATAATGTAATGAACTGAGTAAGACATTTGCATTATTCATATTTGCTATTTAACGAATTCTTGGGTACACGATTCGGGAAAATATCAGAAAGTAGCATTCTTTGTATTCCTAGCCTTCTATTAAAAAGTTTCCAACTGCAGATACTTGTTTCACAGTCATATGCTATTTCCTTCTTTTAGAGCCAGTATTTTAACCTACCAAATCTGTTTTATTCCTGTGAGCATGTCTTCTTTCAGCCAATAACAATGTTTGAGGCAGAACCTTTCTTTTTTAAATTCTGTGTATATGAAATTTGCTACATATCCCCGTCTGCCGTAACAGCAGTAGCTTAAAAGCATCCCTAGGAAGTCACTTAAGTGAAACTCCCCTCATAAATTTAGATCAGCTATCTCTAGTTATATTGCATTTTGCAAGGAGTTCCTCACCAAATCCTGAAAAATTGTTTCCCTTATTCACCCCACAACTCGGGTTAAGTTAATAGGTCTTTAATTGCTTTCTGTATCTCATGTCTCTTTTGTGAGTAATGTTGCCAATTTCCTGTTCTCAGGAGTGAAACAAGTTCTCAAGCTACAGTGTAGCTATCTTAGCGATGATATGGTTATTACAGCATAGCAGTACAAATGCATCGTCAAGACAGCCGCCGCAATTAATGGCATTTATAAACACAGAATGCAAATGAAAGATAAAAGTTAAAATTGGTATTGGGAAAGCAATATTTAGGGTCAGATACCACTGACAAATGCCACTCCGTTTTAGATGGTACTAACCTAGACGTGGCCGAAGCGTTGCTTGCTGGGAAGGGTCACACTGAGGCACTGCGTACTGAAGTTTGCAGGGTTTGTCACGTACCACGCCAGGGAAAATCAGGCTTGACAATTAGTGGACGTGCATAGAGGCTAGTGTCCGGCACCTCTTCTGTCACCATTATTGGCTGCTGACATGGCTTTAACTCAAGTTCAAGCAGTTACAAAAGCTTAAAAAAAGCCACACTGAGCCCATCCGCTGTTTTACTGAGGTGAAGCATCCTCAGTCCCTCCTGTCCCCCGTCCACCCAGACCACAGAACCATGAGACTGGTTGAACGGTAAGCAGCCTTCGGCTTTGCTTCAGAAGCCAGTCTGACTCCATACCTGAGCATGAACTTGTTCGGAAACAACGCAGATGGTTGGCTTGACAGTCTGGGCTTGAAAACAGGCTTCACTCTCCATGTATCTGCCAAGGCGGATACATGGCCGAGGGTCTACTCCAACTCAGGGGGCTGTTTGGGGTCCCCACCTCTTCCAGAGGAGTGCCATATAATTAGTTTATGTGGAAGAGTGTCCCGTGCATAGGCTAGAGGGAGAGTGGTTTCCAGTTGCCCAGTCCATGACATAAGAAAGCAAGTAAAACTGAAAAACTGTGCCTACTTTTCTTAATATGAATGCCATTTAAACTGCAATTTATGATGATCTGAATGACAAGAAGACGACTAATTAAAAAGACATAACATTTGGGCCCTTTTCCATTTTGGGCGAAGATTTCTGAGTTCAGTGTTCTCATAAAAATTATTCCGATAGGGACCATTACAAACCGCTGTTGCATTCCTGTAGAAATTAAAATATTAGCATCCATGCTGAAAACAGAAATTCTAGAAAATATTCCTAATGTGCAAGAGAAATATGCTTCTAAGAAACCGCCATCACTTTCAAAATACTTCCAGGCTAGCACAAAAACAGTGTCCCTTAATTTCAGCAACTCAGTAAGTGTGGGGTACAAACAGTCTCTTGTACACAGGAAGAACATTAAACAGAGTGGAGAGAAGGCTCGGTGCAATTCATTTCCATTGGTTGAGTCTGTAGGGAAAAGATGGCCCTGCCAAATTCAATTTACTTTGTTATGTTGAGGAAAATAATGCTTCTCTTAAAAAAAAGCCCAGATTCAATTATAAATATAAGCAATTATGTTCCATTTTGCAGAAGGTCATGCATACAAGAAAGAGGCACATGGAATTGTTTCAAGAGTTAAATCAGAAATTTCAGACGCTGGACAGATTTCGGGATGTACCAAAATCAGGCAGTATGGTAAGTTTTCCTTCTTAGATGTTTAAGATATGACGGAGCCTTAACAAAAACAATGAAACAAGAGTCCTTTGAATTCAGTATATTTCCCGAGAAGACCTCAGTCTGCGCTACCTTTAGATAGCCTCAGAAATTAGAACAAAAGATATTTTCAGTAATCTAACCTATGACAAGACTCATTAGGTTTTACAACTAGACCATAACTAACTCACTGACATCATTATAGATGACAAGAAATTGAACTGTAGGGAACACATTTCAAATCTGTATGTGCCTACCAAGTCTAAAGGACTTTATACACAGAAAACAACTCACTAATGTAATTTGGACAATAGGGCTTTTCCTCTAGCTAGGGAAACAGATATTAAATTAGTTACTACAAACAAGTCCAGCTAGATTCACCTATATGTGAGATGGTCCAGAAAGCACACAGGGTCTCTGTAATGCCGTGTCTTTTCCATAATAGGTTTATAAATATTTACCATGGGAAAAGCAAAAATGAAATTATCCTGACTTGACTCTGCTATCATCATAATTCAAATTTATACACACACACTCATACATACAAGCATAACACCCTGACTACATCTGATAATGAGAGCAAGGAAATAGTTGATTCTGTCTAATTAAAACAGCTAATTTGGTGTGACATATTTGTTAGCAGTAATATTATGATTAGTAATAATTGTATATATAATTTTATAATGTGAAAATTGTATATTAAATGGAACTGAGCCAGAATCATTGTATTCTATAACTTTTTCAGAAGACCTGCTCTCAGACATGAAGAAGAGGTATTAAGCAGATGTGAGGCCAATGGATTTACATCATTTACATCATCTTAATCCAGCAGAAATTTGGCCCTGATTCTTTGATGAATCTTTAGTTGTGATATGTGTTATTTTGCACCCAGTTGTCGCACACTCCCCCTTCTGAGATATGCTGACATGTAAAGTTTGCATTTGCCTCCCTCTTTGAGATTTTCCATCCACGTAAAGTGTGAATTAATTCAAAATCTCAAAGGGAGTCTCAGTGGAAGAGTTGCATTTATCTGTTTTGCATCGGCTCTGTTTTTGAAAGGTCTGCTATAAAAGCTGGCTAGAGGAATGGTCTATCTGTGAGACAGTCAGAGAGTGATCCAGGTACCTAAATATAGGCATCTCAGGCTATTTTGGAGAGCTTCAGGTGTCTTAGTCTACAGCATGGTACAGGCAGTGATGACACAGGACTCAAAGGAGAGCTGCACCTCTCATGACAGGTAGTTGGAGATCAGGCAGAAAATCCAAAGGCATCTAAAATGGTGCAGAAATGTTAGGTTTTGTCAAGTAAGTCCCACCCAACATGACAGCAGAAATCACTAATTAAATTTGTCTTAGTCCATAATGTCTTTTACCCTATAAAATTTAGCATTCAGAAAAAATTCATTCAGTAGAAAATAACCAGCTTTCAGCCTGTTGATCCTAATACACATGAGCTCATCAGCCTGTAAAGCAAGGTAGCTCACTCTCACAGCATTTTCAAGGACTAGGTTTCGGTGGTTGTCATGCACCTGCCCCAATTAAAAATCCAGCTGGCAATCTCGGTTTGAAACCACTCCATTTTTCAGGCAGCATGCTCTTCTCCATTACCTTCCCCCTTCTCTTCTCCCACTTTTCTACACACCCGCTATTAAAAAGATGGCTATTGGTACTGGATCACTCGGCCATTCCTCATGTACATTGGTTCTTGTGAAAGAAAGGGCTTAGCTGGCAGCTCAGGTGAGGAGCCTGCCAAAGTGTTGATTGTTCACAGAGAAAGAGTCGCAACAGCGCTGAACACCCGCCAGCCTGGCTCCCTGCAAAGTCATTTCCACTCTCTGGCTTCTCTGTCTCATGGGAGCACACTAGCAATCAGCCTTATAAACAGAAAACCCATTAATTCATCCTTGGTTTTAATTCTTCTTTCTTCTCTGGTCTTCAGGAGAACTCAGCACCGAACAAGGCTCCCTGGGACAGTTACAAAACCACAGGCGACTACCCACACTATACAACGATAAACGTATTAGACACAGAGGCAAAAGATGCTTTAGAACTCAGACCAGCAGAATGGGAGAAGTGTCTGAACTTGCCTTTAGATGTGCAAGAAGGTGACTTTCAAACAGAAGTTTAACAAAACCGAAAACAAACTGAACAAAACAAAAACAAAAACAAAAATAATTCACTGCACTGACAATAAAGAGACTTGGGGAATCCTGACGCTCCTGTCTGAACATTGTGACTACTTTATGTCAGGCTCTTCCTGTGCCAAATGTCAGTGGTTTTTTTCGTACAGTATTTTCCCACTAGTGCGGCTAGTGGAGAACCAGGTGTACAATTCTTACCATCGTGTGTTGTAAGTACCCGTGGAATGGATTTGTAAGGTAATCTTTATAGATAAACCTCAAGCAACGATTCATGTTGTAACAGCTTCATTTGGTTTAGTTTTCAAAAAACTTCACCATGAAGCACAATGTATATATTTATGCAGTTTTTAAAGTTTATAACAGTCTGTTTGGCCATTACTACACTTTTTACTTTATAATATAAAAGCAAAGTTTTTGTCATTAAATGAATGTCTGTTGAGCTACATTCTTCATTGCTTTAAATGCAATAAAGTAATAATCTCACTTTTATATGAATAATATATTTCACATCTTTATTATTGCAGTTTTCTCTGGAAAGCTCAGAGTAGCTTTCTCTGCTGCAGCTGTGTATAAAATATTTAAAATGTTGTATGGTGTAAATAAACCTTTGTCTACATATCAGTTTCTTAGTGCATTTTATTCTGTATTTGCTTATCTTAAATTTGCATATTTATAAAGTTTTCTTTAAAAACACACATACTGAATATGTATTTGGAGTTTTAATAGTATGTTGTTCTAGCTCCTGCAAAGATGTTCTAAAGCGTATTAGGAGGTTTGTGTAGCCATTCTGCTTTTTCTTAGGTATTCTTTTGTGGCAATGTACCATATAAATTGGACTTGTCAGAATACTATTACAATTGTTTTTGTTTATAAGAATTTTTGTCTTGTTGCAGAAAGAAAAATGATGGAAAATAAGTTAAGTTTTGATGCACAGCACCCAAAGAAAATGTTGATTCAGAATCATTACATCTTGTGCATGGTCTTGTTGCTGTATAACAACAAGAAAGACTTTAAAGATAAAAAATTCTGAATTATTTTAGACAAAAAAAAATTGATTGTGTGTCATATTATAAATCAAGAGCAGAGTATGAATTATGTTGAAAATATAGTTAAACAATTAGGAACAGAAAGATTAAATCCCCCTTTCCATGCTTAGAACCAAAAGCAGACCTTCCAAATCTCTCCTCATCTACAGCATAGCTGGGGGGTGGGACAGGGGGAAGCGGAGGAGATCTCAAATCTTCAGATGCCGTTTTTCTAGAAAAAAGGAGTTTCCAAAACTATTTTAGTTCCTGTTGTAGGGAATTGAATATGCTTCATCCTAATAGCTGAAGAGCTGTTAAAGAGGACGAAAATACAATCACCAATCTGTTTAGGAAGAAAAAAGACTAGAATAGGGGCTTGTCAGTGAGAACTTAACCCAGAGCGTTGGTAGGAGGAGATCATCATTCATCTGCTGAGAGAAAAGTACTTAGGACCAACCTTACGACCAACCCTCAGGAGAGTGTTCAGTTTGTAAATCCTTTCTCCAGGCCATAATAAGGTACTTCAGTCATGAAAAGGAGCCTGACTTTGCCTACTTTGACTGCGCATCTCATGCAGAATGCAGACTTCTCTAATCTAATGCTTCCACACAAATACAAAATAACCAGCTACCAACCTGGTAGCAAGTTCATTAACTGGTTTAGGTGCCTAGAAATCAGAAGACGGAGTACTCAATATTGCAATACATCAATCAGTCAATCAGAACTGGACATTTATGAAGAGGCTGATGCAAAAAGAGGCAGCTGGCCAGGCTGGCTATGCAGCCTACTAACACCACACCACTGAGATCAGATAGTGCACCAAAAACCTCTTTCTCTTGCTTTGTATCAAGTTCGAATCTAAAAGGGGGTTATTTTCCCTTTAGATACAACAGAAACTGCACATGTTTTAAGGATTTCATCCAGAATGGTAGGCATCTCTCAAGCAGAGCTTGTTTTACAAAATTTCTAATTTTTGAGACCAAATAAGGAAGCTTAGGTCTCTGAATCCAGATATAAGCCTTAGCATCCTCCTTGATTGATCTAAATATAATACAAATCTAGAGCACCTTGGTTTTTCAATAACTACAGTGCAGAGATTATTTGCATAAGCTTTATATCACCTAACTCCTGTTCAATACTGGTCTACTTAAAACTGCAGAAAGCTTAGGATGGGCTGCAAACTTATCCAGGAAACATGACAAATTGGTCTACACTCAATACACTGCTGACCCAGTTGTGCTGTTATTAATAACCCAGTTGATTCAGGTTTAGCATTAGCCTGGGTGTTTGCGTAGCACGCAGCAGTCACAAATGCACTTTCAGTGTACGAGCAGCAATGTCCAGTGCCTCTTTATTTAGAGCTTGTGCTGCCCTGCTCAAAAAGTGATAGACATTTTTATTTTTCCTATATATTTCATAGTTAGAAAAATTAAGAACATGCTGAAACCCAGTGTATTTGCCTAGTGATTTGACTGCTTCATGTTAAAGCAAAGTTTGTTTTCCATAAACAAGGTGCTGCACGTAGTTAACAGTTTGCTGGTCAATGTCTCTGAAATGGTACAAGTCAGACTGAACCCATCAGGAGAGTACAAACTTATATGCGCTGGCTTAAATGTTGGTAGAGCACTGATGAGATGTTTCATGTTATATTATATGCAAATAAAAATTGCGTTGGAACTCCCTGCACGATACTAGGTGCGGAGATGACTATGGGGGGCTCTGCAATTGCCTGCCAGGGTGGGCTGGTGCCACTCGACGTGCCCTGTGCTACCTCGCCTGGCCTCCAGCTGCAGCAACAGAAACGCTCAGGTGTTTGAGGTCTCTGCTGACCAGTGTTGCTGCAGCTGGCGCTAGAGTATATTGAGGCAGTTGAGCTCAGCCTAGAGTTTACCTCAACCCAATTTAAAATACATATTACCTAGACATATATAGAAAAAGCAAATACATTTCTGGGAAAGGCCTTGTTTTCTCAGCAGTTTAAATACACACTGTATAAAAGCATATGCAGTTCTTCTATCTCTGTCTTCCTCTTACAAACATAGACAGAGAAAGATGTTTTTTTGGCAGGTCAATGCTAAACAAAACGTGGCCTGGACTTTTCAGTGCAGGGAAGCAGTGCATACAGGAAATCTAGCTGAGCAGCCATACATCGCCCAGACAGCAGTTCAAGATACCCATGATTCCACATCCAAGGCTGTGTAAAGGAGTTTGATGTTGCTGACATAAAAGTGCTAACAAAGTTATTTGCTACATGGACTCTTGCCAACGTGATATTTTTTAACCCAGAATCTTCTGGGGAGGTAAACTCTGAATTAGTCATTATTGAACTTCAGCTCATACTCTGCAATATCTCTTGGAGGGAAGAGGAAGAGGAAGAGGAAGAGGAAGAGAAACTAAATACTGCTGCAAGGGATGAGAGGAAGAATAGCAGTGCTGCCATGCTGATGCACCTTTGGAGTGCCGTGGGCTTAATGTTGGCATATATGTAATGCTAATGACTCCTTATGATGAAGATTTAGGACAAAGGTGTAACAAAAGACATAAACACATAAGGGTCTTTTCCATTTCATTCACTACTTGGTCTGAATTTCTTCTTAATCAGTGAAACAGTGGTCTTCTCTGGGGAATGTTGTCTTGACACTCTTCCTGTCAGAACATCATTTGCTTCTATGCTGGTAAGTCATAAATCACCTAATATTGTTTTACACAGGATTAAACTGGGGTAATTTCTTTTAAAAACTAACAAGACCCCAACCAAACAAAAAACCCCAGGCCACGAGCTGCACCAGGTGAAATGTTCTCTGATGCTTTGCCTTGTCTCTGTTTCCCACAGTTGCTAGGCAATGCTGTACTTAGCGACCAGATTTAACAAAAGGTCTGCTTCCGCTTGGAAGCAGGCATCCATCTGCCACAGCACCAGCAGTGTGCTTTCCATTGGGCTGTGCAAAAGGCTATGGAAATCTCTGTCAGCAATCAGCAGATGGAGACATTGTGTATTGATAGTAGACTTCCAGTTCCCCAGGCATTAGCTGGAGGCTGCACTGTATCTCTGGATAAGCCACAAGAAGCAGTTTGTATGAGCAAACGTTATTGCCCCCTCTTGAAAAGTGAGGCTGTATTGTGCAATCAAGCCCATTCTCATGGGCTGAGGGAAGTAAACAGAGAGGTACCCAGTTGAATATGCGTTTGGGGAGCTGTGATACATTTTGAGACACGTCTCAACCAGTGCAATGCTGTAATAATTTCTACTTACTTTTCCAGAAACATCTTTCCTTGAAAGGAAAGCAAAAGAGAAAGGGCTTACTAAGAGAAATTCAGTTGCCGATAAGATAGGCACGACTACTAACCCTAGCACTCCCACTGAAATGTTCTGTCCATTAATTACAATTGTAAGGTAAAGAAAGAGCCATTTATCTGTTTTTAACAAAAATGTCTCTTAGATAGTATGTATTGGACTGTCCTGTGGCAATGAGTTACTCAGATTAACTACAGTCCTGCTCCTCTTGTTTGTTCTGAACTAGTTTCGTTTTACACATCATTATTTCTTATGAGGAACAGTTAAAAACTTTTATCAATTCATCTTCCTCTCTTGACTATACAGGCTTCTGCTCTAGGCCCCACAGTTACCTCTTTTTCAGGATTACAAACCCACACCCAGTCAGTCCTCAGGTGGAAGCCCTTCCCTGATTTCTACCATCCTTGTCTCCTTTACAGCTTTTCCAGGTCTGCTGAATTCTTTAAGTAATCCTCAGTAAATCCTGAACTCATTAGAGCATTCCGTTTGATCCCTGCAGAAAAAAGGAAAAACTCAACCAGGAAGCTTCTAAAATGAATTTTCATTCAGTAGAGGAAAAAAAAAGTGTTAAATACCTGAATTTTAACTTTTTTATCTGGCCATTTAATGAAAAATACATGCCCATCTCTTTGAGCAAGAAATGGGCATCAGGCAGCTTCTCTTAAGTAATCATCTTGACGAGCGGACTTCAGTAATTTATCTTCTGCTGCCCCTTTTCTGTGTGAATGTAGACTTTCTTTCCAAAGTAGCACTGCAGCAGCAAGACTGGTAGAGAGGTATCTACAGCCCATTGGGTGGGTTTTACAGGCAGAAAGTGAGCAAGGCCTATATAAATCCTTTCAGATGGAACAGCAATTGTTTCCCACATGCTGAAGTGTGCTTAATTCTGAGCTTTTTTCAGTTTTTGTAATTCCCCTTCCTCCAGCTGTGTGTTCAAATAGTGACGTCTACTCGCTTGGTGACTCTTCTCTAAAATTCAGAATGGGCACCTGAGCCAGGGAAGGGGTTGGGAGCTGCTGCTCATGACTGTTCACCCCTGTGATTAGGAGTTAAGCACCAGTATCTCAAGAGAGATGGGATTTAAGAAAGAGCTCTAGTCTCAGTGTTTTCATGTTGATTAGCTGAGGCAGCTATCAGGAAGTCCAGCTGGAGATGTCTACTTTTTTGTATGCGTTGTATAAGCAGATAACGTGCCTTGTTCAACATATGCAGTTAGCCTTAGGAAATGGGCATCTAAACCTTACATGATGCAATGCTGACCATCAAAAAATCTATGTCCTTTTGTGGATCAAACCCTTAGGAGTTGAAATACTTTTAAAAATCTGGTTCTCGGAATCCAATT
This sequence comes from Dromas ardeola, assembly GCA_013398915.1. NCBI lineage: Eukaryota > Metazoa > Chordata > Aves > Charadriiformes > Dromadidae > Dromas > Dromas ardeola. The sequence continues at coordinate 21,879 of VYZM01016023.1, forward strand.
TTAAGAACAGCAACAAGCTCATGTGTTTTCCCATCATCAATTCAATGATTTATTGCATTATGTCCCTAGGCTGTTGACTCAGGAAATTGCAAAAGGTGATGCCAGAAGGACCTCATAGTATAAAAAAGAAACTGGAACTGATTAGTATGTATGTTCAATTTCTTATTCGGTGTCTCCTTGGACCTAATCACTTTATTTCCTGCTCAAGAACTGTGGTTAAGAAAAGATTTTCAGAGCTCTGTTTTTAGTAATTGGGTTCTTAAATCAAGCAAGAATTAGCTACAGTTTCTAAAGACAGATAGGTAGAATCCATTCTATTTAATTTAGAATTCTAACTAAAATGCTGTCTTGCCAATATTTCAAGCACAGAACTCTGCAGGGCAATCTGACTCATGCCTATCATAGCTGTCTAGTTCTTTCTGTAACCTAAAGGGAGGCACCTCTGAAGCCCAGCTATACCCAGCCAGTTCTCTTAGCACTAACATCTTTCCATTGATTGCATAGAGAATTTAAAAGCCCCCTGAGGGCAGTAAAATTCTTCTAAATTAAGCACCAGATTTAGCTAGATTTAGTCATCAACATGTGAGCTAATGTCTAAGCTCCCATTATAATCAGTGGAGAACAGGTCAATACAGTCAATAGAGCCTAAAGACCAATTCAGCTCACCCATTACTAGAGGAAGGATGCAGTTAATATGAGATGCCCTATAGCTTTTGAAACATTTGCATGGGGATTGCAGATATGAAAGGCAACTTAAGGGAGACTTATACCCTTCTGGTCCAAGTAGTGACCCACACCACACCTAAAATGATACTAGACACTTGTGTTTGGACAGGTGAATCCAGCTCCAGCGGAAGATTTTCTGAGATGTTCTGGGTTATCCAGCCTCCAGCGATCACTCCAGAGAGGCATGGGTTTATGGGTCTTATGCCAGCTTTGCCAGCATGATATGAATGTCATAGATATCCTCACTACCACACATTGCTCTCCTTACTCAGCATCTACTTTGCCTGCTCCTCTTCTGAACACTTACGTCTGTTCAAGTAGAGGATTCATCTTCTCTATAAGTTTATTGTTAGACCTCTAAATTCTGGATGTGGATTATCCAGGTTATCCTCCTGAAAGGTAAAGGATGCATAATCCAGGACAGTCTAATCTGCCATGTATCAGTAGACTGTGAAAAAGCACATTCTGGAAGATCATATATGGGTCAGCCAGGCATGCAGGAGGAAAATTACAGTGTTATGCTTTGAGCTGGTATTAAATTTCAGCCAAAAATGTCTGATGTAGAATATGAATGCTTGCCACACCGACCTGGCACTACAATCTTACTTTTTCACTCAAAGAGATTCTCCTAACTATTGCTCAACAGTCAAGCTACTTCTTTTTTGTGCTCTTCTGGCCTTCTGGTGTTTGTACTTCTGGTGACACAAGAAGACAAGAAGTTTGTTTACCAGGGATACTGTCTGATCCCTTCCAGCCTTTTCCTGACAATTAGAAGGCGGTGGTTCCAACCTTTTTAAGATGAGTAGGACAGGGAAGATTTCCAGCTTCCTCATGCTGGCTTCTGACCAGCAGACTCCCACCCACAGAGCAGATAAAGTCAGTAGAGTCAGACTCGGTAGTCAGGCCATGCTTCTGGGAACAAATATACGCACTATTTTTGCCACAGAAACAAGTGGTCTCTCAACCACTCCCTTAACAAATTAACGAGGCCTTGAGATGCCACAAAAAAACCTGATCAATTCCTAAGGAAGATTACTCAGAAGCAGAAAAAATAACCTGTTACACCATAAAAAACAATCAATCATAACATGAGAAAGGAAGGAAGGGAGTTCTGTTTTATATCCTAACGCTAACTGTGTTGTAAATAGTGGCTTTCATGTAGTATCTAGAAAACTATATTTTTAAAAAAATAATATTTTTGTTATCTCATAACTAAGAAAATGAGAGAAAATTATAAACATTTAATAGCATTCTAAAAGAGGAGAATACACATTTTTCTCTGTTAGGCCTGCAAAGCCAAAAAACACCCACACTGAATTCTTAGTCCGAAGTAACTCTACATAGTTCCATCATACATAATTTCCAAAAAATAAAGGGTCAGAATCATCTGCCTCAGCACCATCATTTGGTTATAACCTGACGATTGTCTTTTGGGGGGAATTAGCCAGCTGACTAACTGGTACTATAACATTTACATATATTCAAAGTGAAAAGGGAGTATTTAACTTTGACCTCCAAATTTATACAGAAATTTTATTTTCTAAAAAAGTTCATTACAGAGATATGTGTATTGAATTAAAAAAAAGATTTGAAGTAGATTTTTTTTTTAATTTACTATTGCCACTTAAGACCTTATGTTCTTCTAAAACTGGGACAGCAATAAAGAAATTGATTCATTTTGGTAAGGGAAAGCAAGATCATCCTCTTCCCAGCAATCAAAGTTTGCATAGCAAGAGGTCCCCTATTTTAATAAAGAAACCTATTTGAGGATTACAACCTTTGTTGCATACATCAGAACTTCAGATCTTAAGAACTCAGCGTAACAGATCTTCAAAAGCTGGGAAGAAAATGTCCTTTCCTCATCACAGAACAAGTTCCAAAGACAGGGTCCAGTTTTTGCATCTGGATAGAAGGTTACAGCCTGTGTTCGAGAATCAGGTATGAAAACTTCTTGTTCCATTTTCAGTCCACCTGAAATCACAATGATGTGCTGGAAAGCTTTGGAAACTCCAACGACCTGAAGACATCAGAGTTCTCACTGCAGCTACTGAATCAACAGAATGTTTTGTGTTGAGTATTAGCTGGTAGGTACTTGGCTACAAAATCCTGGGCTCTTAGGTCATTTGTTATGTTTTAGTGTTTCGAAAGTCCACAGCATTTACTTCCACTCTTGGCCAGCTATGTGCCACAGCTATTGTATCAGCAAGCAAAGATATAAGCAGAAGACTTTATGGAGAAGTGTCCTCCTTTTTCCTTTCCTTCCTCCCTAAGGAATTTTTTTTTTTCAGGATATGTTCTCTAACTGATTTGGAATAATTTAGATTAAAAGGTATCAACCAAAGGTTACCAATTACAAAAAAAAAAAATAATTATATATTTTACAATATGAGTTTTACAAGAAATTCTGGGAAGCTTGCTATCTGTCTTTCCCTCTGATCCCTTCTGAAAAATATGAATAAAGGAGCAAATCTGACTCCTATTACCCAGCCATAGGATCATAGGCTAATCATAAAATCATAGGGAGATCCACGTTGGAATGACCTGGAATGGCTGTTAGATGTGCCCAACCCCCAAGCCACCTCTTCTCCAGGGTGAACAAGCCCAGTTCCCTCACTCACTCCACCCCCAACGCAAGTGCTCCAGAACCCAGTGATCTTGGCAGACACACCCTGCACTGGACCTAGTATCCTAAACGTGATCTAACAAGTACCCTTCCCTCAACCTGCTGGCTGTGCTCCTGATAGAGCCCAAGATACTGTTGGACATCTCTGCTGCACACTGCTGCTGGCCCATCTCTCCTGTCTCTCTGCACGGCAGTCCTGCTTGGACATACCAACTGGTTGCCCCTGTTTGGTGCCATCTGCAAACCTGATGAGAAGGCACCACCTTGCGTCTTTGACAAATGTAATTATTACCTGCCTCCAAACCCACAACCCCTCTGAGCCTAACCACCCAACCATTTACTTACCCATCTGGTTGACTGTCCATCCACTCCCATCCCATTAGCATCCTAGCTTGGTTACAATCCTCCTAACAAGACCAAAATCTACCAGCTCCTGCAGCTGTCACACCTTCAAACCATTTCAGTTCTGCAAGGATGAAACTGAGTTAATATTTGGAATTTAACAGGCTGCAGCTCACACGCTCAATCTGCGTGAAGACCTCTTCCATGGAATAGGCAAAAATAATAAGCAAGTGAGATTACTTAAGGAAACCTGTCTGAATGCAAGTATGTATTTCAGATGATTAAGTAGCTGTTGCCATACCAGCTGCTGCATCAGGAAATACTTGTCAACTTGTATCCGCATTTGACTTTATCACAGAGACCAAAGACAACAGAACATATTTATCTTTCTTTAATGACTGTGTTTTGACTACTTGTGACCTATGCTGCGGCTTAGGTATTGATTTTAGTCTCTAATAGGGTAAATATTGATACAGTTACAACTTTTATCAAACTTCCAGTTTGCCTTTCTACACAAGTTTTGTGACCTGTAGCTACATGACTGGTTTTAGCATTCATTAAATTGTTGACTAAGAAAAATATCTTTTTTACAGTGAAAGTAAATAATTAAAGTATTCTCCATTCTTCCAAAATATCTCTGTCATGGTTTAACCCCAGCCAGCAACTAGGACCACGCAGCTGCTCGCTCACTCCCCCTTTTCCCCCCAAGAAGGGTAGGGAGAAGAGGGAAAAAGAAGGGGAAAGGGGAAAAAAACCCTCACAGGTTGTGATAAAGGCAATTTAACAGAACAATAATGGAAAAGGAAAATAACAATAATAATAATAATGGTAAAAGAATACACAAGACACGAGTCACCCACACCACCCAGCGATTGGCTGCCCAGCCTGGTCCAAGCAGAGATCACGGGTTCCTGCCCACCAGCCCACCCCCATTTATATACTGAGCATGATGTCTATGGTACGGAATATTCCTTTGGCCATTCCATTGGTCTGTGTAGGCTCCTTCTCGGATTCTATGGGAAGCTGAAAAAAGTCCTTGAATGGTATAAACATCGCTTGGTAACAACTAAAACAATATGCATTATTGACATTTCTTTTGTACAAAATTTGAAAACACAGCAGCCACTAGAAAGAAAATTAACTCTATCTCAGCTGAAACCAGGACAATCTCTTTTAAAAAATGCTAAGCATTTATTAAAAGTTAATGATAAAACCCTGTATGAATTCTATTTCAGGATTGTGGGATATTTACTTTCAAATACCGATGACGAACATTTTGGAATATTATTTTGACACGATAACTGTTATATTTTTATTAGCCGTAACTGACTATTGGATTAGCTAAAATGGAGGTAATGACACACTAATTCATTTTGCTTGTTTTTTTGTTTCTGAGGGGGAGGGCGAGCACACCTCCTATTGTCCCCCCACTTGGGGTGTCAATGGCTTCACAGCAGGACTCCTGCCCTGGCCCCACTGCAGCCTCTCGCTGCCCGCTGCCAGCAGCCGAAGGCCAGCAGTTGGACTGCGGTGGGAAATGCAGAGGCTGGGCAGAGAAAGGTTTTGCTTGAGGTCCCCAGAGCCTGTTCTGGGACAGAGCAAATGTGCATTTCAGGTGGTGTTCTGTCCACCACTCACATCAAACACCTGCAGGTCTTAGGCACACAAACATGTCAACTGCTCGGCCTTTCCCTTGTCTGACAGCAGAAGAGAGCACCAAGTGTTTTGTTCATTTCATAGCAGGACGCCAGGACAGATCAAGTGAGGGAAAGCCAGGGCAGAAACAGCATCATACAGAAGATATGGCCCAGCAGCAACATAACTGTCCGTTGCCAGGAGGCTGCTTGTTCGGTTTTCCAGAAACTGATTCTCTCTCACAGCTCCCGAGGAGCTGCACTCTGCTGCCCTCCCGTACTCAAGCTCCACCAGGAATACAGCCTAAGCCAGAGGTGAGTTCAGGAGGCATCTGTCAACATGTCCTTCTCTGCCTGTGCTGAAGTTCTTTCCCCAGCAGCTCTAAATTCCTGTCTTTAGCGTAGGGACAGGCCTAACTCCATCCCCTTCTTCCTTTGCAGGCCCATGTAGAAATGAAGAAATCAGGCACACTGTAATTCCTTTTGATCAGAGAAGGGAAAAAAATCCCAGCACCAGCATGTGCTACTGTCGTGCACCCTCATTCTTCTCAGCCTGAAGGAGAGATGACCGGACACCATTGCTGCAGTCCAGCATGAAGATCATGTTGGTGCTAGTCCTTATTCTAAAGCATGAGAGAAGTGAAGTCTCTGCTCCTCCATCCTTCTCTCAGGCCAAAGATTGATGAAGGGTACCTGGCACGGTTGCTTTTCCGTGATCTGTAGAAGAAAATTGATGGTTCTACCTCTGCCATTGACCTTCCTGCCATACCTTCTTGACAGTGGTACCGATTATCTAGATGCAAGAAGGATGAGAAAACAAAGTGAATTGTCTCAGCCACTTAGAAGAAAAAAAGGAGTTAAAAATCCCATCCTCCTTTCTGAAGAATTAAGAATGATGAAATCGCTAAGGGCTTTGTTGTAGACTCTTATTTTTTTGCCTGCTGCAAGGCAAGGTACTGAGAAGATTGAGAGAACTGTTAAGAGAAAACAGAGAGTCTAATATAGATTGGAAGGAGACAGGAGGACTTAAGTAAGGCTGCTAAAATTGCCTTTTTGTCTCAAGAGCCTCTCCAAAAAAAAGTTTAGCCATTCAAGTCATCAAAGGAATTTCACAGCGATCAGAAACCAAATGATTACAATTAATTGATTTCCTAGCTCAAGGAGCAACTACTGTAAAGTTTACTACCATTTCAAAGGAATGCCTCGTCTCAGCAGTTGCTTTTTGTGTCCCAGATGTCTTTCTGCCCTCTCTGTGAACTGAGGGACAGTGGTATGCTGGTTAGTCCCACTTCCACATCAAAACTAGTAAAATCAACCCACAGTTCTCTCCAGGATGTGAATGTTTTATGAAACACCAGTCACCAACCTTGACTGACAGCTCCTCCTGCAACCTGCAGCATCTATTTGTGAAGACGGCGGGCTTTTTAGCTTCATGCTGCACAGCGTCAGAGTCAGGCCTCATGAAAACTGAATTAATCTGGATGACAAAAAGACAAGCCAGTGAGTCCTTCTTTGCCACGGAATGCTTCAGCTTTATCAAAGCCACGTTGTGATCTGTGTCACCACAGATGGACACGAACCAGAAAAACATATCCCCTATCACCTAAGGAATTCTGGACGGGCGGAAAGGCCGGCGGAGAATTTATTTTGGTGACAGCTGGAGGGGCCTGGAACGCTGTCAGCTCTAATATAGTCAGGTTGAGGATTAATTCCCACATGCAAGATGCAGGTACAGGCATGCAGAATTTGGAACCCACTCAATCAGGGGAGAAGCAGCGTCTGCTCTGGTCAGCAGGGGATGTGACATTTGCTACTGCACTCTCTGAAATACACTGGTTCAGGGACTGCATTTCAGCAGAGTATTCTTGGAAACATGCATAACCTGACAGTTTCAAGTTCCTGTGTACTGGAAAATCCTTCTTTTTTGCATGTGAACAATATAGATTTCCTCCCAAATAAAAAAGAAAGATTACAAATGAGATTACTTTAAGTGCAGGTATATCACCTTACTTGAAGACAAAAGCAACTTAGGCCAGGTTTTGGTTTTTGTTATAGCACCATAAATCTGGAATAAATCCATGGGTCTTATCAGCACTATCTCTTATTCATACCAGTGTAAGCAAAGCAAAAAATGTCTAGCTAGATTTTTCCACATGCAAGTGTAAATATCGATTTACATATCTGATGTGTATGTAAAGTGATTAAATTTCTTCTATCATTCTATATATGTATATAGTTCTCTCACATAACTCAGGAAAACACATCTATACATTTGTTTTCTTTTCCTCTTTTACAGGAAGACTCCGGTAAGGACAGGTCATTGGCAAGAGACAGAAGCTGAACTCTAGCTATCATTATCAACATGCCAAATACTTTATGAAACTTTCCAGAAACATTGAGAATTTCAGCCTTGTTTGGAACTTTTCTACAAGCTGCCCTTTCAGGCAACATCAAAAAAAAGAATTTACATTACCTGTACTAAGGGCTTTAGCAATTCCTCACACTTATTAATAATAATATATTGGGGTTAAACAACTAGTCATAAGATTTTCACAGTTGCAGTGTTTCCTACATACATTTTGTCACAGATACACAACTTACCTTTTGTTCTATGAATTCAGTCTGCCTTTAAAAGCCAGAGAATGGCAAAATAACACTTCCTGCACAGCAAAGCTGTTACACTGAGTGTCAAGCATTAGACCTCTCACAACCTGTGAACCTGTAATAGGTAGGAGCAAGATTATGTGGAGAGTCTGATCCCGAATACAGTCCCTCAGCCCTCAGCTGGTTATGTTTTCAGGAGCTTAGGCAAAGACAGACGAAAACAGTTTTTCACCTGAATTTCTGCACATTTGAGATATCTTTAATTGAATCAAATCTTGCTATATGCCAGGTTGAGATGATTTTATCTTAATTTGAGGTTCTCCTTGAGAGGCCGGATCAGTGCACGTATCATCTGAAAAGTCTGAAGCAAATACATAATGGGCTCCTCCAATTCTTCAGAAGGACCACAGAGCAGAGTTAAGCCAACATGCCTCCAGCACACCTATACTGCAGATATGAGATGTTCTGAGGAGGTGAAAGTTTCACTAGTATCCTGTTCTTTGCTTCGTACTAGTCTTGGCATATTCTTTAATTCCCTAGGGCAAGTCTGACCAACTTGAAACTATGCCATCCTAACAGATTTGTACAAGTATAAGGACATGAGACAATATGCAATATGCGTATGAAATGTAGCAATCCCCCGATAAGCTATGAAATGATTCTCTGCCTGGAACTTCCATAACTCTTACAGACAGGATAAGTAAATTAAAAAAAAAAAAAAAAGACAATGAAGCAAAGAAAATTAACTTTCATAGTTGCTGGAGGCTTAACTCTGACCTTTATATGTGTGTGTGTTTGTGAGTACATGTCTTTGCAGAAAGACATTAGGGAAGAAACTAAAATGTGCTTTCTTAGCCCTTCCATATCTGGCAGCAATATCATTATTTTTCTGTGAAAAACTGTTCCATACCCTTTGTAAGCTTGTGAATGTAGTACAGATGCATTTATTATAACTGAGATTTTCAATGACTAAAAAATAAATCACTTTTCTTCCATAAAATCAAACTTCAAGTGTGTCCGTATCAAGTGAGTTAGTCTTTTGAAAGAAATTCATTAGTGCATGATCAATGGAAGAAAAGGAGAAGTGCATCTTTATAAGGGAATAATTTTGCTCCACAAGTAGCTCCAGAAAGCCAGATTCTGGTAAACTGCCACTGGGGCTCTTTAGCACACTCAAGTTACAAAAAAGAGCACCAGGCATCCGCAATCAGCTACTCCTAGACCACTGCAAGCAAAGGTGTGAACACCAGTCTAGACTGCTGCTATGCAAGATACCACTGCTGAAATTCTCCTGCATTTTTCTTTTCCCTAACAGTAAATCACCAGGATGCCTTCAGCAATAAGTACATCTAGACTTAGACTCTAAAAATCACAGTTTTGCACTCCTGCAGAAAATTGCACTTAAAGATAAGCAAACAAAAATATTTACGTTCAACATCATCCTTTGTTTTGTCTTTATTTGGCTTTGGTCGTCTTGGTGTTTTTTTCAATAAAAGCGGACCTAAGTTAAACTGAAGACTTCAAGAAATCTGAATCGTATAATGAAAAGCAATTTACCATTCTGCCTGGAGAGAGAGGTTTTCAATCAGTGAGTCCTTCCTGCAGTGACTTACAGATTAAAAGCACAGAGGCACTTAAAAAAAAAAAAAAAAAAAAGAAGAAGAAAAAAATGCAACTAAGTGAAGAGGAATATAATAAGGTGTAGGCTGAGAATAGCACATATGACAAGAATACAAACTCAATAAAAAAAAAAAAAAAGAGAAGAGTCCTGGGCCAGACACTTTGCAAGACAACATGACAAAAGTTACAGCAGAAAAGGTACATGACAGAGCAAGATGTAGACGCAAAAATAATGGAGAGGTGAGGTAGGAGAAGTACAGGGGTATCCAGTCACAGGTAGGTCTGCAAAGGACTTGGATACTGCATAACTGACAACATATGATTGATTCCATTGGTTGCTGTTTCAACTCATACCTAAAATCACAGAATCATAGAAACGCCTAGGTTGGAAGGGACCTTTCAGATCATCGAGTCCAACCATTAACCTAACTCTGACAAAAACCATCACTAAACCATATCGCTACGAACTCGGTC
>VYZM01016023.1:32233-66667 GCA_013398915.1 Dromas ardeola
GTGCCGAGTACAGGGGGACAATCACTTCCCTAGTCCCACTCACTGCACTGTTCCTGATACAGGCCAGGATGCTGTTGGCCTTCTTGGCCACCTGGGCACACTGCTGGCTCATAATCAGCTGGCAGTCGACCAACACACAAAATATCCATGATGTGTATTTCTTGACATCTTAAAATTATTAAAAATGTGATGCTCCAGGAAAACCATGAACTTTTATAAAATATTTCATTATAATTATATAAGTAATGCAATTAAAAATATTTTATTATATTTTTATTTATGAAATAAATTTATTTATTTATGAAATAAATCACAAAACCTGCTATAAAAGTCCATGATTACTAATTGGAAAAGACATGACCTAATGTTTGAGGTAGCTTACCACTGAGGGATCCAGAGCCCGTAACCCAAAATCTCAGGGTACAGAGGAGCCCACAGCCTGAGCACATACAGACATGTCTTCCTACTTTTAATGCTACAGTAGAGACTTACCTGAGTTAAGCTAATGTAAAAAGGGTGCCCACACCGACAGTAAAAACTGCATCCTATGGGTATGCTGTTATACTGTGAGTTCATACTATGTTCAGTTGTGTTAGGCGTAAAGACTTAGGAACATTCAAAGGGGCAAGAGAAAACTTTGGTTCATAAAATCCCTGCAGCTTTGTCTGCTCACTCCTGGTAACTCTGAGTATCCTCTTTAGAAGTTCAACTAGTGCCAAGCAATCATGTTCTTTTCAATATCCGACCTTCATCTCAGGTGATGCCCAGGCACAACTCACCCACAATAATAGTGGCCTGCCCCCACCAGCTGAATAAAGCAGCTCACATTCTGCTGGGGTGTTCCAGAAATTACTCGCTGCCGTGCAAGTAAGGCTGCCAGAAGCCAAAGACTAAACAAATAGAACTTAAAGTGAGATCTCGTAAACACATGTGAAGATAGTTCCTGCAGCCTCTCACACCAAAAGCAGTCCTGTTTGGTGATGACTCGAGGTAGGTTCTTGACCTACCTCCCAAACACACAGCAATAGGAGAATATTGTTATGACGCCAGCTCAAAACTTTTCAGAGGAAAGTCTGGTGTAGTCATGAGGCAGAAAGAAATTCATAACATGAAGATAAGAAAAATCAATACCAACCTTGAAGAATATTTCTATCACCCTCTGTACCTCAGACCTGTGAATAATCAGTGTGGAGTGCACACATTAATCACGGGTACAGTGGGAATGACTATTGCCAGACAGTTACTGTTATGCAGCATCCCTCTTGAACTGGAGAGGACCAAAACTAGGCACTTGAAACTTAGCACAACACAGTACAATACAATACAATACAACACAACATAATAATTAGTATTTTTCAGCAAAACAGCTTCCTGAGCTCCCTTAGAGCTACTCCTCATGACACCTGAATTCTTATTGGATTGACTTTTTTTGGGTGACCCCGGCTAACCTTTATTACCAGGAAGTTTAGAAGGCTTAGCATGATGATCACCAATCTGAAAGACATTTTTCAGCCCCATTCTCTCCAGGTGCAGGCCTGCAGGAAAAGACACTTTTGGTGCACTTAAAGCAAAACAATACTGCTTACCAAATCTGCTGGGGCTGCTGTGTTTAATGGCACTCACTTTAGAAAGATATGCTGATCTACACACGATTTGTGAGGGACATGATTTCTGACAGCTTTGATTATTTGAGTCTCTGAATGCTTTGGGAACACAAGTCAGGCTAACAGCCTGATATTCTTCAATACAGGGTTTTAAAAATGTGACTGCAGTTGCTGCTGAGCCATGCACATGAAGAAAGTAGTCTACATGAAATTAAGGAAAAGAAACCTCAAACTTTGGTGTAGTAACTCCTTATGTACATGCTGCAGAGAAAAAGGCATCATCTCAAATTAACTTTATTTTCAACAATTTTTCCTAGTCCTACCACAGAACATAGGCTGACTTCTTCAGGACAGATCCATCAAGCAATAGTTATCAAATCTATTTCCCATGTGCTTGCATCATTTTTGTTCCTCCCCACTGTTTTCCCCTCCTGTATCAGAAGAGAGTCAGACTAAATTTGCCTGATATATGAGCAGCAGATATCCACATATTATTCCATGAAGACTTCAGCACCTCTCTTGGAGCTTATACCTTTTCACAGGTACCTTTATTTCCTGTGAGGTATTTCCTGGAAATACCTTTATTTCCATCTGAGAAGGCAACAGACATAAAAAGCAGCAAAAAAGCAGCATATTCTTCCTATTTTCCTGCAAGACTATTCTGCCTTATTTTTCTCCAGCTCCCACAGAGTTAATAAACCACACCTAAAAAAAAATATATACGTAGGATGATAATCTCTGATGTCAAACTCTTCTACCCAGGTTTTAAAGGCCAGAGGCACTCTTATCAGTTCACCTAACTGCTTTCATAAAGTTGGACACAGAACTTCAGCCAGCAGTTCCTGCATGCATTTGGTGACTTCTGGTTGAGATAGTGCAATATAAGCTACCCAAGTTATTCAAGTAATACAAAACTCGGACCATCCATATGTAAAAATTAATTTTCTGTCTATATGGCATGAGTATTGAAACCAAAAAAATGCTATCAGACATTTTATTTTTGCTATGTTTTTAAACATGTAACCAGCATTTCAGCACCTTTTCACCCTTTCAAAAGAAGTCCTCAAAAAACCTGAGCCCTCAGTAATCCACAGATGAAGATAACCTGCACAAAATCAGAGGCAGAAGGGAAGTGCAGCTGAGGTCTACCAAAAAAGAGCAGTATTAAGCTCAGAGGTGAAGAGACTGAAGAGACAACTAGGGAAGAAAAATGGACTTGAAGGATGGGGTATCAGGGACATAGGGCTACTGTCTAGGAGCACTTCGGCTGGGTATTATCTTGCTGGAAAGCTCAGTGGGGCTACTGGGGGCACCAAGGTGAAAAGAATGCTCTCCTTGCAAATAGAACAATTCATATAGCAGATTACATTAGGAGGAGCATGGCTAGCAGACCAAGGGAAACTATAGTCCATCTGAGCACTGATGAAATGCATCTGCAATAGTTTCTAGTGCCTTGCTTTGGTATCCCCAACTCAAGAAGGATGTGGAGAAAGTGGAGATGGTCCAACAGAGGGTCTCCAAGGGCACATGACCTAATTCTGTGGGGGAAGTTGCTCTCCAGAGGTCCTTTCCTATCAACCTTCTTGTCAACCTCATGCAAGTATAATCCATGATGCTTCTGAATCATGAGAGGGTGAGAAAATTATGGAGGTGTAGGGCAGAGAGGGTTGTTTCATTGTTTTGACAGATAAACCAGGGTTTATAAGAATGAGAGTGTGATAAATGTTGGACATTTATTACAAAAGATGTAATCAAAAGATGCTTTGAAAGGTATTTGGTATTAAAGCTTTAACCCCTAGATGTTTCTAAAAAGGGTCAAAATGAATTCCATAAAGTAGAAAGTCAAACATATTCTGTGAATAAAACCAATGCAAAAATGTAGCAAAAAGCTGGAAATGACTCCATGAAGAATCAAAGCACACTCCAAGAAAGCTAAAGAGAGAGAAGTTCATTACAGAGAGGTACAAAAAAATAACATAGCTCTGTTTGGTAAATACAAAAGTGCATGAAGAACTGGAGTTTGAAATGGAAAGAAGTAATAGTGGAAAGTGATTTCTTCACAATATTTCTCTTTATATTTCTTCATAATGGAACCCTTGACCAGAATTCAAATAAGTAATGAAAATGCTCTCTTTATTTCACAGAGGCTTGAAGCTTCTGCTGCTTTCGCCAAAATGTTAAATCAAACCCTTCTGGGTGAAAGTAGAAGTGACTCTGGACATTTTTGTTATTGACAATTTTTCTAAAGACTAGTTTAAAAATTAAGGTTGCCATTATAGTATGTTTTTAGGCACTTACCTACCTCCAGTAGGGCCAGTAGGGCAAAGGGCCAAAGGATGATGAGACCACCTGAACAAAATGCTATCATTTCCTCTACATTCCCCTGAGTTTTCAAATCTTTTTAGGAATTATAAAAGATAACTGTAACTCATAAAGGGAGATAAGTCATACTACAGAATGATTTACTGCAGTAAGCATGATAAAAAACTTCTCGATACATGTATAAAATGCATGATCCCTTGACAAGTCCCAGACATCGAATACCTCAACTATTGCAGTTCCACAAATGTATATAGTAAATGCATTTTACAATGATTAAGGAGGTAAGAGAATCCATAGGTATGCATTTCCTATTTCTCCCTGAAGTCATTAACATTCGGAAGAAACTTTTCTTTTTCCCAAATCAGAGAATTTTCATAGAACAGAAGACTTGGGTTCTTGATAAGAACTAACACAATTTGGAAAGTATTTTATATTTTTTACTTCGTACTGAATCTGAGTATGAGGGATTAGCAAGGAACAGAAGTATACCTGTATGAAGGGAAATCAGGACTGTGATTACAAATTTGTAGTAGTACATCTCCAACAGATTATACTAGGACTAGTATATCTATATACTCTCCTATCTATATATCCTTTGATATGCTATCAAAGGATAGTAAGTTCAATGGACATGAAATAAGATTCACACTAATCCATCTGTCAATATAACGTTGGTCAGTTTTCTTTGGGCATAAAGGATATCTTCCATATAAACCCTTTACAAGCCAGAAATGATACACAGTTTCACTGTCAGCCTCATCCGTAATACAATCCTCACTACATAAAAGAAATCTCCTTTTTAGCTTAATGCAAGTACTTGATTTTTCCTTAATACTTTTTTCTCATGTCATCACCCAAAACCTTCTCAGAAGACTCCCATTACCTCTATGGTCCATTTCTATATTTTTCTAACCAAGTCTGACATGTGCTAAGATTGCCAATGAACAATTCAATGGCATTTTTTTAATTGAAGCAAAATTGTAACTGGTTCTCCTATATGGAACAGAATTGAAACGTCCAGTTAATATGACTGGTATTGATTCTCGTTTCCATGCCCCCCCAACAAGACGTGAAGCCACTAAGTAATGACTTCACCCAAATAAGAAAAAAGGTGATCAAATTTGTCTTCTAACTACATTATTCAATTTTATGCTAGCCACAATTCCAGTGGCTTATTGAGTTGTTCTGTCAAAATGAGAAGATTGACTTGATCTCTTTAAAAAGAGCACTTTCACAGAAGAAGAGATTTATTGTTTACTTTAGTTGGGAACACAGAGGTGCATATCCTGATTAGTAGGCCCTGAACTGGCAAAGTAGTAAGAGACATACAGCCTTCAGTTGCAAACTCTTCCATGTCAGATACTGTGAATGACATTTGAAGTTCTCTTGCCATCCAATCTTGAGTCTATTGAAATAACTTCAATTTGTTTGGTGCAGAATGAGAAAGCAACTCTTTTATGCATCCTAGACCTTTACAGGATTTCTAGAAAGACTTGCAGAGATAATGTAATGGAACAAATAGTATGCTAAACTGTTCTTTAAATTCACGCAGTAGAAGAGACTGGTACCTGAATCTGCTTTTTAAAACAGCAATTAAATGAGCTCAGACAGTGCTGGTGTTCGGACAGTATGTCAATAACATCTGTTGCTGTGGACTCAGGAAAATATGAATAGATACGTATTTTCATAATGCGGTTTAGTTTGCATCTATTTTCTCTACTATTGTGTAACAGCAAGATTATTTAAACACAAAATGGTTTATTTCCAGCACATATTTTCTCATCAAATTAAGCATTGGGAAATGGGTGAATATCTCATCCACTTTACTACAGCCCAAGTCAATTGCGAAGTATTAGCCTGATAATCACTTTTTCAGGAAATTTTATGTAAACTAGCAGGCTTTTAAACTGTTTCTGTTTGAAGAAAGTGCATCACTCCCTTCCATTGAATGTTTGGGAAACCAGCTATGAGTACCTGTTAATGTTGAGTAAGAATGACTGGCAGTTAAGTCACACTTAAATGACTGTCTGGAGGAGTTAATGGTCTGAGGCAGTGTTCACTGCTCAGACAGTCATTAAGTATAAGAATCTACCTGACCTGGAGGTCATTACTGCTTACGTTAATTACTGCAATGACGAATACTCCATGCGACACTCTACCACATCTCCCTAAAGACATCTCTGCATCAAAACCTCCCTCAGATCTCAGATCTATGGTGACATCGGGTAGTCAGGACCAGCACATATAAGTGCATTTATTTTATCAAAGATAAAACGCCAAATGTTTGAACTGACCAGAACCACCAACTAGCTAGCAATCTCTGCCTGTAATTTTGTCATGATCCTAAACATCCCTTCCCACATAGTCACTTATTTTTAGCTATAGATCTCCCATACTTACATTGTTCTGGAAGTACCGCATGTGCCTAAGCCTTTGTTCTTGCCCAGCCTAAACAGAGTTTTTCAACCAGATATAGATCTACTAGGACCTACGTGAAATAGATTAAACCAAAATGGTTCGGTGCTTACTTAAAAAGAAGTACATCAGGAATAACTTGAATTACTACTGTTTATCTGCCAGTAGAAGCTGTGAATATTCACTGAACCTTCAACTTATACATCTGCAATAACTGGACCTCATAAGAGGTCTCTGCTCTGAAAATATTTCAGTCCTCATAGGTAACGCAAGCAAAGGATGGCAATAAAACAAGGTCAGCATTTAAATGCCTTCAAAAAATTTGACCTGAAGAGGCATGCTCAATATTAAGTCTAAGGTGAGAGAGACATGAAGCCCATGCAACCTCCAGGGCTTCACTCGACTGCTTACACTGATGTTGCAGTCACAGTGGAGTTACACCATTCTAAAAACTTTTTATGAAACACCACAGTCATGGTCAGGAGACTTTGTCACAGCTAGAACGCTTTCTAACTGGCCTTTATTTAATAATTTATTTGAATTATTTACGATATTACTCCCCAGACAAACTGAATGTTTATGACCTCCTCATGTCCTTAGTCACTTGTGGGGACCAGCTATTTGCTTATTACCACCAGCCGAAGTCAGGGAGTCTACTCCAGTGAGCAGCTGCTCCCCAGTACACAGAAGGGTTGAAATCCTGGCAATAGATGGTAGACATCTGAGCCCTTTGCAACAACCCACTTCTGTTTTACAGTGCAGTGTATTGCGGTACTACTACATAAAAAAAAAATAAGGTCTGCTTTCCTTCAGATTAGTTAAAACCATTTGTATCTTTGGATTATGGCGCACCAGAACTAAAAGAAGAGTGTAAAGATAACCATTACCAATACATTAATTTTGATAGCTTCCATTTATCTATTTCCAAGACTGTAGAAGTCAATGCAAACAAGGTCTCTTTATTGGATATAATCGATCAAGTGGACAGTTTCTGCAAGAAAATATATGGAAGAATGTAAAAACCTCTCTAAAGGATCATTAATAAAAGGGTGAATATTCTTTCAATATATCCATGTTTTTATAGTAGTCTTATGCACTGCTTGTTACATGTACCCTAATGCAAAATTCGTAGTGCGAGGTCTCTCTGTTGTTGATGTGTTGTATTATAAATGATTATACACATCTCCAGGGCTGTTGGTAACAGTGGGAGCTGGTTTCCTGAGGCATTTACTGTAGACATTCAAAAAATGCTACGTGACTTAAGGGCTTGACTTTTTTTATGGCCATGGTGGCTTTTACAGGAGTATGACAAGGTGTTTTATTAGTGCACTTTTGAATGTTTAGTAATTCAACAACAATGCTTTGCACTGATGGGCTGTACAGCCCCAGCAAATCACTGAGGTTTTAAAAGGCATGAAGGGAAATGGTATTTGATACAAAATCCCAAAAGGAATTGTCTCTCTGCATTTGTAGTAATAGCATCTAATATTTTTTGCAGGTAAGAGGGCCTAACGGGATCATTAATTATATCTTTTCTCTTAGTTCATGCAAACAAAAGAGCAGTATCTTGTAGTCAGCACACTTTTTCACGCTTTGTCCAGAAACAAACAATAGCTTTAACGAGGGGCATCTACAGCTGTTTGAAAACCTCCAGACCTGTCATTCTTAGACGAGGTAGAAAGAAGAATGAAAGCAAGACTTTTATCTTGACCTTTCTGCTTTGAACTATGAATGTAAATGACAATGTGCATTTTCCATACACATGGACTTAGCTCTAGCAGGTAAATCCAAGTGTAAAAATTGAGACTTTCAGGCATAGAAAGAAGGACTTAGATAAAGTAAGGTGAAAATGAAATGGCAGAGCAAGGTATCTAAAACTGCACATTGGCTTTAGGGACTTGAAAGAATGTCATGTCTGATAGTATCAGAAATCATACAAAATGCCTGGAGGATGAAAATAAAAGAGTCAGGGTCAGACAAGGAAAGATTATCCCTATCAAATTATGTAGGAGCAGTAGGAGAACCTGAGCCTGGCTAGAAACCAAAGAGTGAGATGGAGCAGGGATTACATGTGTACCTTACACTTCTTAAGGCTTTGTGCTAGATGCCTGGGTGAGAGGCACTACATTCAAGGGAAAAACAAAAGACTGTCTAGAAATTAATTCCTGAAAGACAGACTGTAGAAAAAAATCTTAAGATCTTCTTGGATGAGGCTAAAGAACAAGCAAGAAATGTGCTTCAGAGCTTTGTCACATAGCTCTGTCTCAAACTCAGGAACAAAATTGAGACAAATCCACAAAGGTATTTGAAATGTCACACGCATTGGAGACCTACTTGGCTTGTAATAGGAAAAACTTCATCTGCTGTAACTTTTCAGAATACTAACTTTATTCGGCTAGAAAAGCACTCTAGATGAGTTGTCCTGTATATTTATGCTTGTCTTATTTTGGAGTTATACGAATAGAACAAGACCTTTAAGAACTGCATATTAAGCATATTAAGTTGTATATTATTTTAAGTTCTTTGACATCTTATTCAATTTCAAATTTATGACCATAATTTTTTCATGTTACTTTTAAATGAAAAATAATTCTAAATAATTTAAGCCAAGTATAGGGGTTTATTCTTTAATTTTGCCATCTGCATTTAATTACAAAACATAGGGGTCAGGCAAAGAGAATTGTGTTACCTTAGAAGGATTTCACAGACAAATGTTATTTCAAAGTTATGGCAAGTAGTATCTTTTTCTTCATTGTTTGTTATATGTTTCCACGATATGCTTTTGTTTAGAAAAGGGTATTATGTATGTCTGGGCAGGATGGTGCTGGCTGCTGGACTGTGGGTCATGTAAAATGAGGAGACAAGGGGACTGAGCATTACTTGTGAGCATCTGAAGAAGAACAGCATGAACATCTTCTGTAACTCAGGGAAATCACGAAATCTCAGCAAACAGGAGCCTTGCTAAATGAGTCAAAGCCATCAGACTGGTGAGAAAAGCAAAGAGCAGACATGCAAACAAAGCTCAGAGGGGACTGATGATTTTTTCATAAGCATGTCTGAGAGAGGAATAAATCATCATGGATAACTCTCATTCTCTCACACAGTCTTCAGCCTTCCACTGGACCTTTTTCCTGGTTGCCCACTTCCTTCCCCTTACTAGGATGCTACCTAATTCTTACCATAACTTCTCATGCCGATCATTATATATTAAGTACCTCCTTGTTTTTTCTACATTTCATGCCTAGCATATCCCATCTCTCAGCTCTTAATAAGGTTCTTGGTAAGGTCAGTGAGAGCAGAGCTCTTCTCTGGTGAGTCAGGAAGGTATGGCAGATGGTGCCCTGATGTGTTAATTAACTGTCTGCTTTGCCTGTGATCTTCCTATTGCTCACCTCCTGCTGTTAAAAGCTGAGAAATAATGGAAGGGGTTAATGAGACAGAAAGTTGCCCAGGTGGTCAAAACTTCATTGCGGCTCCTGAACACAAAGTGCCATCTCAACAGTCAACAGCAAAAGGGATGAAAGTGAACACTATCATTGCACGCCACCTACACTACAGAACCCTTCAGACTGCTGCAGGACTCAGGTTTCCTTGCGAATTTTATAAATATTTTATATATGTTTTTTTAATTTACATTTTTATTTTAGAGATAGAAATATTGTCAAGCTGATATTGACAAAAACCAAAGGGGAGAAACAGTAGTAGTGCAACAGCTGAAAGCAGAGGGGCAAAAACAGAGTCTTCAACAAAGTAGTCAGCCCCACTGCTTCCTGTCTTTTCCTGGGGTACAGAAAAGAACTGTCCCAGATTAATCGCTCACGCACGTAGCTCTTTCCAATCTACCACAGTTTCAACACATTTACTTTTACAGAGATAGCAGTTATCCATGGGTAGGCTCAGCTTCCTTCCTTCCAAACTAAAGTCCTTTTACCTCCAGCTAGCAGCTCTTTACACCAGCCAACAGGGAAACTTAGAGATAATTTATACCTACCTTACTGTGTCCTCACTAAAACCTTGCACTGTCACATGGGAGTCCAGTATTGGGTGTGCTGTCATCAGCTTGTGCTCAACATAGGTAATGCAAAGCTGTTATTCTTTCTTCTCAGACCTTACTTCAATCCCGTTTTTCTACCACAAAAGAGAATCTTATTCTCTTCTGATACTGTGATATCTACCTCTGGTACCCTTACAGTCCTGCTTATCCTTCTGATCAGTGTCATAGAATCATAGAACACTTAGAGCTGGAAGAAACCTTAAAGATCATCTAGTTCCAACGCCACTGCCGTGGGCAGGGACACCTCCCACTAGACCAGGTTACCCAAAGTCCATTCCAACCAGGTCTTGAACACCTCCAGGGATGGGACATCCTTCTCTGGACAATCTGTTCCAGTGTCTCACCACCCCCACAGTAAACAATTTCTTCCTAATAAATAATCTAAATCTCCCCTCTTTCAGCTTAAAAACATACCTCTCGTCCTATCACCGCACTCCCTGACAAAGAGTCCCTCCTCTTCTTTCCTTTAGTCCCCCTTTAAGTACTGGAAGGACGCTATAAGGTCTCCCTGGAGCCTTCTCTTCTCTGGGCTGAACAGATCCAACGCTCTCAGCCTGTCTTCATAGGAGAGGTGCTCCAGCCCTCTGATCAGCTTCATGCCCCTCCTCTGGACTCACTCCAATAGATTCATGTTCTTCTTATCTTGGGGGCTCCAAAACTGGATGCAGTACTTCAGGTGTGGTCTCACCAGAGCAGAGTAGAGGGGCAGAATCACCTCCCTTGACCTGATGGCCACTGGTCATTTTATTACTTCTTGTGCTTCCCCTTGATTTTATACCCATCTGCTTTCTGTTTTCTTATTCTTATGTTGAATACTGGCTGGACCAGAGATTATTGCTTTGTTTTGCATTTGAACACTGCATGGAGTGCAAATAGGTCCTCTAGTTAATGATTACGGCTCCCAGATACACTGGCAATATAAATAAATTAAACAATGTTAATCATAACCTTAGTCACTTCATTCTAGAAGCTGAACAATATCCAAAGGCCGTACAATACCTCTGCATTATTTCTGAATTTCTGGGGATATTTATAGGGATAAAGATTTGAAATGTTAACAACCTATGTGCAAACCAACAAATATCCAGGATGAAACAAGCCTTTCAAGCACAGTAAAGCAAATCTCTGGTGGATTCATTAATGAATTCATTAATACTTGGCAGGACATCAATCATTGTACATCCTTCCAAACAAATCTTTATACGTATCCTTGTTTCACACACAACCCCCTGAGCTTGAATACATTTTAATCCACATCCATCTACTTTTTGTTTCATAAGCAGTTATATTGGAGTTAAAGCTATATCCTTCACTCTACGATCTTGTAAGTGAAAGCCTGCCGGGGAGTCAGTAGGAAGCAGGTCAAGATTATACTAGATAGCTAAAGAAGCTGCTAGGTGCCTGGGTAATTTTTAAAATCTCTCTAATCTCCTATCTATCTCTTTTGGCTCCTAAATTCCTTGGAAAGTATGACTAAACTATCTTGGTTGGCTTTGGGCAAATTACTCAATCTTTGTATTTGGATCAGATTGTTAAAGATACTAAGGTACAGAAGGGCAGCAGATAGTAGATAAATCCAATGTTGAGAAACTGGAGATGTTCCAATATAGGGCTACTGAGATAGACAAAGGCTGAGAGCACATGGCCTACAAGAAGAGGTGGAAGGAGTTGAGCTGGTTTAATTTGACAGAAAAGAGGGTAACAGGTGAGTTAATTACCTGCCTATCACTCCTTGAAACAATTACAGAAATTAGAGAGCTAAGCCTTACAAGAAAGTGGCAAGTGATATAAAAATTGGACACCACCACAAGCTGTGGTTTAGGAAGTTCAAATTGAATACTAGAGGGGAAAAAAATCACAAGAAGGTCAATGCAGTACTCTCTCAGGTTGCCTGGAGAAGTTATGGTGTCTCAGTACTTGCAGGTTTTCAGGACTTGATTGGGCAAAGCCATGGCTGACCTGTTCTGGTACCAGCAATAGCCCTGCTTCAGGGAGGGGGTTGGACTCAAGACCTTCAGAGGTCCCTTCCAGACAATGTGTCTATGGTACTGGAATTCTATGATGCAATTTTTTGAAAACATCAAGACACTGGACGTTTTAGAAATGTCAGTATCTTTAAAAAGCATCCCTTTGTACCTTAGTTGATCATCTGTAAAATGAATACCATACCTCCCTACTTCCCAAGGGGACTATCTGCATGAATCAGTTAATTAATTAGGTGAAGCTGCCATCTACTACAGTTATGAATGCCAGAGTAAAAAAAAAAGAAAAGCACAAAAAACAACAACACAAAACCTAAATAAAAATGTGTGACAAAACCCTCCACTGGTCTAAACTGCTATAGCTCTAGAGACTGAAACAATATTACACTAATTTACTCCAGCTGAGCTACCAGCCCATGTTGTTTATTCGTCCAAATGAGCAATTGTTGAGTGTTGCTCAGAATGAATTATTAAAGTGAGGAATTTTTGCACTCTAAATATCGTCTCTCCAAAAAGCGATGTTTCCCTCAATTTGGTATCACCATTGGGGAAACTTTAGAGAGTTGTGAAGGACTGCAGAAAGAACTATGTATAAAGAACTATACTTACTGAAGACTAGTTATGGTAATGGACTGCTAAGGACTAAATAATCACACATACTTTTCAGGAAGGGAGACTGTTTATCACATTGTGCTAAAAGTGTAGCAAAAATTAATACCTGAAAATTCTAAGCTGTTATATTCCTTCAAAACCATTTCTATTTTGAAAGTGCAATCTCTTATGCAAATCTGAAGGACAAATAAAGGACCCTTACCATACTTAATTGGCCTCTGTGTTTGCCTGAGAAAACATTGCACAGTCAAGCAAAGCACCATAAATTTAAACAGTTTTCAAACACACCTCCCAGGAGACAGAAGAAAAGTTTGTGAAAAGGTCAAGACTGCAGTCATCAAAGTAGTGGAACCAGTGCCTGAGGAGAGGACTATCATTCACAGGGAATGGAAGGGTGCCAGATAAAGATGCTTCTGCCCAGATTTCTTCAACCCATCCTTAAGAAGAGGGCTAATTTCTTAAGGAGCCGTTAGACAATTATGCTGTCTCCTTGAAAAAGGGGCATCACTCAAGAAATCACTTCCAACGAAAAAGGAAGTCTTTTCTCAGAAGCCAGGTCAACTTCACAGGTAGTCTAGTAGGGAGACTGAATGCGATAAGCATTGTAAAAGGGTTTAGATTAAGTTAAGTAACTCTTTATTGCTATAGAAAGCCAGCTGAGCTTTGAAGAAAGAGCAGGTAATTAATTTAATAGGGTAAAAGATACTGCTAGGACTGGTCAGTAATTAATTAAATTGGAGACTGGTGCTCAGGTAAAAGACTGAGCAAAATCCAATAGACTTAAGAGCATGTACCAGTGAATTAGCCACTGGCAGTTTGAACAAACTTCCGTACTGTCATATATAAACCTTATTTGTTAGATGATCTTTGCGTGGTGGTACAGTTCAAGAAGCAGGAGGTGATAGGGCTGCTATCCATAAGTACCTGCCATTTGGAACCCCCTGAGGGAAGACAGTAGAAATACAGCCTCTTCTTTAGTAGTAATAAACTATATTCATAGCATAAGAAATAGAGGATAATGTATCATTAATAAAGGGAAAAGAACGTACTAAATACAAACCTCTATGTCAGCTATAACTCTTCTCCAGAGAAGGCTATTTAAGGCAAGACAGCCTCACTCTTTGTAGACCACAAGAGACTGTTCTCTTAGTGTCCCAGCAATAAGAAGGGAAAAGCATAAGGGAGCACTAGCAGAGCATGGTTGTACTGCTGAACTGACAAGCCCACACTGACAACTTCCTTCAGAGCTGTCGATGTTTCTACAGGGACAGCTACAGACAGCTTCATGTTCACGTAGCCCTTGTAAGCCAACGCTGAGTCCAAACCACAGCTGCCCCGAGGGTTTACTGTCCAGTGAACGCTCCTGCATCCAGGTGGGCTTGCAGCTTCCAGCCCCTGCATCTAGCCCTGCTGGACACCAGCAAACTGAATACACCAGTGTCTTCCGCGTGGGTATAAATATACTCAGTATAACTCTGATTGTTCTTTGGTTCCCTTAATATATAACCTCTTCTTCTGTTTGAGTTTTCATAATTTTGCCTACACAAGTCTAACAAAATAACATGTTCAGCTGATTTCCAGTATGGTCAGCAAAAAAGTCTGATGTGCTTGGACTGTAATAGAAGCTATTTACTAGCAGATACTGTGATGGTTATCCACATATTGAGAAACCAAAGCTATCTTCTGTATGCACCAAGTGAGGCAAATATCCTGTGAAAAACAGCATGCAATTATATGGTTGAAGGCTATTTTAATGTATATGTGTCAGAGGTACTCTGCATGAGAGGTATTTCCAAATTTTTTGAAAGCTTGGTTTTACAGCCTTGGTAATGCTCTTTTAACATAATTTCTTATCTTTCCTCATGAACTCCTTTCTGTGGTATAATTTCAACTATCACATGAGTCAAGAGGAAAACTATTATGAAGTGAATAAAACATAAGCAGCCTGAACTGGATAACTGATAGCAGTAGCAAGTCAGCATCATTCAAGATTGTGTCCACAGTAGTAAACTGAAGTGTTCCAGGACATGGGCATGGACCCTGAAACTTGTACATCTACACATTATACTTATAAATTGTTAGAATAGCCCCCACCATGTTTTGTTCTGTGCCAGCTAGCCTTCTCCCAGATCAGTCGCTTAAAAGCTCCATCAGTGGCCAGAGATAGGCAAAAATTAAATTTGGTGCAGTCACTGTGTTCTGAAGCATGAAACAGTTTAGATGTGGC
Source organism: Dromas ardeola (assembly GCA_013398915.1). Classification (NCBI taxonomy): domain Eukaryota; kingdom Metazoa; phylum Chordata; class Aves; order Charadriiformes; family Dromadidae; genus Dromas; species Dromas ardeola. The sequence goes on from VYZM01016023.1 coordinate 47,450, forward strand.
CAGGCAGTACTAGCTGGCTTCGCAGCCACAGCTTGGGCACTAGCTCTGACCCATTCAGTAGAATAAGGGTAGCCTGTTAGCTTGTCCTTCACAAGCTCGTTCCCCCTCAAGTGGCATTTTTTCTCACGTTTCTCCTCTTTACTCCAGTTCCATCAGGTTTCCCGAATGAGTCTCATCTCATCTCAGTTTCCCTTCTTACCCGTTCACCACCAAGCTCACCACCCCGTTTTTCTCTGCCATTGTCAATGTCCCAGCTGATAACACCTGGCATGATGCAAGGCTAAAACAGAGTGCTGAACATGTGAGCCCTTCAAGTGCAGGGTCAAAAACTCTTGGAACCCAGTCAGGAATGCTGCCCATGGTGGACAACTCAGTCTAATCATATACCATAGAATTATAGAGTCATAGAATGGTTCAGGTTAGAAGGGACCTTAAAGATCACCTAGTTCCAACCCCCCTGCCATGGCCAGGGACACCTCCCACTAGACCAGGCTGCTCAAAGCCCCATCCAGCCTGGCCTTGAACACTTCCAGGGATGGGACATCCATAACTTCTCTGGGCAACCTGTTCCAGTGTCTCACCACCCTCACAATAAACAATTTCTTCCTAATATCTAATCTAAACCTCCCCCCTTTCAGTTTAAAACCGTGACCCCTCGTCCTATTGCTCCACTCTCTGAGAAAGAGTCCCTCCCCATCTTTCCTGTAGGCCCCTTTTAGGTACTGGAAGACTGCAATAAGGTTTCCCCGGACCCTTCTCTTCTCCAGGCTGAACAATCCCAACTCCCTCAGTGTGTCCTCATAGCATAGGGGCTCTATGGTTCTACGATTCTACGATCCAACCAGTTCCTTATCCACTGAGTGGTCCATCCATCAAATCTGTGTCTCTCCAATTCAGAGACTAGGACATCACGCAGGACAGCGTCGAACGCTTTGCATTAATCCAGTTAAATGGCATCTGTAACACACCAACCCACAGTATTTTCACATACCGGTTACCATCATTGTAAGCACCTACTTTGGCAACTGCAATAGTTGCTGCAGCTCTGGCAATCTTCTCATCACAAACCAGAACAAACCTGCTTTCTAACAAACCTGAGAGTTTTAAGCTCTTGACAGGGCTAGTTTTCAAATCAAAATGGGGAAAAGTATTTGCTCTGTTGTGGAAAGCAAGACCACAGTTCTCATACGAGACAGTGAGTCTATGTTCACATGTGCTCCTGTGAATGACAGTTCTGGTACTAGTAAGTATTATGATAGTTGGATGCATTTGAACACTAGCTGATGAAAATGTTATGTATTATAATTTTAAAATAATGTAAAAATATAAGATCGTTTAATTGCCTATGTCTACCCTTGTTATTTAATCTAGAATTGAAAAGAGAGATGTGTCCCTATCAACCTGTTTTATATTGTGTTAAACATTTCTTGCCAGGTTTTTCAATAATTCTCATTTAATTTATGAAAGTTAAGAGAGCTTAGAAAATGGATGAATGGTAAAGTAAGTGTTATTTTTCATGGCAAATGCAAAAATATTTCAGTACAACCATTTTAAGCTGTTGGGATACCACTGCCATTTCTTTGGATGAAAGAATTCCTTTCAGTTCTGTTTTCAGTTATCAGAGACTCTGGTAATAGATATAACATTTCTCTGAGTACTGAAGGCAGCAGAGAAGCATCTCTATCTACTCCTAGAGGAGTGTGATATGACAAGAGGTAGTTGATGTGTCACAGTTGGGCCAAAAAGGAATTACTATATAAAACTGTGTATCTATAAATGTAATTTCCAATAAAGACTAGATGGGTTATGTGGAGTGCTGTCCTCATCTCAGAGGGATTCATAGGAATAAGTCTGACACCAGCATTGTAAATGCCTCTTTTGGCAACTGCAATAGCTACTGTAGCTCTGTCAGTAACTTAGATGAAGTTTCAGGATTTAAAGTCACTTTTATTGGCAGATGGAGCACAGACCAGGAAAGCTGTATTTTCCTCTTCTCTCTTCAGAAAGCACTGAGGAATCTTTTAATTTCCACTTGAATAATCACCAGAAACAGGCACAAGCCTGGTTTTGGCTTTTTTCTCATGCTTTATTTTAAGTAGGTCATTTTCTCAGATGGCTTTTGAAAACTGTTATCTATTTGAGAGCGTGTCCTGATAACATAGTTGATGCCAATTATGCACTCTCTGCCCTCTTCTCAGCAGTTCTGTTAATCTATTAATTTGTTCTAAAGTGGCTAATACATTGTGCCCTTAATGCCTGAGAGCTGCAACAGTGGTCTGTAAACTGCTGAATGTTATATTCCACTCTATTCAAGATCCCCTTCCTCAGCTGAGGGACCATCTGGGCCACCCATCATATCTGGTTTTGAGAGCTCCCTCAAGACCAAGAACAGAGCATTTCTAACAAGCAGGTGACAGCTGATTATTTAAAAAACAAAACAAAACAAAACAAAACAAAACAAAAAAAAGCCAACACACCACCAAAACCACCTACACAAATTCCTCTATAAAGACCTGTGAGAAATAAACACCATGTATGCAACCAGCAAAGATGACAGTTTTTGGCACTGACACATGCCAAAGAGCTGGGAAGTGTCAGACCAGCTCATACAGCAACGCTGGGCTGCAGCAGGTTTAGACTGTAGGATTCAAAATGAAGGGCACTGGTTTTGTCACTTAAATTAGCATTGCAAGGGGGAAAGAAGACAAAGGACCAGGAATGGAAGGATGTTCTATTCCCTCCTCTCTTCAAAACTGACCAAAAAATGCAATAAACTCTGAAATAAAACATTTTAGCTAGCATGACATGACAGCTGCCACCCTTTAAAAACTAATAACTGCTAGACATAACCATAGAGGTTATGTCACACAAGCCATTTTTAAGTTAGAGAACAAAAGTTATCCCACGGTACATCGTCAGTCTCAATGATGCGAGGAGGGAAACCAGCCCCAGCAGTACCGCACACTAGCAGGAACCAGCCAAGCTTGACCCAGCTGAGCTGCCTGTGAGCAGTGGCAGCTGGTTCCACAGAAGCACCTGTCCTCTTCATGCCACCCCAGTGCCCAGTACCAGCCACCAGTGCATGAGGTGACATGAGTAATGTTAGTCAAGTCTGAAGGTTTTACCCCCTTGACCCTCCCTCAAGAGGGAGAATACAGGCAGAATAGATTTCCAGATTGCCAAATTTTGGAAGTTCATTCTCTTGAAAAATATACATGCCATGTACTTATTCTGGAAAACTGAGGGCATCAAAGCTTCAGCTATAAAGGTGATTCCTTGTTTCTAACAGATCCTGTTCGAAACAACCTCTGAGAAACCTTCATCTACTGAACAGATGAGCTGAACAGATGGGTTACTGAGTTCGCTTGTACCTGAGGAAGGGTACTAATAAGTTGGTCTTCACAGACTGGTAGGAGACCCTACTTGGAGCAAAGCAGTGAGGTCCCTCTCTGCAGGAGCTGACATGCATCCATGCCAGGGTATGCACCCATGCTGGTGTCCTGAAATCTGTCACCTTGGACATACTGTCATATTACCACATCTATTTTCCATCCCTCTGCCAGCTTCTTCGGTGCAAGCTGTGGAACCACTGCACTGAGGTCTGCTATGCAATGCTGACACACCCTTAGATCCTCTGTGCTCAGACCAACAAGGTCTTTGTAGGTAGGGATCAGGATATTGAACTTGTCTTGGCCTGTAGGACCAACATTGATTACATGTGTTGCTAAATACATGCACCACAATGTTCCATATCAATAAGAAGTTCCTAAATGCTGATGGCAAACATATTGTATTACCATAGGTCACATTCAATAAATAACAAAGGATGGTTTTAGGAGATCTGCTTACCTCCACCCAGATGGGACAGATGGTTTGAGCCACCCAGGCACAGCAGAAAGCATTAATCGTGGACAGAAACTTCATGACCAAAGTCTATCAGGAGAGAATAGTCAGAGGAGGAAACAAATAGGCTGTGACATTCACATATTATATCCAACATGTGACAGAAAGGAAAGAAAAATCAGTTGGGTATCCACCGTTTAACAGATTTAATTAATCAGCATAGCAATTGATAAGACTATCTTCTCCTCCTGTTTCTCGAGACCGGTACTACATATATATTCACTTTGTTCTGTGTGGGCTTCTCAGTATTCAATAATATCTGTTCATATTTTAGAAATTTCGTAAGAAAGCACAGCTAAACCCCATGTGCACTAAGGTAACTAATGGAACGTGGCATTGCCGTAGAGGTAGTGAGTGCTTTTGAAAGGAAAACGCTTGTTTTTTCACTTTTCACGTATTTATGCAGCAGCTAATAACACGTGAATGTAAGGAAACTTGGTATTCTCTCTCAAATAGAGAGTAAAGACTAACACCACAGAAACATGTAAATTTATGTCAGTACCTAAATAATGAATCGTGTCAAAATACTAAATCAATTTCAGTTCTTATAAATGATAACAGATGTGATTTTAAATGTCACTCCCTTGAAGTACTGAAGGGATTGCTATAATTAATCATCTGAAATCAAATACATCATTTGTAAAGTTCTTGAAGTCAGACAACCCAACATGCAGTTTTTCTGATCATTTCCCAAAAGATTATAGCCTATTCTAAACAGCTACACTGTTTTTATTAAAGAGTTGCCACACTTGGCTCCAGAGATGATAGCCTTTTAGGGAAGAGGGTGAAGCCATTACTATATGCGTTGTGTTTGTTGCACACCTGAAGCTACCAGCGCAGGCACAGTAGTTTACACTCTGCATCCAGATGCAGCGGTGTAAGTCCGGCACCACCATTAAAATCCATGCAGTTATTATGAATTGACACCAGCGTAAGCAGAATTTAGTCACAGTGCGTATTCCTTTTCATTAAAACTCTAAAGCATTTTGAAGGCCCTCAGGTAAGAAGTCCCGAAAGAAATGTAAAGTATATTAACAGTTAATTGATGCGCACACTTTCATACGTAGCAAGTCTGAGTATAAACTGCGATGGACTGTGGAAAGAGAAGTCTAGAGCCTCTGAGTGACATAGCACAACTGGGTTCAAATGCTGGGGAATGAAAACACGGTCTGTACTCCCACACCTGCTCTAACTTACATTGTGTGCTTGGCCCGGCTCTGACTCCCTCGGTGGCTGTGTACATCTAGGCTGGGACTGAAAATCTGGTAGTCCTGTATGAATTTAAACCATGTGATGGGTGACTTGTGATCTCAAAGGTATGCACACTGACAGCTACTGATATGGCCTGCGTTTTCATGTTTATTCAAATGGGCATGAATATTCAAGAGCATCGAATCTACAGAGCATAGAGAAACACTCTTTAAATTGTTTTACCCCTCCTGTGCTCCTCCCATCCTAGAGCAGTGGAGCTGGGATACAGGTGGCTAAAGCATGTCCAGCTAATGGCTGGATGTCTGCTCTGCAGAGGCAGCTCCCAGCTCCGTCTCGAGTCCACACAAGTGTGTGAGTGAACAAGTGCAGGGATAACTGCGCTTTGGGTTGTACAAATGCACATACCTAAATCTTTCCTATTCGTGCCACTTCACTTCTACCATGCAAAATTGTTTCCTGTAATTGCTTAGGGATGAACATCAATCATATTTTCTGGCCAGAGTAACTGGTTGAATGGAGTCCTAATCATCTTCTTTTTCTATCTTGCTTTTCCCTCTACTTATGTTTCTTACCTTTTGCTATTTCTTCTCTTTTGTGGGACCCACCATCCCTCTCATCATGAAGGTCATCCCACCCACTCTATCAGTAATTTTGGGGTTTTGTCATCCCTTTTTTTCAGCTGCTTGCCAGAGCCACCAGCTAGGGTGGCTCCGTCAGTCATCTGCAGATCCCTTGTCAATTCGAATGGTCTCCAGCAGACGCTCCAGTTCTCTGTATCAGGTTGCTAAGCAACATGCTTATTGGAAGGGCTTTTTCTTATTATTATTATTTGGAGAGGTAAACTTTTTGTTACATTGCAACCATTTCAAACATACTTCCATGACATAATTCCTTTTGGTTTAAAATACAGGAAAACGTTGCTCAGGGGAGTGAAGGAGCAAAGCAAATGAATCCTGCTGTGGTGCAGAGATAATGTGATATTTGTCTGCATGGGTACTGCTATACAAAAAAAAATTGACAGGTATAACAACACAGCCTTATGTTTTGTGATTCAGAAAGCTTTGCATACAGAACCTCATCCTGATACTGTCTTCACATTCTTTGCCAAGTGACTGGAGGGGGAAGAATTAAAATTAGTCTTAGTCAGAAGCTAAGGAAACACTGGGAATATTAATGTTCTAATTAAAAGAGAGGAATCTTGTATGCCCAATGAAGCCTCTCAGTGGACCAAGTCCTTGAAAGGAGAATAAAAGGAAGTTGCAATAGATGGGTACCAAAGAGATCTTTTTTTTAATTTTTTTTTCCTAATGTTATTAGATCAAAGCAGTAACTCTATTTTAAAGAAGGCAATTTTCCTATAAGCAGTTATTTATATTGGGGAAGGCTAGCAAAACAAAGGGGTGTGGGTTAGGAGCCTGGGTTTTAATCCTGGTCCTTCAGAGACTTTCTGTGTAACCTTAGATAAGTCATTTATCCTCTGTGCTTGATTCTCCTGATATAAATTTTAGGCGTTTCCTTCCTACCTCATAGGATTCACCACAGCAGAGTCAATTAGCGTTTCTACAAAACCTTTGGTGGAAGGTGCTACATAAGTATAAAGTAATATTTTAAAGGGATTAGAACTTTCCACAGAAATATTCTCTGGCTCGTACAAGATGCTTTTGCTCTCCACTTGAGAGATTGTTCCTGTAACCATTACTGCCCCCCCACCCCACCCCCCACCCCAGTGTATGGCTGAAATATTCAAAGTACATACAGGAATGTTGTGTTTATGAGAGATGCCAGTTTGAAAGGTACAAAGATGGAAGCAATCTAACCACAAGAGATGTCCAAAGCTAGTGTTAAAAAGGCACGAAGTCAGTTATTGTGCCTAGCAGACAATGCTGCCCTTAATCTCGACACAGTAGTTTTTCTCCCGATGCTTGTGTAGTTATCTCTATTAATCCAGACATTTAGACACTTGCCTCATTTGAAGGTAAATAGTCTTATGCATCTCTAAGGGACTCTTTCTCTGCTTAGACTTAGGCATGTAAGGAGGAGGAAGGATGAAGAAGATTACAGTCTGTCAAATAGGATTTATTTCATCTGTGAATAAAAATACATTTCTACAAATACTAAAGGAAGTCCCTTGCTCTAAAAAGTTACAGGACCAGGAAAAAGAGCAATAACAAGCGATGCAGAAAATTTGTTTGCATTCTGGGCTTCACTCGTCCCAAAATTAGTTTGCTGAGGCTTAACAAAATTAAATTTAACAATCAGCAGGAAAGTAAGCCAAAAAAAGAGGTTCAATATTTAGTAAATTAATGTATTCAATTCAGCAGGGTCTTACGACTTTCACTGTATGCACTAGGGAAAAGGAATTAGGACAAACCATTTTTATCCCTTTGGGCTCAAGAACATTCTCAGAAATCTACCAAGTTTCAAGCAGAGAAATCCCAAAGGACTGGAAAAGGGAACCTTTAAAAAGGAGGTGGGGGGTGGGGAGGGATCCAGAGAATTACAGAGCAGTTGACTTCAATTCCCAGAAAGATTCTGGAACAAACTCTTAAACAATCAATTCAAAAGCAGCAGAAGACAGTAAGATAAAAGACAGCCCACTTGAGTGTGTTAAGAACTGATGATGTCAAACAATCTAATGTCCTTGTCTGCCAATATAATTGGCATAATGGATTAAAGGGAAGCAGTAGATATAATGTATCTTGCTTTTGCAAGGACTCAGAAACTGTCTTGAGACACATTCTTCTATAAAGGCTGAAGAAATATTACCTAGATCAATTGTTCTTACACCGTAAATACAAATACCAGCAGTGCTACATGAACCACTTCAAAATGATGTGCAGCAGCAGCTGCTTCTTCTGCGCCAAAAGCTGTAGGCGTGAGACGTGCACTGTGGGCTTAGCTGCAAGAGCAGGGCGAGACAGAAGATGTGGCTGCAGAGGTCAGACGGGTTAAAGTGAGTGAAAGAAAAGGAAATTGGAAGTGAAGTGTGATAAAAGGAAACAGGGAAAATGAAAATTATGGGTAGGATCCTCATTTAAGTACTTAAAGCATACCTGGAGGAGTAGGGCAGGTGGGGAGCAGCAGGTTGAAGAGGCCTGAAGATGGTCAGTGGATTATAGGTTAGCAATCTGGACTGGTAAATCAGAGTGTACATGAACATATTTTTGTTTGGGCAGTAAACTTACCGTAGTGGACTGTGCATCCATTGTAACATTGATCTGTGCCCTCATTTTCAAGAGGTTTAGAATTTGGCAGCTGATCTGCATTGGAGCTAATGCACTGTTGCTCTGTCGGAGCTGCCCACAGTCGAGAAAACCTGGACAAGTGTATAAAAATCCTGAATTTCAGAGACGAAAAATAGCCTGATAATTATGACACACTCCTTAATCGACACAGAAAGCGAAATGCCACCCGGGAAAGTTGTAGAAACACTTTCTTTCAAGGCTTCTGATGACTCTGATACTCACCTGTGAAGGAATTTTTATGCTGCTTCAAAAGAGAGGATTCCATATAATCCTCTGAGGTCATCTTCATTTCCATGGGGACATTCTTTTATTGGCAGTTTAAAGTCTGAAGTGGCACTACACTCTCTGGACAAGGTCCAGTGAAACAAAGGACAATCCTGCCACCAAAGGCCAGACTTGCAGGAGACAGGCAAGCTGGAAAAGCTGACGTCTGTCCCTCAGAGCCTCACCTCACCAGTGTGCTAAGGGGAAGTCTGCCTATTATATGCCCTCCTTTGTTATTAGCAAAAATTCTGTTAAGAGAAAAAGGAAACACCCTATATATGAGGAGCTAAAAATTCACTGCCAAGCCAGTAAGTGCTTTAACAGTCAAATAAAAATATAAGAGTTACTGATAGTCCAGTTGCAGGAACACCAACACTCCTTGTCCAAATCGATTTAGAAAAAAAGCCTGCTTCATATGCTTAAAATTGTTATACAGGAAAGCCTACAAACATGGACCCCTTTTCTTGGGTGTCATTCTCGTCCTTCCTACAAGCTTGGACAACGCAGGCTGACAGCTCCCTGCTCCTCCAGCAGCAGAAGCAGGAGGTGTTACGGCAAACCACCATCCTGCTGTCCCCAGCGGGAGGAGTGTCATGCTCATGGTGGGACTTTCTTCTCCTCAGGCCTGGGCATGCTCCTTTTCCTTCTCCTGGGCTGACAGCTGCAGCCTGGCAGTGGCCCCCAGCCCCAGGCACACAAAAAGCGATGGTTTGTCAGGCGGTGACTGGGGAGGGAAGGGCGTCACCTCCAGCACACAGCTGGGGGCCTTCTGCAAGCAGGCAAAACAGTCTAAACTCGTGGAGTTTTACTTAATTTAATTTAGTGCCAATTTATATAAACTTTTAACTAGTGATTCAGGCATTTAGGAATAAAGAAAAGAAGACAATGTACCAGGGGAAATGATTTTCTTCTTCTTTTCCCAGGCTCAGCTTTGGTCCAACACCTCTCCTCCTTCCAGCACTGCTCCTCCACCCTTCCTCGTCCCAGCTCCCTTGTTTTCAGTCTGCATCACACTCAGGCTCTCCTAATCCCGTGGGAGAGGTGATGGGTGCGATGGGAGGTTGGAGTCTGGCTGTAATGGTTTCTTTTTGCCTCTCCTTGCTTCTTACACATTTTCCTCCACTGCTCCTTGATTCTTACTGCCCTTCTGCTCATCCAGAGGCCTCAGTCCCTTTGGGGATGGCCTTGTCCCTTTGTGGATTACCCATGGCTGGAGTCCCTCAGGGGTGTCCCTGCTCTGGCATTGGTCACCCATGGACCACAGTCCCCTCAGATGTGCTCTTGCTCTGTGACAGAACACATTTTTCCAAGAGTGCATCTCCAGCTGTGTCCCCAGCAAGTGTCCCCTTCCAGACGTTTCCTCCTGTGTCTCCTCAGGTGTGTACTCACATAACTGTTCAGGTGAGTCCACATGTATCTCTTGCCTCTGGCAGCTTCCATCCTTTCTTAAAAGACATCCGAGGACCATGCGCTCCTCTGACTGGCTGCAGTTTTGGGGCACAGTGTGGCGTTCCCAGCTGCTGCTGAGCCATCTGGAACTGGCCATGACCTCCCCAGGCAGTTCCTGCCTCCTCCTACACAGGTCACCCTGCGGCCCCGGCTGCACACACCCCACCAGGTGTGCCCAATGCAACTTTTAATAGGAAAATTAATATTCAAGACAAGCCTACATGTCCTAAGAAAAAGAAATGGGCTTCAGGAAACATCCTGGGCTAGGAACTGGCTTTGAGATAGGGAAAGGGCCCTCAGTCTGGGCCCCCTGAGTCTGCTGTGAACATAGAAATCAAACGGTTCCCAGACAAAATTGCATAGGATTTCAGCTCTGAAGATGAAGGATTGAGGGCTGAAAGTGAGGTTAAGGCTGATTAAGAGTGACAGAGCAAAGTTCCTTTAGCAACCTGCGATTTACATTTTTTACTGTACTGTAAAGCTTTGGGAGACATCCCGTGGTTAGAGTGAATGCTCTGTGAATTCCTTCTTCAAATATCACAAATATTTGGCATGACATCTTTAATTAGTCAGTCTTTATAGACTGAGCAGTACATCCATTTGAAACTGGCAACAGCATAGCTTATTATTGAAAAAAATATATCTGCTACTAATGCCCATGTACATTCTTTAAAAGAAGATTAATCCTTTAGAATCGTAAGAGTCTATATAATTAGGAGTAATGGAATCCAATTAGGAGGAAAAAATCAAGGAATCAGCAAATATCCCTGACACTGACATCTATTTGGCTGGGGAATGGCATCTCAAGGAAAACGGTGTGCACTCCATCTTTTGTTCAGTTCTCATTTAAGTGCCCAGAACTTCAATAAATGTTCAATATAAAGTAACCCTGCACTGACAGAGTGTGAGTTAGAGCTTTACTTCATCTAACTTTTGTTTTTATATCATATTTCTTGAATTCAAAAAAGAGAGGTTTTCCCATAAACCATACAAGCCATTATTTATATTCTCAATATGGATTAGACTACAGTCAGAAGGAAATAGTTATAGATATCTACAGCAATTTAGGGCCTTTTTGCATTGATTTATTGATGGCTAATCCAGAATTCAGCTTCACTAAAAGATGCAAATTTCCACCTAAGGTTGCAATCATTGCTTTCAAATCACCAGCTATGTTCCATCAATATTTACGGGTATTGCCTCCAGAAGAATAAAAAAATACAATGTAAGCATCGAATGGTCCAAATCCAAAGCTGCACTAGAATATACCTTCCTTGTGGCATTCACTGAAATAATAATTTGTTCTTGCCATAAATTAAAGCTGTGTCAGTCGATCAGCTTCTTCAACCACTGCCTCCGACCTGCTGGCACTTTTTAAGAAATGGGACAATCTGTGCTCAGTATCTCACCAGTTTCTTCTCACCCATAGCCAATGAGGCAGGTGATTTTCCTGCTGGGTTAATGAGCTGGGATAGTGCTGTTCTTACTGTTACACTAGCCTGGCTTCACACCATACATTGGTACGATGCAGATGCTGCCAAGATAAAGAATCCAGGTTATAGTCAGCATTTGTTTTGGTGAAAACAATCTAGGATATTTTAAAGGGGAATAATAGGAAGAAACATACCACTTATAAAGTGCTGTTGAAGAAGAGAGGGTAATTTTTAAATTATTTTAATAGAAAAGATGGTCTTCAAGAGTGAAGTCCTCCCATGCTAACATAAGTAGGTTGGAGTGCAGCAGCACAGAATACTGTCTACCGTCTCTGCAGGTTGGCAGTGGGTTCCCTCTCCTTGACCCCGCTTTTCTTCTGTGCAGACCTATAGCTTTGCAGGGACAGGTATTTCATCATAAACAGAAGAAATGAAAAAAAAAAAAAAAAGAAAAAGAAGAAAAAAAAAAGAACCTATATCATGAATCAATTAGTCTGGTAGAATTAAATACTGAACTTCAGATTTTATAGCCATTTTATATTTCCCATAGCCTCATTTGAGCAGAGGAAAGCCATTTTGGTTGAAAGCTCATGGAGAAGAACAAAGTTATTTGAAAGTCATTGATCAGCAGTAAAATCCTTTCTAAGTCTGAAAATGAGGATTTATTTCCAACAAGAATACCCTTAATTTTATCGGAGATCATTGTGCAGAATCTGTGGCAAATGCAACATAATTGTGTAAGAAAGACCTTGAAATCTAAAGGCACAAATATAATCAAATGGCTTCAGTTAGAAACCTGTTATAATTAGAGCTGTTTGAGGGAGACAGTTCCTATTTATAGGCTAAGACTTATTAAGCTTAGTATTTTTGCACCTTGGTTCAATAACCAGTTCCATGAGAGAACTTGAAACACCTTGGAAAATGTCCCATATGCATAGAAATATTGGTGTGTTTACTTACAAAAAATGCAGTGGTTCTCAGGGACTTACCGGGTACTTCAGAAAAACAGAAGACAACCACAGTAAATTATCACCTTTATTGTTTCACCAGCCTTTTTTCCCTTTTACCTGGTCTTAATCCAGACTGTGTATTAATTAATCACCATTCTATAAATCCTAAATCACATTGCAGGGCACTTAGGATTCAGCCCATTGGTTAGTAATTAACCTACCTTGCCTTTAGTCATAAACCTTTACATAGCAGCCCTGCTTTTGATATATGAATCAACAAGTCTGAAAGACTGAAACTCATTCAGATTAATAGCTGACCACATATAAGACAATTTTCTTCCATGTAAAGTCACCCCTTACTCTTTGAAACTTACTGCTTTCTCAGAGGTAGGTTAACTTGACACAAAACTGTGACTTAATGCACCATGAAATTTAAGATTTCACACACAAACGACGGTGCTAAGATTCCTATTGATTTGCCACCTCTTGCAAGTCGGTATGTTCGGTATATTCCTGCCAGCAGAGCTCTGCAGGTTACTGCTGATCTGTTGGGGTAACTCAAGGCAACCATCTGCATCTCCTATTTGCTTCTGTGGGTACAACCTGTCAGTTTAAGAAAGAAAGAAAGAAGCACTGGGCATGTGCATTACATCCTTTCAGGTAAACAGGGGACTCATGTTCTCACTTGTGACGTGTCTCGACCATCCCTCTGGACTCTGAGCACCTCTGGGACCACCTTTGGGCCTGCAGGGTAGAGGTATTAGTGAGACCTATGCCAAATAAGGTTCAGATGGGACAATTTCCATTCTATCTTGCCACATATCTAGTAACTGTTTTTGCACCATTCCCTCCACGCGGGAAAGCGCTGGCTAGATGTTGTTAGCAGGCTATGGCTTCTTACGTTCTTTCCAGAAACCTCTCACTTCCGATAGCACCAAAAGAAGTTCTTCCTTGCTTCCTTCCTTTTCGGCATGAGGCTGACCTTCCCCAAGACAGGCTGAGCCATTTCGCTGTCAATTTATATTCACTTTGTGGACTGGGCAGTGGGCAAACAGCACCTGGCGGATGTTAGTAAGGCAGTGGTGGGAGCAGACAGAGCTGCATATGGAACTGCTAACAACTGATGTAGGGAATAATCATGCTCGTTTATGCAGAAGGTGCCAGAACTGAAACAGAAACGATTATTTTCCCTGGGCCACCTCTTTTCGTCCCCTCCCTTTGCTACAGAATAGGATTCTGGGAAGCACTGATTAAACAAAAGAGGAGGAAAAAGTAATGATACGTGGAAAAGAGAAGGAGGGAGAGATGGAATTTAGGAAAAGAAATGGAGCTTCAACTCCATTTGGTAGATGACACAGCAGCAAGCCCTAAACAAGGCAAAATAAAAACCTAATTACCAATATTTTAATGATACTTCTGAACTAGAAATTCTGGGGACCTAACTGGACCTGGATGAAATATTCATCTCTTTCTTAATTAATCAAACCTCAAAAAGAGATCTGTGGCCCATTTAAATTACTAAAATCTGAATTACATTTAATTCCCAGTTGACTACAAGCAATTGATTTGGTTTCATCACAATGAAATTACGAAGACTACTTAAAAAAAAAAAAAAAAAAAGAGTATGGGAAGATTTCTTGGCTCCTGCACAGCCATTAGGGGGAAAATAAAAGCATAATGGCCTATAAGCAGTTACTACCAAATTTCTCCTAAAGTGAAATATTTTAATAACAAAATAAATGCTCGTATAACTAGTGACATGTCCACAAGATTAGAATGATCTCAAAACAAGATCATGTCTAAGTGTATTTATTTGACTATGTCCCTTTAAAAGAAAAAAATCTAATGCTATGAAATAGGAGCTCATTAGATCATTGCTTAAATCAGCTTTTTTGGACTCTTTATTGATATTTTCCACCTCCCACAGCCTCATTATCAGACTGGCAATGTTCTTGCCTATTTTTTTCTCATTCCTTGTGGAATATATAGATTTCAGATCATTTTTATCCTGTACTTAACTTTCTTCCCGTGCTGGAATTAATCATTCTTTTTACACACTTGAAAAAGTAGAAAAATACACCACCTCAGATTTACCCATTTAAAGTAATTACCTTCAGTATGATTAATAAATGAGTACATTACTGACATGTGGAGGTGGTTTTGTTTATTCTTTGCCTGACCAGCAGTAGCATAATCGCAGGAGTATTAAAAAGCAACAGGGAACTAACATCACCCTGCTTTTACAGAACAAGCAAGTATTCTTATGGAAAAAGACGAAACTTTCCCTGGAGGAAAAGCATGTTGTTGGCAAGGCATTGAGCTGTGACTCAGGGTATCAAAAGTCATTTTCCTGTTCTGCCACAGATTTCCTCTGTTATCTTGTAGAAGACTGCTTAGGCTGCGTGCCTGAGCAAAAGATATAAATATCCTCCTTCCTTTGACTGCTGTCATGACTATTTATCGTATACTTTGCAAGAAAAAAAAATAAAATGCATGTCTTTGTGCACGTCTATGAAGGGAGAGACTGAGCTGCCAGGCAGGCAGACATAGCCTACAGTTCTCCCTCTGCTCATCACAAGGGGAACACGAGATCCAAAATTCGCTGCTCTACTAAGTCACACACAGTGAGCACTAGCCAGTCCCCCAGGCTTTTTGACCAGGCACGTTAGATGCCCACAGAGTACCCACTGTGGAGTGTTGTGGTAGATTTTGACGCGGAGTTCATACAGATTTCCGACATTTGGAATACTTAACCAACAAACTGACTATTCTTGTAAATGTCTTTTTCTTGATATTGCCACAATTAAGCCTAATACCATATTTTTCCAAAATACCATGGGGAAAAATAACAATGATTAATTATAAGGAAGCCACGTATTTTACTATGTATTTTTCCTCTAATTACATATAGATACAGCTTTAGCTACAGATATAGATATGCTTCCCAAATGCAGGCTTATTGTTGCTGTTAATTTCAAAAGTTGAAATGAAGGCTTGCTTGCTCTAATAGTTAAGCTTAAATTCAGAAATTTCTAATTTAAATTATTTTTAAGCTAAAAAATACATGCAGACAATTTAACAATTATTCAGAAATACTCTTTTTGGTGTGTTTTCTTTTGGTGCCCAGTACAGGAGGTGTCCCTACAGAATGTATAGAATTTCACATTGCACCTGATATCCTAAACCTGGAACTGAAAAATAAGCTTAGGAAAAACAGTTCCAGTTTAAAAGCCTGCCTTTTATTTTGCTAGGAGTCAACCTCTGGTGATTCTAAAAATGTCAGAATATGATCCAGAAAGGCAAAGTGAGATTCAACTCCAGACTGAGACACCTACCTTTAGATGTCTACATGAGAGTGTCTACAGCTATACCTGTATACAGGTTCCTACCGTAATCAATGAAGATCTACCCAATGCAGTCAGTGGTGACTCAGGTTTAGTTCAAATCACTTAAAGTAGACATCTGAATTTGTTTAGCTAAACTGCATTTTAAACTTATTAGCTGTATTGAATCGATTTCCAATAATCTAGGCCGAATCCTGCCTTTTTTATCTCCAGTTGACTACTCACATACCATTTGTGTTCTGTTAGTGAAAATGTATGTCTTGCAACCATCTGGAAACCACCAAACAGTCTGTGTAGCCTTGTAACAAGCACCCTGCAAGGTTCTGCTTCATGCGTGGGCTGCACCTGTCATAGTTGTTTGTATTTTGAACAGCTTATATTTGTAGTTACACCTCCAGGGCTAATGAAGCCTTGAAATGGTAGATTCACAGCTCATGGGGCAAGGTCTACCCACAGAAAACACCACACTGCCCATAAAATCATGCCCAGAATGCTGCAAAATGATTATCTAACAGAAAACAAGGATTCAGTGTCACAGCCAGATGCAACGCCAAATCACAAGTCTTCATCCAAAAGTGTCAGAAGTCTCATTTCAGCCTTTCCTCCCTGACTGATGTTTTCTCCAGCTCGTTAGCATCAGCACAGTATGGTCCCTAACTGGCTAGCTGTCAAATGCATCTTGGTCACCCCGGACCAAGTACTTACTCTTGTAGGTTGACATGGTGATAGAAAGCTGAGTGTCAGTGGAACGGTAAAATCACTGCAATCCTTTCCACATTGTTACCCTCTCTTGTGGCCCAATGCAGAGATGGGATGTTCAGCACACAGCTTGACATGAAGTAAAGTGGGCAAAATACAAGTGAAGCTGCTGGTGACATTCATAAATTGTGCTGTGAATAAAGTAGCACCAATCATGGAAACTGCTGTTAACACTGTCCATACAGCTCAAGGCTTTCATATGAAATGTCTTCAGCCAATTTCCAAACATGATGATAGTTTTAAGTTGAAGTTGACATTTTAAAAAGTGATCTAGGAAATTGAGAGGTTCTACTGATTCTGGGGTGAGTTTTGCCACTGCTTTTAATGGAAAAGATTGAGAAGACCCAATAATCAGGTGAACATGAAGGAAGGTATCGATTAGCAAGTTTGCAGACTGAAGAGTCTAGGAGACTGCAAGGCTAATAATTATTTCTTCCAACTTGGTGTTTTCTTTGGCAAATTTACAGGTTTACTGTGGTCTCCCACTGAACATTCAAAGCTGGAGAACTGCCCATCTGTTGCTGTTAGCTGTGGTCCCAACTGTACACGTTTTCAGGAGTGTGCCAAAGCATTGAGTCACTCATGTATTATCTCCAGTATACTGTTTTCTAAAGCATTTAGGCAGCTCAGTCTCACAAAGTCACTGCTGAGGCAAATCCTTGATACTGGTGAAGACTTTAATAGGGAAGTTTGAAATTTTTTGTTGTTACTTATCTTTGTAGGAGGTGATAGAACTATGTGTAAGTCGGGTTCACAAAAATTATGTTTTCATCCTTTATAATGAATTTATTTTATCTTGGCAAGCAACTCATCTGGAACTTGTCTTCTCATTTTAGTCACTTGTCCTCAGCAAATGGTCCTTTGGGACTAGCATTGACTATCATGAATTGTAATTTATATTTATTATATGTTTATGATATTGCCAACAGATGCAAAGTATGAGACACTGTGCAAACAAATATAAGTTGGAACACCAAAGGTTTGCAAACTAAATAGACCATTGATTTGCTGTTTGTTTTTCAAGTACATTACATTACTCAATATCTTACAGCATTGTTTTGGTCTGTTTATGAGAGGTATCCTTAAACTCTAGCTTCTTTAAACCTGGCATTTACTAACAGGTCACTGATCTAAAGTGTGT
Organism: Dromas ardeola; assembly: GCA_013398915.1. Classification (NCBI taxonomy): domain Eukaryota; kingdom Metazoa; phylum Chordata; class Aves; order Charadriiformes; family Dromadidae; genus Dromas; species Dromas ardeola. Next base: position 65,150 of record VYZM01016023.1, read on the forward strand.
ACTGTGTCTCACAAGCGTGTCTGCAAGATCCAATACCCTGACACAATACAGAGGCATATAATCCAGGGAGACATGTAAATGTGTGGGTTTAATATTCAAATTCACTCTTATCGCCAGCTATCAATACCTCAAAAATAATTTGAATCAAAATAACATCTCTGTGATAGGATAAAAGAAGCAGCATCTTTCAGGAATCTTTCTTTGTTTCAGCAGAGATCAGAATCTATTCGCTTCAAATCCAGCCCAGGCTGGACTTGATAGATATAACAACATTTCACTTGCTTTCATCTGGGAAGAGTGGTGCAAAAAAACCAAGACCAAGGCTGCAAGTCTATACGGTACCATTCAAACATAATATGGACATCCAGCCAAGATCTGAAGGCAGAATATGCCATCTGACACTTTATCCAAGTCCATAGACCATCTCAGCTTGGATGTGCTTTGTGCAAAAAAGATGATACAGGGCTTCTAGCTCCCACCTGGCTCACGCAGAGCCAATTTGGGTTTGTCTTTACTGCACTTTAGAAGGTTAATGTGTACACATATCCTTGGACAGTGGGGTGGGAATACCTTATCTTAAGAATATTTATGTCTCATTACCACAGTATGTGCAGACTTCAATCTTTAATTAATCAAATTAAAACTTTCCTCTGCTTTTCTGTAACTGAAAAACTAAGGCACTGAGTGGTTCTGTGATTTTCACAGTCCAGTACGTTTCAAGTTAGTGCATCAGCTACTGGCCTATCACATGATAATTCTCCTCCCCATATACCTTTACAAGACAAAATCAAATTTACATGACAATAAAAAGCATTCCAGGCAAAGGCTGTCAAGTATGATTTCATTTGCCTATGAAATTTTTCCAATCATTATAGTCAAAGGAACTATTTCATCCATATAACAAGGTCCAAAGACCATGAAGTACTTACAAATTTACTTAATATTTTACATGAGAGTAACAGCATTAAAGCAGATAAAGTTGTCAGAAATATGCCATTATCATAGAAACATAGAATCTTCATGGTTGGAAAGGACCTTTGAGATCATCGAGTCCAACCATACACACACAAAAAAAACCCCCTACAATCTCTGCCACTAGAGCATGCCCTGAAGTGCCAGATTTACACGTTTCTTAAATAACCTCTAGGGATGGTGACTCAGCCACCTCCCTGGACAGGCTGTTCCAGTGTCTGACCACTCTTTCAGTAAAGTAATTCTTCCTAATAGCTAATCTAAACCTCCCCTGCCGCAACTTCAGACCATGTCCTCTGGTCCTGTCATTATGCACTTGGGAGAAGAGGCCAACACCCACCCCTGTACAACCTCCTTTCAGGTAGTTGTAGAGGGCAATGAGGTCTCCCCTCAGCCTCCTCTTCTCCAAACTAAACATGCCCAGTTCCCTCAGCCTCTCCTCACATGGCTTGGTCTCCAGACCCCTCACCAGCTTGGTAGCTCTCCTCTGGACACGCTCCAGCACTTCAATGTCCCTCTTGTACAGAGGGGCCCAGAACTGAACAC
>VYZM01016023.1:66938-112818 GCA_013398915.1 Dromas ardeola
AGAGCCTTCCTACCCTCAAGCAGATCAACACCCCCACCTAGTTTGGTGTCATCTGCAAACTTACTGAGGGTGCACTCAATACCCTCATCCAGATCATTGATAAAGATATTAAACAAAACTGGCCCCAAAACTGAGCCCTGAGGGACACCACTGGTGACCGGCCGCCAAGAAGATTTCACCCCATTAATCACAACTCTCTGGGCACGGCCAGCCAGCCAGTTTTTTACCCAGTGAAGAGTACACTTGTCTATGCCATGATTTGCCAGCTTCTCCAGGAGAATGCTGTGGGGGACGGTGTCAAAGGCCTTACCAAAGTCCAGATAGACAACGTCCACAGCCTTCCCCGCGTCCAGAAGGCGGGTCACATGGTCACAGAAAGAGATCAGGTTGGTTAAGCAGGACCTCCCTTTCTTAAACCCATGCTGGCTGGCCCTGATCCCTTGTCTGCCCTGCACTTGCCATGAGAGCTCACTCAAGATGACCCTCACAATCCTCATGATTATGCATATCTGCAGGATTTTTCACAAACTCTACAAGCAATAAATCTGACTCTTCTCCAAAATATCCCATTGGCAATCACAATTAGTGTCAATAGCTTCATGTCACAGCCCTGCCTCAGTCCCTTGCCACAAAGACCATGCCATGTGTCCTTGTCTGACATGGTACCTGTCTAAAATGACATGGTCGTGGCCTCCCTGTCTCCCATTTACATCAGGATACATCTAGCCCATGTGATCCATGAGCACTCATGGGAGGAAAAAAAAGATTCAGGACTATAACAGTAAAGCCCAGACAATGTGGTGAGCTTGGAAACAATGGGCATCTATTCTAAATCAGTTACTGTCATAGCAAGAAACAAACAGCATATGGAACTGTAAAGTTTGGATGAAATTAATGCCGATCCCTCCCCTCAATGGTAGGACTTGGAGACCAAAGGCTGCTTCCACAAGTTGCAGGCAGAAGAATAATTTGATTTAACTTGTTACCATTACCATATTTCTTTCGCATCACTACCCTATTAGCTAAAGCTGCATGAAATCAACTGATGAAGACGAACATATAAAGCATTAGCCTGAATAATACACCATAATTTTGGTAGTTTGTTATTGCCCAAAGAAAAAAAAAAAAAGTTTTATCTATATTACCTTTGTTACTTCTATTACCTTAGTTTCCTAAATAAAATAGTAAAGAATATCCCTCTTTGCATTGTTTTTTATTTCTAGGTAGAGCATATTTCTGTGCATGATTCAAAACGACATGGCAGGGATTTTGCTGGGACCTTGCACTAAAGTGCTGTAGTCAAATAGAGATACAGTCAAAATCTTCAGGATGAGATGTTTTCCTGAGCAAAGAGTGGGAACTGTGGGATGAGGGAACAGGGAAGTCTGCCATCCGGCAGTGAGGGGGAAAGCTCCCAAACAACAGGGCTCTCCACTCCATGCCACAGAGGGGTCGTCGCCTTCTGTACTAGGTAATCAGCTACTTTCAATTGCTCATAATCCATCGAGATCTTCAGCTGGTGCGTCAACATTGCTCTGTTGGATTCAGAGAAAAAGCAATTTTTCCAGCTAAGGATCTGGCTTAAATTCAACCAAAGAAAAAACGGGGATTTTAAACAAGTTCTCTGATGATATAACTGGGTAGCACATAAATAGAAGAGACAAGTTTTCACTCTAAACTCCAACTGTGCTTCTGCGCAGTGGAGTGAGAATAATGTCTTGGTTCCAGGACAGATAACAGGCCTCGAAGCAGAAGCTCCCATAGCAGGACTTGTATTTTATAGCATTGGAATTCTAACTTGTTTCTTACAAGTTTCTGGTTTTGGAGATCACATATAATTGCCAGCCTCATGTGTGTGTAAGGGAGAGATACTTTAGTTATAATTAGCATAAATAATTACAGGTACATAAAAAAGCAAAAACCAAAAATGCCTCATAAGAAAACATTCTTTGTGCCATGTGTTCCAAATTGATTTTCAGTTCACACAACCTCTTTCATTTCTCCAATTACCGAACTCAGCTTAATTTGGAGCAAACACACACAGCAGGTGAAGATGAGACAAGGGCACTTGCTTCTGACAAACATTGTGAATCTTCCTTTTTTTTTTAATACTGAACCATAATCTGCACAGATGATCAGGTAATTAAAGCATAATGGAATGTAGGGTAAATTATAATGACTGGTATGGCTTAGGAAAAAGATGCTTCGGAGCAACGTGTTAATGCCTGAGAACAGGAGACAGTTATTATGCATTACCAGGCCACTGACAGATGGCTACAAATTATAAACCATTAACGAATTTTAAAACTGAATTGGGCATAGTAATCTTCATAAAAGAGCCACCAAGAAAATTCTTTACCCTAATTGAAGCAAAGGCAGACTTGTGCCTCCAACTGCAAGATGTAATTGTCTGGTCACTGGGGAAAATGTATTATTCATCTTCTCCTAAGGCACCGAACACCTTCCTAAATATGATCCTCTGTATACTGAAGAATATACCAGTTGCTTTAGGTTAATCCCTGTCATGGTGGCCATTAAATTTCAAATTAGCCTTAAACAGCCATCCTTTTTCTCAACTGTACAATGATCCAGAGCAAACAGCCTGTGACAAATCAAAACTGCACAAGACAAAGCAGGGGCAGCCAATGTGTGTATATTGGCATATCTCTTGCTGTCTCAAGCCCTTGTGCAGACTGATAGGTGACCACTTCAAACTCTCAATCCATCTTCTGAGAGGAGTTTTTTAGAATAAGCATAGAAGATTTCGGTTTAGCAAACCTAACGGTGGAATAAAGGTTTGGGAAGCAGACAAGGGAGTTAATGCATCTGTCTGTTCTTACTCATTTAAAAGCTATGGCGAAATGAAGAGCTCCACAAAATGGTTTCAGATATGCATAATTAAATCTAATAAATGTTTTAGTGTTTTATTAGTAATTCTTAGAGTAGGACTTCACTGAAATATAATATCACTGAGAATCTTTATTATATAATCTCCCCTAGTAAAATTTGGCTGACAATCCTATTTCATTTCTTCCTTTGGCACCTTGTTTAGACTTCCATCTTACATCGGACCTTAAGATACAATTTGGCAGAAAACTTCCCTGCATGGAATGTCCCACTTTAAAATTAATACCTTGCTGCCTCTGCTAATCAAAGCTGGAAGAGTTTACATGAGTGTTTTAAGAGCAGAGTGCATGGTTCATTAAAACCCAGCTTCACTGGACTTAAATCAGAGGTGAATGCAAATGGGTGCAAGGGAGACAGAGCTGCTATTACTTTTATTTCTCTCCTACTCCCACAGAATCTGACTTATATACATTGCAACCTCTACATATGAGCTTTGTAATTTGGCCCACTACATGTAAGAAGAAAGTTCTCTCTGATGTGTCATGGTTTAACCCCAGCCAGCAACTAGGACCACGTGGCCATTCGCTTGCTATCCCTCAGTGAGATGAGGGAGAGAATCAGAAGAGTAAAAATGAGAAAACTCATGGGAAAACTTAAGCAAAAGCCACACACGCAAGCAAAGCAAAACAAGGAATTCATTCACTACTTCCTATCGGCAGGCAGGTGTTCAGCCATCTCAGGAAAGCAGGGCTCCATCACATGTAATGGTTACTTGGGAAGAAAAAACACCATAACTGCAAACATCGCCCCCCTTCCTTCTTCACCCCCCCAGATTTATAAGCTGAGCATGACATCATACGGTATGGAATATCCCTTTGGCCATTTTGGGTCAGCTGTCCCGGCTGTTTCCCCTCCCAGTTTCTTGGGTGCCCCCTGCCTTCTTGTTGGTAGGCCAGTATGAGAAGCTGAGAAGTCCTTGACTGCTTAACAACAACTAAAATAATAGTGTGTTATCAACATTACTCTCATCCTAAATCCAAAACATAGCAGTGTACCAGAAAATTAACTCTATCCCAGCTGAAACCGGGACAGGCTGTTATATATTTTATATGATCCCATGCTAAAGGAGAATACAAGAAACTCAAGGACCATTCTCCTAAATTAATGTCATTCTGCTCTACTATCTCACACCATTCTGATAGACTCTGAACAAGAAAATTCTAAAACCCTAGCATAAGCACAGTGATCCAATTTCAAAAATACTATAAAACAAGGTTGTAATATATATAGCCTGAGACATGCGGATTATATACTAATGATTGTTATGAAAATTAAATTCCCCTACTTAAACTTCAACAGATCATCTCTGAATTTGGCTTATGAGTCCAGAAAAATCACTCTCATAATGTGTAGGTCTATCATATTACTTTCACCGCTGTAGATTATCATGAGGCTTCTTCCCCATATGTCTAACTCACAGCGTGAAACTCCAGTCTACATACCCTAAAGCTGAAATTCTTTGCAAGTATGTTTTTAGCATCAACAAAGGGCTCAATTGAACTGTCTAGACATTTCCTCTGAAAACAAAATCAGCTCAAACCATGACTGTTTAGGACTCTAATTTACCTCTGTGAGTATTGTTATTTACTACACAGTCCCTGACCATCCTGCAAGCATTCCATCCCCCTAAGGCAGAATTCAATTTCCTTAACAAGGGTCTCAGATGAAGTCACCTGTACACTGCTCAGCACCTCAGAATGGCCTCCACATCCAATCTGACACCACCCTGTAGCTGCCTTAGCTCTCCAGATTTACTTAGAAGACTTATGAAACTCCTTCAGAATAGGAGGAGACTCCCTCAAGTGAGAGGAACCTCTTTCTCTGCTGTGCTCCAACTAGAATGAGATTAGACAGGGCTCACGCAACAGCTGTTACACCAGATGGATTTGTCACTGACCAGGCAGAATAAAGTTATTGCAAACACTGCAGGAATAAAGTAGCGCATTTAATGCTCAGAGGCTAGATCTGGCTACCTAGTTTACCTTGACATGCCCTAACAGAAAGAATTCACAATGTCCAGGAGCACCAGTGATGGAAAAACTCCTTAAAACCACCTTATTTTGCAGAGGTGTTCATCTTAATTTGTCTACCAAAAGCATTAATTTTCTAAACAACTCTTCATTTTATTAGTTAATGCATTGATTCTGATTAAAATAATTGAAGAATTATATCATTAATTATGGAAATTGTCTTCACCAAGCTGATGTCAACACATGAACTAGTTGCCATTTCAATATTCACCTCGCAATTTTCTATATGCAAACAATTCTAACAAAATCAAACACAAATACACAAATACGTTGGGTTTATTTGTCTTTAAATAAGGCTGTCACCTTATGCTAGAAGACAAGGTGAATTCTGTGTCAGCATACCTAGTATGCAACTCATTTACATCAGGTGTGTTTCTTAGGTCAACGTATTTCCTGATTGCATTTCTGTAAAGTTAAGAGTTGATTTTCTCTTTTAAGCTCCCTGATTCAATTGGACAGATTGTGATGTATATTAAAAAGACTCTTTGCCAGGTGAACATTCGATGCTTTTGGTAGTCAGCACAAACAAAAGCATTTTATTACTCCAAAAGCAAAACAATATCTTACCTAAAGTGTTCCAAACCTTACATAACTGAATTGCAAATGGGGTCTACTCCATCTGTGTCTGGTGGAGAGTTCTTCCTCCAGTGGAACCTGCCCACTTTGAAAGCTCCAACAGCTTTGATCCTTTTCATAAAAAAATGGTGAGGGTTGTGCTGCCATCCAGAGGGACCTCAACAGACTGGAGAAATGGGCTGACAGGAACTCTATGAAGATCAATGAAGGGAAGTATAAAGTCCTGCACCTGGGGAGGAACAACCTGAGGCACGACTACATGCTGCAGGCCACACAACTGGAAAGCAACTTTGCAGAAAAAAACCCTGGGGGACATGGTGGGCACCATGTTGAACACAAGCCAGCAATGTGACCTTGTGTCAAAGAAGGCTAATGACATTCAGGACTGCGTTAAGAGGAGTGCTACCAGCAGGTTGTTGGAGGTGATACTTCCCCTCAACACAGCACTGGTGAGGCCACACCTGAAATAGTGTGTGCAGTTCTGGGCTCTTCAGTACAAGAGAGACATAGACATACAGGAGACAGTTCAAAAAAATGTCACAAAGATGGTGAAGGGACTGGGGTATCTCTCCTATGAGGATAGTCTGATAGAGCAGGAGCTGTTCAGCCTGGAGAAGAGAAGCCTCAGGAGGGATCTTAATGTATACAGATATCTGAAGGAGAGATGCAAAGAAGACAGAGCCAGGCTCTTTTCAGTGGTGCCCAGAGACAGGCAATGGGCACAAACTTAAACACAGGAGGTTCCATCTGAACCTCAGGAAACACTTCTCCTGTGAGGGTGATCAAACACTGGCACAGGTTACCCAGAAAAGTTATGGAGTCTCTCACTTTGGAAATATTCACAAGTTGTCTGGCCGTGGTCCTGGGCAACTGGCTCTAGGTGACCCTGTTTGAGCAGGGGTATTGGACCAGATGACCTCCAGACGACCCCTTCCAGCCTCAACCATCCTATGAGTCTATGTAAAAAGTGTCCATAACAGCTTCCCTAGCTGCTCAGACTTCAAACTGGATTTCCAAATTTTAGAATTAGCAACGTTTTTTTTTTTTTTCCAGGACAACAAGTTCTGTCTCCACCTACTAAAGGTAAGAAAACGTTAATAAAGGAAGTAATGAAATTAGTCTGTGTGGTGGGTTAACCTCAGCTAACAGCCAAACTACCACCCAGCTGCTCATTCTCCCCCTTTCCCTCAGTCAGCAGGACAGAGGTAGAAAACAGGACACACAGGAATGAGAAATCTCATGGGCTGAGATAAAGGAAAGGAGACTGGTTACCAATTACCATGACAGGAAAAATAGACTCAATGCAGGAAACACTAATTTATTGCCAAGTAAAATAGCTATTTAGTTAGTCATTCAGGTAATGAGAAACAAAGATAAACATTAAAACAACAGCTTTCCACTGGCACCCAATGCAGCCTGGCATAACCTATCTGGTTTTGGAAAACCGTGTTGCATTTTACCCCTTTTCACCCCCAGTTCTTCAATTATTGTTTTCATCAGAATTGCTCCTAAAGTGTGGCACGGTGCTGAATCCAGACACCAGGGTTTGTAGCTGCCTGGTTCATTCGTTTTCCCTTTATTCAATACTAAAAGTGCAAAAGCACAAGAGAAATACTTATGGAACAGCTGTAAGTAACAAGGGACAAAAATAACAGTTATGAAAGGACAGTCTTCTGAAGCTCGGTAGCAGTCATGGTGCCATCTTTTAAAGCTAGGATGGACTGCCACTGTGTAAGTACAGAGGTTCAGCACTGCTTCGTATTAGACATAGTCCTCTAGGTGTATAAGCACGTTTTAAACAATCCCATGCAGATAAAACAACCCATTAGAAATGGGTGTTGATTTACTGTACAATACAGGAGGAGAAAGGACGGTTCTCTGTTGCAGGAAGAGATTAACTCTTTGGAAACAAACGGTTATTATTATTGAATGCCTGGGTTTCACTTTACAGTACTCTTGCAAAAATCAATAGAGCTGTTTGCACAAGAAAATGAGTAGATTTTGTTATTAAATCTCATTTGCTGGTTCATGCCTCACTCGCCTTTTTTTTTTTTTTATCTGTCAGTACAGTTTGGGGTTTTTTTTCCCCAAATACAGAACTGCAGGGCTCTGAACCTTCTACTAGTTACCAAAATCATTAATCTGATTTGTAGTGAAGAGAAATTAGTAAATGAAATCATCTCATTTCCTCTGGTCTTTTGATCACGCAAAACTGTTATGACTGAGGAGTGCATTAGAACACATGTACTTTATGAGAACAATATCATGGAGATCAAGAAAAATTTATGGAGGTTGCCCTGGTTTGAGGTAAAACAGAACCAACTTTCTGTTCAGTAATTTTATTTCTTAGCTAGGCCTCTTCTAACTCTCTGAAATTAACAGCATGTTGTGTCTGAAACAGTTCATTCAGAGTGATAAGACAGTTTGTGCCAAGGAATGGTACGCAGCAAGGCTCTTGCTTATACTTATTGCTGTAACAACCAAGGGCAGCTAACTTTGTTATCTGCCCTGTTAGCGGATCGGAAGCGGAGGGGCATAGAGGGGTCCCACCTGCGGGGAGGAGCGGACAGGACAGGTGACCAAAAATTGACCAACAGATGTATTCCATCCCATCTGCCCCACGCTCACTATAAAAGCTGAGGGACAACCCTCTTCCTTCAATGGCTGACGTCCGAGGAGGACGCTGTCTGTTCATCTGCCTTTCATCCTGATCGGTGTGTTCCTGACTCCAGCGTGAACCCGGTTCCCACCCATCACTGGGTCCAGCCTGGGACTTCCCCAGTGCCTGCCGGTGACATCATCCTGGGAGTTTAATAAGGTTTTGTATATATTGTATCTATTTCATTATTTTCCTTTTTATCTTATTATTAATATTTCATTAAAGTAGTTTAGTTTCTTCTAAACTCGTAAATCTCTCTTTATCTCTCCCCCTCCTCCCTGTGCACGAGAGGCTCGGGGGGAGCATCTGTCACCTGCCATTGGCCGATTTGGCCAAAACCACGACAAGGGTTTTTTTACACACCATATATATATGACTTACTTCCACTGATTCAGATTTGTGATTTCTGATGGTTATTACATATTTCAAATAAGCATATTAAAAATAAAGATCTCTTTAGGTCTCCAAAGGTCTCTTTATTAATTTCAACCAATGAATGTTTCATAAATGTATTATCCATCTAGGATCAGAAGTCAAAGTTAAGCCCTCTCTCACATAAGGAGCTGTGAAAGCCAGGTAGGATCTACGGTCATGCCACACTTACAGGCACAAGGAGTGTTGAATTACTTCATGACAGTGACAGAGCTTCAAGGGCAGAGAACTGAGCTCTTTTTTTCTCCCTGCCATTCATCCTCGAACAGTTTGATGGTGAGACATTCTCCATGGAGATGGGACTGGGAAGGCATGGGATTAAAACCCTTTTAGTTGAGAAAGAGAAATGAAACTGAGCCTCCTACATCCTGGATATGTGCCTTACATGCAAAGTTGAACTATACAAGGGAGGAAACCTAGCTCGATCCTTTTGCGACATGAAACCAACAAACAAAAAAGTGATTCTACTTTTGTTATATGGAGAAAAACAATTAAGCTCCTATCTTCAGGACACAATTTCCAAGTCAGTGGAGTTTCCAGGAGAGTGTAATTCAAGATGCACGTTGTTACATTCAAAATGTTCTTGAGGGTAGAAAAGAACACACCATATGTGTGGAGCTAAGAGTTTTTTCTTAGGAGCAAACAAGGAGATAATTTTGAATGTTATCGTTGTATAAAGGGCTGTGTCTACCCTATTGTGGAAAACAGGTAGAAGGGTGAGCTCAGGTGACAGTACTTGCCATCTGACAGCTGCTTGGCCATCTGATGGCGTCCCTGGTGTCGCTGCATGAGGTTGGACCCTCAGGAGCAGCACTGGCCAATGCTTCTCATCAGGCCCATGCTCTCAGCTGCCTCTTAGTCTCTCGTCTTCCTGCACTGTGACAGCAGAACTCAAAGATAATCAAGGCCTTTCCCTTGTGTGTGACCTGCTGCAAGAACACGTCAGATTTTTAGGCTCTACAGCTGTCTATTTCGGTGGCCTGCTATCCAGCCTGACTCCCCAGAATGCAGCCAACTGTCAAAAGAAAACTTCCTGTATCATTTTGGATTCCACTGTATTTTTTCCCTAGAGGAAGGACATGACCACTACCTGTAAGCAACTTTTATTTTGGGGGTGACAGGAACTAACAGTTCGTGTTAGAAACATGACCTTTAGGTTTTATGTTATGGACATCACTTGTCATGTATTGTTAACTATCTAAGCAGTGCTTGTGTTTCTTGACAAAGTCTTGACAATATTTAAATTGGATAATGAAATAAACATTGCTGCTGCCAAACTAGAGACTGACCAGAAACATAAGCCTAGATCAGCAAAACCTGAATTAATCAGACAGAAATCTGTGGCTCAGGACCAAATCTGCTACTGAAAACCTAACTCAAGAATAACATAAAATAGAGAAAAAGGCAGAAGGAGAAGAACCTGAGCTGGCTGTCGCCGGTTTAACCCAAGCATGGGGGACAGTGACTGCTACATCCCCTGCTCCAGCTTCAGCTCTGGGGGTGGCCCCTCTGGGGAGGGGGCAACACACTTCCCTCCCCACTCCCCCAGTCACCGCCTGACAAACCATCGCTTTTTGTGTGCCTGGGGCTGGGGGCCACTGCCAGGCTGCAGCTGTCAGCCCAGGAGAAGGAAAACACTGGGGAGAAGAAAGCCCTACCATGAGTATCTCTCCCGCCGCTGAGGGCAGCAGGATGCTGATGGTTTGTCATAACACCTTCTGCCCCTCAGCTCCAGGAAGCAGGGAGCTGCCAGCCTGCGTTCTCCAAGCGATGTCGGAAGAACGGGCATGACACCCAAGAAAAGCAGTCCATAGTTGTAGGCTTTTTTGTGTAAAAGTATTAAAGAGACGTTTCTTTTTCTTTTTTTTTAATCAATGTGGACTATGAGTCTCGGTATTCCTGCAAATGGACTAATAATAAATATTTGTTATATTTTGATTAGACTGTTAAAGTATTCACTGGCCTAACAATAAATTCTTAGTTCCATATATATATATGCATATATAATGTGTTCCCTTTTGGCCATAAAAAGATTTTGAATGCATCACCTGCTGCTTCTTGCCCAGGCGAGCTTTCTGTCAGCTTTTTTGGCCATAAGGGAGCTTATTTCAGCTTCCTGACTGCTTCTGTGAAGCACACCTTCATGAGGGCAGTAGTCTGCTACAGGGACCAGACACAGAAACCTCAGCCTAAATAAATTACCTGTAACTACTTGGGAAGGGTCCAAAAGAAGCAGGAATTGAACTGAGATCATGTCTGCACTCAACATAAATTCACCCTAACTGTCAGCGTAGTACTTCTGCATGGTACTTTTCACCCCTGGGGCTGCCAAGGCACTTTACCTATGAAATTTGTGTGTTAATTCATTAAATTCTGGGTTCGTCTTCCTGATCTTTGAAACATGGTAGTTATTCTACAGGACACAGCAACAGCCAACAGAGAGCGTGGGCAGAGAAAGAAATTGTTAATTACGAGAAAAGTGAATCATAAGGCAGAACATAGTTACACAGATGAATGTATTTCCCAGCTCAAAAACAGCACCTTCAGCAACATAACGCCTGTGAATTTATCCCATGTACCAATTTGTTAATAAAAAAGTGTGTCCTATTGAATCACTGACACTTTTTACAGTGCATTGTACAGGGCATGACCTACCAGTAAAACCCTTGCAATGAAAATAATCTTTCCCTTAGATTAACTCATAATGAAACTCTTCTATTTTGATATTTTGGAGTCATTTTAGTACCTGGAATTGGGAACTAACTGAGACTTTCTCAGAGGCCACAAATTTCCATTAGGGAGACAAATTTTCAAGAACAGTAATGTGTCCTTGGCATTTAGTACAACAGCATTTGAGGATGATTGGACATGCCCTGGGAGAAGAAAAATATCATTTCCCCCTCCTCAGTGGGAAGAAAAATGAGGAAGGAGAATGCTGCAAAAGAAGCCACAACGCCAGCTTCGTCAGGGAAAATTTACATCTCTACAGTTTTAATACAAAAGGCTTTATGCGTTCTTCCATTTGCAGATTTCTATGTCTGAGCTGGCGATTTTGCCTGAAGGACCGATCCTCTGACAGAATTATTGTGGGGGAGGTCAGCTGTAAATTTCAATCAGTCAGTGCAGGGCACAAGGAAAACGTTGTCAGGAATACTTCCCTGCAGCTTGGCATCGGATATAAACACTGAAATGTAGGGCTCTAAGCGTAAATCTTCAAATAGTATTTCACCCTGGAAATTGATAACTTTAAATTCTCACTACAGCCTGCTACTGAGGTACAAATTCTCCACTGATAGCTGCTTTTCTCTACTATGGAGAAAAATTTTGCCACACTTGCTGGACACAATGAACTTCTTAGAAAAGAGAAAGCAAACATTATTTTATTACCGATATTAAACCCCAGGAACTACTGTGATAATCACTTGCTAAGCAGTCAATTAAGACAAAGTATGATTATAGACATAAGAATTACACTGTACATCCATATAAATTATATCTAAAGTAAGACTAAATTACAGTATTTGCATCCAATTTTTGGTGTTGCCATCTCATAGATTTTAATCATGGGCCTTTAACTTAAAAATTTTAGATTTGACATTGTCTGAACACACCAGAACATTACTACCAATTTAAAATAAGTTTAAAAAGCAAAGCCAGAAAAGAGTTAGGGGGGAAAAAAAAAAAACCACAACCAAACCCACTTCATATTCCTAACCTAACCCTTCTGGTTACAGAGAAAAGCTTGAAAGTGGGCCACAAAGCCAGAAGGGTCAAAAGGGTATTGTCAGAAGGCATATATCTGAATGTGTTATGACACATCCAAGTGTACCATCATAAGTAACTCCTACTACCAAACTCATGTCATGATTTTCTGAGTCCTGACTCAGAGCTTCCAAGGCCTTGAAGGAGCAGTTTGAGAATTTCAGTCCCCACAAGGCTTGGCAGTATTCAGACCCAAAATATTTTTTTCAGGCCCATCCTTTCGTATCAGCTTCCAAATTACAACCCCAGTCAAACTGAGATATGTAGGCAAATTGAGAAATGCCAGCATCTCCTTTAAAAGCCTGCCTTGTTGAAAACATCCTCCCAGAGATCCTGCTTTGCTTTGGAGGTGGGAAGTAGCTTTCGAAATTCAGAAGTGAGATAGCGGGGTGGGAAGTGTAAAATGGAAGAGTGAAGGCCATTGCAAGGGTAGGGGTAGCTGCTGCCACCTCACTCAGCAATCGAGCCTGTCATCTCAAGACACGGTTCGATAGCAATTCAAGACAACGCAAGCTCCGCTGAACTCGGTCCAGTTTATTGATGTCTTTCTTGCACTGGGGTGCTCACAACTGTCCCCAGTGTTTCAGAAGTGACATAACAAGTGCTGAGTAGAGGAGGACAATCCACCACCCTACCTGCTGGCTGTGCTCCTACAGATACAGCCCTGGATGCTGTTGGCCCTCGCGGCTGCCAGGGTCACCGCTGGCTCATGCTCAGCGCACTGCCCACCAGCACCCGTAGGGCCTTTCCTGCACAGCTGCTCCTCAACCAGCCTGTGCCATAGCGAGAGGTACTTCCTTCCCAGGTGGAGAACTTGGCATTTGTCCTTGCTGAATTTCATTAAGTCACTATTATGCCATTCCTCCAGCCTGTCTACAGCCCTCCGGGTGGCAGCCATGCCCTTGAGCGTATCAACTGGTGCCACCCAAGTTTGGTGTCACCTACAAACTTTATGAGCGCGCAGTCACTTCCTATAGGGTGGCAGGTAAAGGTATTAAACAGGCAAATCCCATCCTGCTTTCTGCAGGTTCCAGACACCTTCAGTGCAAACAACTGTGTGTGCTGGCTGCACTGGGGCTTCGGTTCAACCCTGTAGGGTCATCTGTTTGAGTAGGGTCATCTGTTGAGGGTCATCTTCCCTTTGGGAAGAAAAAACGTCAAACAGGGGAAGTGGAATTAGCAATTCTGGGTCGAGCTGGGAGAGAATTTGTGACAAAACTTTCTAGGTTGTTCTCCCATGACAGTTACATGAGTCCTTAATTATGGTGTGAGTGCAGAACAAGGCCTCGACCCATAACAATATATCACTCCGATCTCTATAACTCTGAGGGTACAGCCACCAGCTTTTAGCCATCTTTGCACATTCTCGCTCAAAGACTGAAAGGGCAAGCATCTCAGGCAGAGAGCTAAAGGCAGCATATGTAAATCCTCACAGATAGGTTCAAACACAGCCCTCCCAGCACAAGGTTGCTCAGAAACAGGTTCACATAAGGTCTGAATGTGAATAATTGGAAGAAGTTCTCGTAGATTTCACATGGGTTCTCTGCTCAGCTGACACAAACCCAAGGCTTATGTTAACAGGAGAAGCCAAGCTCTTTTCACTTCTACTTATCACTTAAGACAAAAATAACTTCTGTGGTTCATCCTGTCCTCTGGGTACAAAAGTTCTGTCTTGCTTGGTGGTTTGAGGATTCAGGAAAAACAAATGGAAAGAGAAAGATGGTTGCTATTGTATTAAAAGGTCTTTTACGTCCTTCTCTACTGCTCTCTAAAAAATAATTTGCTATTGTTGCATGTATACAAGAGCTGGGACAGAAGCTCAGCACCAAAGTTCCCTTACGCCAACAAAGGCTGGGCTATCCACACAGAGTGTAAAAAAAAGGACATACCTTGTTTAAGGTTCGTCTTTGTCCTTCAGGGCTGGGAACATGTAGGGGACTTTGCAGTGTTTGGCCAGGATCTTCAATTGGCAAAAGCCTTGAAGTTAAATTATGCCCATTTTTCCACTGTGCACCTGCTGTGAGACACAAAAGACCTTATTAGGACACAATTGACATAAATCATATAGCTCTATTAATAGCAAAAACTCATCTACCGAGGGAAAAAATATTTTCTTAAGATTTTTCTTAAGGCTGTTAACAAGTACATTCCCTGTGCTTACATTGAGAGTATGAACTGCAGGGTGCACGCATAGTCTCGCTCACCCCATCCTGCCCTGCACTCCAACGTGTTTCCTTGGGAGCATGTAGACCAAGCGATTCTTGAGAAAGGCACATGCTGCTTCTTCTCCCCTTTTTAGGGTTCTTATTTGAAGCAGGCTGCAGCAGAAAAATGTCTTTTTCTCCCTCAGGTACATCAATGTTTGGGGTTTTTTTTGTTTTTTTTTTTTTTTCTTTAAACAAAGCATATAGGAGTTCTTGCCATCACAAGAAAACACACAGAAAAGGGAATGAATAGCTGGCACCTCTTACACCAGGAGGAGCTGGGGGGGAGACAGAGACGTTCCAAATAATTACAGTGTCATGCTAGGTACCAGCCTCAGGACATATTTAAAGTGAAGCAAGAGTCCATTTTTTACAGCTGGGTGCTCTGGGTTGCTAGTGAGAATATTGCTAAATGCAGTACTGAATAAGGAACTAGAAATAAATTAAACAGCTTCACCCTTTGTATGACAGAGTTCATGAAAAATCACTGAAAAACCTATCAGAAAGCAGAAGAATGCTTTTGAAGAATGCTCTCCCTGTGCTTGAAAGGTGGAAGCAAGCTTGGTAACGAAATAATGTTTATATTGTTTTCTTTCTGCTGAAGGGCTCAATTATTAAAGCTGTGCTAATAAAGGCCACTTCAACCATTTGAATAGTCTCCTAATAAATCAATTAAGGGACCAATTTACCACAATGCCATTTTGCCATTTGGGCAACAGTCAAGAGGAGACAAAAAAATGTTAGTGAATAACAGCAAAAAAATCTATAGCGTCAACTCCTTTTTGTTGCCTTTGTACCACTATAAATAAGACTTAATGTATTTTGAATAAGATTAATTTTAAACAATTTTCTATCTTCTCCTTACATAAAGTGTTAAGTGGCTGTGATGAGGTTCTTCTGTTAAACTTGTGCACTTAAGTGCATATCCCGTATCTTAAGTCTTATGCACTTAAGACTCAAAATTTAATTTGAATTTGTCTTAATCTTGTCATCTTTGGGTCTTATAACAAACACAGAGTAAAGACACAGCCAAATGTTCTGTAGCTTGACCTAATAGAGAAGACTCCCACACCTGTGTCTGTTTGTGAAGCCCCTTTTTCCTTCCTCTTCTCCCCACTGCTCTCCCAAAAATGATGGTGTTTCTTTCTGAGAACCTCTTTTCATGTACAGTTGCTACAGATGTTGGGTTATATAGGAACGGGATTTGACGCAAGTGTATAATCAGTTTAGCTTACACAACACGCATGGATATATAAAGAATATAATTTTGAGGCTACCACATTTACACTTCAATCATTTGCATGTATTTCCTCCATTTCTTTTTGATCCATAAGAAACCGTAGAGTTTCGACCACTGAAGGTCATCGGGAATGGAAAAAGGAAACATCCCTAAGAAATAATTTAACTGACTCTTGAAGCAGAGGATAGGTAAGGTGACCCCTCAAGTTTCTTTCAAACACAATTTCTATGGTCATTACAGATGTCCACTGAATACTCAGTTCTGGAAAAGTTGCCATTAATGTCACCTTATTAATACATGCCCAAGAGGACTTCAATTACTACTCAATAGTGAACAACTTGTATCCTAAACCGTTGGAGAGGAAGAGCCCCAAATTTCTTTTGTTCATTAGAAGGTATTTGAAAGAGGGAGCTAAAACCACCAAATTTTTTTTAATTAATGTATGTTATCATATCACATTTTTTAGCCTTCTTAGAGGTATGTTGCCTAGATTCATAGCTTCAAAGGAAGCAATTTACAAATACAAAGTAAGATACGTCTGCAAATATTTTTTTCTCAACCACGTTGATAGAGTACTTCATTTGGAATTTGTGGATATTTTATACATCAAACTCTCTCTCATACGAAGGCTTAAGAAAAACCTTGAAGCATACATTTGTTCATTAAAAGAATAAAAAGGTGAAAGAACAAAGCTATATTGAAAAACCCCTTATCACCATGGATACTAAACACAGGCTAATTTTGTAACCAAATTTTACCGGGAGGACAGAATAGATCATTACCTCTATATCACCTATCAAACATTCAAATAATTCTCAAACAATAAATGATAATTTTCCGACAACTATTAACCACCTGAATACGGAATTCTAAAAAAGTCATGAAAAGCCATCATTTCAAACATGTTTATATGATATTGTCAAACATTTTCAGACAAGCACCTTTGTTTTACACCTTTTGCAGACTATTTGTGAAGAAGAAAAAATGTGAGGTTAATGATTACATAATTTTCAAATAATAGTGTCATGTTTAAAGGCTAATACCTGTGCTATATAAAACATTCCCCGCGGTTTGTTTATAAAGGATCAAAATTGTACTCAGTGTTTTGCACTAAGAAAAAAGTAGCAGATGCATTTGATTGGCAGAACTGCATAATGAGTTATTAGTTGCTCACCTTACCTACGCACCACCTACCAGTGCTCCAAATGTATGAGAAGTCACAGCAGATGCGAATTTTTTAAAATGCTACAGAGTGCAAATACCTCCGATTACTAAAGTGGGGAAAAGATCCATCAGATTAATTACTACCAACAGTCAAGAAAGAGATGCTAGACTCATTTCTTTGACCATTTAGGATTTGACCTTTCAGTTGAAGCTACCAACAAAGGCTTCCATCTAATGGCAATTTCGGTGGCAGTCTCTGTGACATGCCCATCCATCTATGGCCTTCTGCCACTTGCATATTCCCAGAAACTGAATACCCACTTTACTATTAGGAGCTGGATTGAACTGAGCAACACATTATCATGAGTTACCACCTATTCAGCACTCACAGAAAGCCTGGACTTCTCTACTTCACTGTAATATATGATCTCCTGTCCTGTACTTTATGCATCAAAATATTAATGTGCAGTCTAAGAATTTCCCCCCCAAAATAAATTAGTTTGGTGCTCATCACTTCTTGGCACACTGAAGTGTCATTATTTCTTTTAGAAAAGAGGACAACCAGGTGTTATTTAATATGGAGAATCTCTTTTTTATTTTTGATACTGACCAAGCTGTTACAAATGAAAACTTTTTTGGGGTTTCTTTTTTTTTTTGGTGTAGTCCCACCAGGCCTAATTGAAAGTTATACATCTTGCATTATAAGAAATATGTATTATTTTAAATTCCAAATACAAATCCAGAAAGATATTTCTCAATTGCACTGGTGGCAAGTTTTCTTTCAGCACTTCCTAACAACCAGCTAATCACACATCATGTCAGATGTTGGACCTTTTTTCCTCAGGCTCATTATAGGATTGCCTTCATTTTAACTTCACGCACCCTAAGATGTTACTTCTTATGTGGTCCGATACCATTTCCACTTACCAATGAATATTTCAATATTTCATATTAAGTATTCATTGGAGCAGGAAACAAAATGATGGTGTTTTGCTTCCCTAGCGGGTGCCCTAACTGCTGGCCTGTACAGCCCCAGTCTGTTCTGCTTTCTGTCTTTCACTCAATGAATATTTCAGTAGTGCGTACAAAGTGGATTTATTACAAGAGAAAAGAACTTAAGGACTAGTAGAAAAACACCATAGACCCTGATTCTTAAATCAATGATCTCTAAAAGAGGAAGGGGAGGGAAGACATACGCTTAATCATGTTAGATGACATCTAAATTTGTATCAGAACATCTCTCTTCCAAAAGCAAATGTCTGTTTTGTCAATTCCGCAAGTACTTTTATATAAAATAGGAACTGAGTGATAAAGCTACCAGAATTTAGGCAGTGTGAGTAAAATGTAGTTGCAGAGTCAGCTTCAGTGACTACAAGTCTAATGGATATTCTGTGAAGATTAGCAGGAACTAAATGTTATACTGAGGCACCTAGAGGAGCATATGAATACATCTTTTTGATGTATCCACAACAGGGTATCTAGACTCAACAGGATTTACCTGATTGCTACAGAAACAGCAAACAGATTTCTGTTTCTTAACGATCCTCAGTATAAAAGTCATCCTCAGGAGCTCTATAGAATTAATTTTCACATTTCACTCACTCTTTTATGGGTGATTTCCAACTCCAGATGAGGTACAAGTGGGTGAGGGTTAAGGAAATATTTTGAAAGAAATGTTCTGAGCTCTTGAATGGAAAAGGATTTTCTCTGGTTTTAATTTCTAATTTTGATGACAAAAATAATGTCAAGTGAAGCATGTTAAGAATTCAAAATCATTTAGTCAGAATGTGCTATCATAATTCAAATCCACACTATCCATGAAACAATGCCAGCATAATCTCAGACTATACAACATCAAGTTATTTTAGCGCAGCATTTCCGAGCTTCCATTATGACCTCCAAGAAGCAGTAAACATCTTGAAGCAAATTTCATTGAGATTTATTTTTCAAAAGTGCAAAAGTAAATAAAGCTTTGAGAAGACAGGCTCACTGACATATCTATAACAGCAAGAAAATGAAGACCTGAAGTTGTTTGGCCACTGCAGCCTCACCTTACCAGACAAAGGTAAAGCAACACAAGGTAGGGAACATTCCACTTTCTTCAGTGCATGACTAAAATGTAGGACTGGGGAAAAGACCACCCAGAGTCAAAACCACTGCGTGTATGATAAGGAGTCAGTGAGGCAGGTGAAGCAGCTTGGTTTTACAAGATCAGACTCCTGAGAAAGAGGAAGCATCTATGGAATTACCACGTAAATCTACTGAAGCCTGACATCGGACTGAGTAAGTAGTTATGCCAAAAGCCTACTGGGTTGCTCAGCTGCCATAAGGAGTATACAATACCGGACAGGTAAAACCTGATGGAAGATGATCATGGAAAAGCCTTCACATATTTGAAAAGACAGTTCTGCAAGAAGTCAGTCCTGCTCAGTACCAATTTTACAATGAGAAATTACTCTGTGAAATATCACTATCAATAGGCAAGAGGCAGGCCTCTTGAGAAGTGGAAGATAACAAACGCCTTATTCTCTACCTCTATACAAAACTATTTACGTGGGAAGTGTCTACTCATTAACAGAAAAGATGTCACTAATAATAAAAGGGACAAAAGACAGCCTCAGATAGAGCTTACTCTGAGTAAACAACTTCCGTTAACAATTGACCTTTTCCTGACTGAAGAATAGAGAAAACAAGAGTATGCACTCCAAATGCAGATCTGGCATTCTAATGACATTGGGTTTTATGACAAAAAGGAAGAAGAGACAACCTGAAGTAGCTTTTCTTCCTAAAAAATCAAGAGAACTGGGTCTGAAAAGGCAGCTGCAGGTCTAAGCAAGTGTCAGGTAAGAGGAAAAGAGATGGTCATAGGGCAGATTCAGTTCTCAGCTGCTGTGAAAGGAAAAGATTAAATGGTGTCTCATCAACTCAAAGCATCCATGCCTGGAATGTCTGATTAACCTGGCTGGAACAAACAGCATCCAGAAAGAGAAGTGATGGGGAAGGAGTCTTGCAGAAAAGAACGAGACACTGTACGCTCTGTTCTTTCTTTTCACGGACACAGAGGCAAGCCTTCCCTGTGAGGAACATGTCAAAATATAAAGTGCAATCTCTTCACTCTCAGGTAAAAGAAAAAAAGGTGAGCAGTGCAGTTAATACAAGATTTTATGCTGATGAGATTAGGGGGCAAACAGAAAAAAATTGAAGGTTGATAGTGCTTATAGTGGTGGTGGTATCTTTCTTCCTCAGGATAGCTTGTGTTGCATGCCAGGGCTTGAATCTTCCCTCTAATTACTTGCTGACCCAGTGAACAAAACACATTGGTCACACATCCAAGTCTTGCGTCTTGTGATTTACTCTGCTTTGGAGCACTATGCTAGGCCATTAGACAAATCATCCATAGCACTTTCTAAGACCATGAGTGAATGAGTTGGGTTACTGCCAATTCAGAAAAGTCCTGCTAAAACTAGCTGTTAAAAGTTACTCAGTGAAGCGCCTGAATTTTCTAAAATTAGCAGGACCGGAATTTAAAGTTTCCACTTCATTTACAATGGCCTTGGGTACCCTTTTTGAAAAGCAAAAAACCCACACTGTTAAAATAACTGATTGCAAAAACCCTTACAAGAAATGTTTGCTACATATGAGGCATCTCCCTTCTCATGACAGCAGTTACCCTTTTTACTTGCAAACAAGACCATCTGCAACTCTAGACATTAAGACCAGCCAATAAATCATAGTTTAGCTCTTTGGAGAGGTTATCTTATCAAAGTTTTCTTAAATTTGATTTATTTTAATGAGTTTAACTTTCTGTATATACCCAAATTAAAAATCTAATTTCTCGAAGTAAAAAATACCTTATGATTCCTGCAAGATTTAGAGGAGTTGATTGGTTCTTCATATACTGACCGAGACCCCTCAATGTCAGTCAGTCAATTAAAAAAACCCAAACATAATCATCAGGAAGTGGCAAAATAAACACACTGAACTGTACTGATTTGTGGTTTAGATGCCACCGTCACACTTACAGCTGTCACCTCATGCACTGTAACATGAACTTTCTAGGCTGTGTCAGCCTCATGTGTTGCTGGGGTGAATATGTTCAGTTGTTCCATTCAGGACATAAGACTTGCAAATTTTGCAGCTCCTTAAACCGGTAGCTTTGGACAAGGTAGAGATTTCTCCAGTATTAAAAATACAATCAAAGATGATGAACGTTGTATAAGAGAAAACTACAAAGATTCTTCTGTTCCTCAGAAAAAAAATAAAAAAAAAACAAAAAAACCTTTCTCAGGGCTCCTAAGAAGAAAGCGTAGGAGTCAGATTAGATTTTGAGAAGTGAACTTCAAAATGGAGGCCTTCTTTTTTTTCTGAACAAGAAAACATTTCACCTTTCACATTTACCATAAAATCTAAGCCAGGCAGCTGAGTACCAAATTAAAATTTACAAGCATCTTGTGCCCAGAATTGGAACAGCTGAAGAATAAGCAATTGTGTTCCTAAATACGTAGCTAATTGAATATACAATTGTCATGCCACTATTATTTCAATTCCTATTCTTGCTGGCCTTACATTTCTAATTTTATTTCTCAATCAGGACTTCACAGAAGGATTATGGAAATCTATGGACAGAACCATAATCTCAAACATCTTGCTGACTGATTCAATATCCACAGATTCTCTAAACCAGACACTACTGAAAAGTGGAATTTTTTAAATTTTATATAGGTGGTTTACTTGGATGCAGTGAAGTGATGGCAGTCACTTCAGATAGACAATATTGTGTTCTGACTCATGAACTTCCAAAAAGAAATTCCAAGGAAGAAGATAGCCAAGGAATTTCTAGAGTTTTTGGAAAAAAAAATAACAAACATTTCTTCCTGGCTAATCTTTTGATTGGTATCAAAGCAGGGAAGGAGACAGCTAATTTAGATGTGCCTGGACAAACTAAGGCTATAAAAGGTAATCCTGGATTATCTAACATGGCTTGATCATTGCAAGTGTTCAAATAGTCTTTTGAAAAGAAAAATGATTAATTTATGTACACGTCTATCACTTAGTTCAATTGAAAAAAAAAGAACTTGAAAAGTCTCAAGTGGTGTTCAGTAAAAAGCAGGATTGGTTCCCCAGAGAGTCCATACTCTTCCTAACATTCAGAAGTTCTGGTACAACAATGGATATATGAAGTATGGCTAAAGGCACAAAGAAACAGACCTGTGGCAGAAAAACAAAGAGCTGGGCTATTCATTTTCTTTTTTTTTTTTTTTTTTTTTAACATGAGTTGTAGTTTAGACTGAAACTATACTCTCATTAGAAAAGGAAGCACTGGAGAGAATTATTTTAATCAGTATCCAGGTCGAGTTCCTCAGCACGACAAGGGTCTTCTCACACATGCCTTCTATGGAGCTGTTACACACAGGTTTTTGCAAAGCACCACATTTCTGTATCACTTTCGCTGAATACCTTAGAAATCATTAAAACCTTCATCTAAAGCCTATGATAAGCTATAACGATGAAGAACGTGAACAAGGCAGGAAAAAATCCGTTTAAATAACAAGTGTGTCATTTACTTAATAGTGAGCAAATATAAGCGGGTTTTGGCTTAAATTCTACTTGAAAATAATAAAAGTCCCTGCACTGTGGGACTGAGCAATATAGGAGAGAAACCATTTGTCTATGCTACAGGAATCCTGAGAGATGTAGATCATGATTGGATTCCATTATTGCTGACATTTCACAAAGCCATTAAAAGAGAGAGCTCTCATTCCTAGCACTTACAGTCGACTATCAAGTAAATCTAGTTACAGGTGAGGAGTACAAATTTAGAATGAGATGAGGAGAGGAAGGCTGTAAGGGCATTTGGGCCAGCATGTAAGTGATTATAACAGCTAACATACACAGGAATACACATATACACGCACGTACCATGTGGGCCAGGCCGGCCCAAACCATGACATATGTATAAACACATATATACACACGCACACAAGCATAAAGGCACTCAACAGAAGCACTTGACAGCTAGCCATGAGTTCCTTACTTATTTCACCAAGGTCACTAAGGAAGGATTGACATTGGGCATGAAGACATTAGTACCTAAGGGGACCGTTTATCTCAAGTAGAGGATAAAACGTGAGACTGACTAGACGACAAACCAAGCCCAAGTGAGAACTGACAGAGAACGTGCGTGGCTTTTACTTTACTTATTAAATTGTCTTTATCTCAGCCCAGGAGTTTTCCTTGTTTTTTCCGATTCTTCTCCGCACCCCACTGGGGGATGGGAGTGGGGAGCAGGGAGAGAAGTGAGCAAGCAACTGGGGTTAAACCACAACACCATTCCCTCTGATCACCATTGACAAAAGCCTGGCTCTGTCTGCTTTGCACCCTCCCTTCAGGTATTTATACACATGGATGAGATCACCCTGAGCCTCTTCTTCTCCATGCTGAACAGTGCCAGCTCTCTTAGCCCTTCTTCGTATGAGAGGTGCTCCAGTCCCTTCAACATCTTTGTAGTCCTTCAGCCATGTGGCCACTTCAATCATTAGTGTTTATTTTTAAATGTTCCTTTACTCTTTTTCAAATACTGGGATTTTTGTCTTTCTCCTTTTGAAGACTGAAGCTTTTTGTCCAGTGAAATTGCTATGCTATTTCCCATTTATATGTTCTGATGATTTCTTGCCTTGTGATACACAACATCCCTTCCCAAGCTGATTTGAAACAGACTACGAAATAAAATTATTCCACAGTCTTCCTACTTCAAAGCCCCATCCAGAACCCAGTGTATATACATATGAGCTCAAGCACATTTTATTTCCAAGTCCTATGAGGTGGAGCTGGGGTTCGCTTATCCATCTGGAAACTAGAGCAGAAACAGCTGATGGGTGTTGCATTTCACTTGCAGCAGATTCCCACATGAGCTCTGTGTAGAATAATGCTGCATGACATTTTAAGATCACTATGAATCTTTGAATCAGATCAGAGCCTTCAGGAAAAGAACTGAGACTCAGGAGACACAAAAGCCAGGCTTATTTTCTCTTCCCATTGTGATAACTTTGTATTGTTGTTCCCACTTAAGAGAAATGAGGCTGGCTTGTTGTCCTGATGCTCCAGTCAATATTTTCTGGAATCAAAACATTGTCTTGCCACCTATTTCAATAAAATTGGATTCCAAGAAGAAATGAATGTTTTCTAAAATTATAAAATAGTCTTCTGCTGTTCATGAATTCCTATGGTAACAGGAATTGAGCATGTTTGACAGTTTTTTCAGTATAATGTATTTCACCTAATAGTGCAAAAAATTTTAGCTGTAACACCTATTCAAACAACGCAAATAATACTAGCCTTCAGAGTGAATCTTCACAGAATGAAAGAGATTTAATAAGGATGTTATTAGTCATCCTGTACAAATACTTCAAAAAGCCCAAGGAACAGAACTTATAAAGTGTTGTGTATAAACCCTGGCTTTGAAATGAACAGTAGAATCTACATTTGCAGTAATGAAATTCAGTACAAATAGAAAAAAGTATGACAACTACTGTTTTTCATCTCTCAACTTCAGCAACCCAGAATAAAGAGTTAAATCGTTCTGCAGCACTTGAGAGAAGGGGATGCTCAGTCTGCCATGGCAAAAGAGGCTGCATTTTTTTTTGGGGAATTTAATTTCTGCATTGTTGATCGTGACCCTCAGTAAATGATGCTCTGGAATTAGAGTGCTGGGAGCTGCAACAAAAGGATGTACCATTCGTCTGCTTCTTCACAAACTAGTAAAATTCTAAACGGTGCAGTCCAGAGATTCAAGTCATGGTTTTCGTATATTCCAGCACCAAGTATAAGGTGCAGATTTACACGCGATTGAATCATGTATTTCAGCTCCTTGCAAAGTGAATAGGGATAGCAACGTAAGAATGGGACACACAGCTGCCTGCTTTCTGACTAGGGTCAAGGAAGGCATCCATAAGAAGCGTGAAAGTCAGTCATACACAATGTATCCTTTCTTCCTGAAAACTCAGGGTGCCTAGGGGAAAGTTTCGGAACCGGGCACACTTTAATTAAAGACACACAAAAAGATTTTAGCCACATACAACCTGGGGCAAAAGAGAAAGTATACACATCACCATCATAAGGCAATAAATGAATTCAGGCAGGATATAACAGACAAGGGGTCAGTTCTTTCCTCAGCCCAAGAGCTTCCCCAGCATATTGCTTCCTGGGCAATTCTCTGAACTCAGCACTACAGCACAACTGATCCAGGCTGAAGACAGAAGCACTTTTTGCCCCTTGTGTGGGCAGGAAGACACCATGCAGCAAAACATTAGATGCAGAAAGCTAATGAAAGAGCTAAAGGGTGCTTTTAAGCCCTATGGATTATTGCAACCTGATCCCAGAGAGGTTCAGAACAGGTCAAACACCAACTGTTTCACCCCACAGGTGAAATGGCCAAGGGATGTTTTATTAATGGCACAAGTTTTATCACACACTCATTGCACAGCCTGTTCTATTGCCAGCCATTCAATATGCTTGCACCAACACCAGTCCTTTTAGGTCTTTCACATGTATAAGACCTCTCAGAAATGAACAACTTTTATCATTGCAGAGCAGTCTTGATGTGTACAAACTGGGATTATTTTTTAATAAAACAAAACCAAAAGACGCACATCCAGAGTGAACCTCATGAACTTCAGCCACAAATGGTGTGGAGGATCAGAACTACTTCAAATACACCCTTCCAAAACGCACACAGCATTGACACAACGGTCTCCACACCAGGTGATTTGTTCCATAGATGTACTCTTAACTGAATCACAGTACCCACTAATGCGGTGAAAACACGAGGACTCAGTGTTTTGATTCGTAAATAAAGATTGAAACACAGTTACTTTTGCTACAGAAAAATCTGATCTGAACTCTTTCTTTCAGGAGAGTTCAGTAAAAATTTGATCGGAACAGAAGCTTCAAGGATTTTGAATCTTGGAGGGAATTTGATAGTGCCAGAAATTAGAAAGAAAATATAGTCAAAGCCTGAACTGAAGCAATTGAAAATGGTACTCATTTTTTCTCTGATCACTTTTATCACTTCCCTTTTGTTTAAGGACAGTAATATATATATTTTTAGGTAATTAAGCACTTAAAGGAATCTTCAACCCCTTACAAAATGCCCATCGTCTCCACACAAAACATGCACAGAAACAGGCACAACTGCATGATACTCACAGGCAACAAAGAGCTACACAGAACTAACACAGATTGCAACTAAAGAGGAAGAAAAAATCCATTTAAGTACTCATTAATGTACTGCGCCTGGCTGGGATGGAGTTAGCTTTCTTAATAGCAGACAGTGCAATGCTGTATTTTGGATTTGTGACTAGAACAGCATTAATAACATCCCAGTGTTTTGGCTATTGCAGAGCAGTGCTTGCACAGCATCAAGGCCATCTCCGTTTCTCATGCTGCTCCCCAGTGAGCAGGCTGAGGGTGGGGAAGAATTTGGGAGGTGACAGCCAGGCCAGCTGACCCCAACTGAGCAAAGGGACATCCCTACCATATGATGTTGTGCTCAACAATAAAAACTCAGGGAGAGGAGGCGGCAGGGAGGACATTCACGGTTATGGCATTTGTCTTCCCAAGTAACCGTTACGCATGATGAAGCTCTGCTTGCCAGGAAGCAGCTGAACATCTGCCTGCAGATGGAAAGTAATGAATAAATTCCTTATTTTGCTTTGCTTGGGTGCACAGATTTGTTTCACCTATTAAACTGTCTTTATCTCAAGCCACAAGTTTTCTTGGTTTTGTTTTTCTGATTCTCTCCACCATCCCATCATGGTGTGTGGGAGTGAGGGGAATAACTCAGCAGCTGGGTAAGTGCTGTAGTTGCTGGCCATGGTCAACCCACTACAGCTAGGCTAGAAAGGATGACATTCACTATGAGCAAGTGGCCAGGGGCACTACCAAAAGAGGCAGGTGTAAACCCTCCTTTAGTAACTATTTATTTTAAAAGTAGAACAACTTCAGATAACAGAGGCTGAAACTCTGGCTTGGGCTGCCACCAGCCTGAAAGACAGAACACACAACTGGGATATCTGAGGACAAGAGTATATGTTAAATAGGACCAAAAAGAAATCCAAAAACAAATCTTCCAGGTGAGGATTTCACCTACTGTCATACCCCATCCATATTGCCACACGTCTCTTTCTCCAGTTACTATTACTCATATCTAAACAGTCGATGAGGTTATAATAACACTTCTCTGTCTAGGCTGTAGACCAACCAAATACCATATGGCTACATTGAACTAGCATTGAGTCCAAGCCAATAAAACCAGAGGAGGTGCAGTGAAGGAAAAGAAAAAAAAACCAAGCACTCCATCATGGTGTAAGGACTACTTTAGAGCACCAAACCAGGAGGATGAGAGGATAACACTTATTGAAATATTCTGAAGTGCTCAACCTAGTGATAAGTTAGTACCTAGGCCTCTGTTGTGGAAACAAGTACAATAAAATACACAGATTCTTCATCAATGTCTTAGAGTAAAAAATAGTAGCCCACCTCTTACAAGTTGGAGAAAACAAATAGAGGAAGATTTTCCTATAGTCGATTCACATAAATGGGAATATTTACTTGAAAGAGTGGGTAAGAGGCAAACTTGTACAGAAGTGATTATGGAATAATACTCCTAATGCATCCTTAGTTAGGCAGAGAAGGAGGAGCACAGATTTTAAGAATGTAGTCTTCAAAACAAATTTGCTAGCTAGGATAGCTGGGAGACAAGGATAAGCTTATAGTGGGGAAAAGGGATTTTCCAATTCTTAAAGAATGGTAGTAAGAGCACCGAGAAAAATAATCTTTGAGCAGCTAAAGGACAAGAACTCAAGACCAGTTCAGCAGCTTAAAAAACTGAAAAAAGCAGCATATGAAATTAAAATGGGTTCAAATCACTAAGTGTTGCAGAGTCAAACGAGAAAGTCCAAGGCAAAATGAGACTCTTCCTTCTTAATAATCACAAAGAATTTTCCGTACATATGGCAGTCACAAGATGAAGAACAAGTGAGAAGACAAACGAAGCAAGAATTCTGGCTGGAAACAGGGAGAAGAGCAAGACTCCAATGAACCACTGGAAATTGAAAAGGTGTTTTGGAAAGCATCACTACACATTTGCCCTATTTTTAATCTTTTTTCCTGAGCTTTTGGGATCCTGGACTAGACAGATATTTGGTCTGACTCACATTACAGCTATCCTTGTGTTCTTTATCTATTATATTAGAACCGATGAAGAACAGGACTGTGAAGAGAAACTCCAACAAGAGATGGAAAAGGTCACTATCTGCCTTTCATAGGGGTACAACAAGGAGTCAAAAAATCATAAAATAGCTTAAATCCAATTCCCAAGAAAAGACTGGAACATATAAACAAGCTTACTTGTAAGCAACATGCAGACAGTTAAGAAAAACGTTTAACCTGTCAAGAGTAAGAATCCTTAGCTGAATACCTCATTATCAGTGTCCCAATGTGAAAACAGGAGCACAGTGCTCTTTAACAGGGGGATGCGGAAGGAGAGGTGAGGTATATCACTTAAGTGCAGCATATTATCACATTTTGATTTTCTCTAAACTATTTACTTAATTTTCAGAAATTCTGTCCCCAACCAGCCCATTTCCAGTAGCGATTTTATGTCACTAAAGTGGATTTACAGCTTTTCAGAGGTCTATTTTTTGTCCCAATTTATGTTCACCAGCAGTATATATACAGCCTTGGTCTTCCCTCTTAAAGTCATATCAGCTGAAGTCAGAGTTGCAATTTTTTCATCTGCTCCTAGACAATATTTGTTAAAATGTGAATTACTTCTTGTACAAACCACAGTAACGGGAAATTAACTTCAGATGGGCCACTTGTTTCTGTAGTGTGAATTCAGCCTCCGGAACACCCATGACCTGGAACACCTACAACTACTTTAAACCAACATGGAAACACCACTATGCTATACATAGTCCAACACTCCTGCCTCCAGTCTCCTTCTCACTGACTCTCACCTGTGGGAAGTAAAAGACTACCAGAAAACCTTGAACTGCAGGTTAGAAGCATTGTCCACCAACAAGAGGCTTTCACAAGACAGATGTTAATTAGATATGGACTCTAATGTGTGCTCCTTAGCATGACTGCAAACTTTTCTTTAACAACTTAAGCATTTGGAAGCGTAACACAGGATCTTGCAGCTCCTTGACACAGTAAGAACAGGCACTTTCCTTTCAACAGATGCTTAAGGACAGGCTAGACAAAGATCTTGCATAATGGACTCCATAACTTTCACAAACAACAAGTTCCAGTACTTCACTGTTCTTGCTCTGAGAACGGTTTTCCCAGAATTTCATCCAGCCTGTCCCTGTAAGTCATATTTTGACACCTAACCATTCTGTTACCCTCCTGGGAATTTCGTCCCATTTGCTTACGTGCTTCTGAAACATGGTACCAAGCACAGCAGGAAGTATTCCAAGTCAAACCATAAGACTGTTAAGCAGAACAATGATTTCACAGTTCTTGCAAGTCAGCTACTCATTTATGTGTTCCCATCAATTTGTTAAGGGGTGAAAAAGATAGTAGCCACAAAAGCTCTACATGTTTACCTTGTAACGCACTGTAATTTCCAGAGCCTTTTCTAAACTAGAACTGGCAGCCACTTGTTCTTTGTTTTGATTTTCTGCCTGATCACATCTCCCATTCCTTTCATTTGTCAGAACATTTTAAGTTTTAATCTTTTACTCTACAGTGCTTACACTCCTCCCCAGACTTAAACTATTTGCAAGTTTATTAAATCTACCCTTCATTCCATCATACAGGTCCATCCATAATGTTACTATTGTGTAACACTGGATCCAGGACAGACAGCAATAGCCAATTTGACGCATTTTTCCTAGTTTATTAGTGATCAGATGATATCTTCTGAGTGCAGTTCTCCAATCACTTTTGCATTTACCCACTAGTAGGTTTCCTGAGATCAATTATCAGAACGCCATCAGGACTGCCAAAATGCTTTCTAAAGCCACAACTTTCTTCTCTGCCCGCAATACCCATACCTTTCTCACAATAGAAAATTGATTTCAGTAAATCTTTCTCTCAATTACTACTTATATGCTGGTATGCTTCCACGCACTTACCAATTATTCAACTATTTTTCTTGGAAGCTGACTGGGCTAGACTTTTCTGACAACTACTTTCAGCTCTCCAAGTGAAAGAAACACTAGACTTGCTTTTTTTCTTTGTCAGTATTCTGATACATCAGTGAATTCCCCGAAATAACTGAAAGGGTCTGACATCTCATCAGCCTTTTTCTGTTTGGTGGGGGGTGGGAGGTGTGGGGTGTGTGGTGGTCAGAAGCAGGGAAGGATGTTTTATCTTAGGATAAATTTCAACAGGCCTTATTGTGGCCTTTCAGTATTTAAAGGGGGCTTATAAGAAAGATGGGGACAAATTTTTTATCAGGGCCTGTTGTGATAGGACAAGGGATAATGCTTTTAAACTAAAAGAGGGTAGATTCAGACTACATAGAAGGAAGAAATGTTTTACAGGGAGGGTGGTGAAACAGTGGAACAGGTTGCCCAGAGAGATGGTAGATGCCCCATCCCTGGAAACACTCAAGGTCAGGCTGGACAGGGCTCTGAGCAACCTGATCTAGTTGAAGATGTCCCTGCTTATTGTAGGGAGGTTGACTAGATGACCTTTAAAGGTCCCTTCCCACCCAAACTATTCTATGAACATGTAAGATGCAAACAATATGACTCATTACTAGCTCTTGAGAGAGACTAACACAACAGCTAATAAATAAATACAATTGCCTGGATATGGCTTGCTGGGGCTGAGAAACTCCCAAGATAGCCTGCCAAACCACCCACTGGAGCACATCATATGCTTTTTTTCCTTCTTCATATTGATGACAGCCACTGCAGGTGACTACAGAGCAGGATCCTCTTCAGAACAGTGGGAGCAAGAGCAGCTGAATCCATTACAGTATGGATAACAGCTCTCATCCAGCATGAACTTTAATAGTCAAGTCCAATATGTAAAGTTTTATAACTGCAATGCTCACACAGGAGCATTACAGGTCTGGGAGTACTGGCGTATTTCAAAAAAAATAATGATGCTGTATGAGCTGTGATAAAATGTAAGGGAAATAAAGTACATCTGCCAACTAGCAGCATAATCTTTGCAGTTAAAGAGCTGAGGATTTGAAAAAGAATCACTGAGAACAGATTTGGAAAGAGTCCAAACAATACACCTGTGTCACAGAGCAAAACCAGGGCACTAGGTGCAGCATGAGAATTTAGTTTCTTTTATCCATGAGAGGATCATGACTTAGAAATCAGCTAAGTAACCAGATTACTTAACTACAACTCCCACACTACTGGAAGATAATTCTTGCAACCCTATTTTAACAAAACAAGTGGATTCCTCAAAGCATTTGGAGATCATTTGCCCCCAGGACTGGATGACAACCCTGAAAAAGCATTTTAAAAAACTAAGTTGAAAAACAAAGGCAAAGTCATAAAGCCTAAAAAAAATGTCATTGGAGAACAGTGAGTTAAGTCCTATGTTTAATTTAAGATGAACAGGTAAATCTACATAAGGCCCTTCAGAAACAGATGGAGTACAATTAAAAGTAACACTATCAGGAGTGATATGCTAGCATTTTTGTGATGAGCTCTTCAGTTCAAAACATCCCCATCGTACCAGACAACTCAGAGTTGCTGCTACAAAGATCTGTTCAGGCACTAGCCTAAAACAGAACACTAATATGGAAACATTTCTATTTAGAGTACATTCCTTAAGACAGAAATTCACGTACGTGAAGAGCAGCCCTTCTCCACGTTACTCATCCAGCCCAATCACAGATTTGCCAAGTCTGAATGACGTACTTATCACTGTGTCTTTGGCAGAGGACCTGGGAGCCTTACTGGGAACTGTGAAGACACATCCAGCAAGCCTGTCAAAACAGGGACTGTTCACACATAGCTAAGAGGATGAGACAGAACCATCCTCACATGACTTCTGCAGTTGCACCGGAAATCTGTGGAAACAGTTGAAAGGCATTAAAACAGCTCCTTCCTCTGTAGGAGGATGCCAGCTTCTCAGGATGCTGATCTTAAGCTTCTTCTAAAGCAAAAAGTAGACACGCTTCAGCAGTGAAAGAAGGCAGCATTCTTGTTGGTGGGATACTGATTTCTACTGTTACCACGTAGAGCTGGCACCATTTGTCTGCTCAGCAAGTCTTGCACATCAATGCTGGTTCCACATACGCCACATGGGTAGCACAGGTTCCACAGCATGATAAATCTTTTGTTCAGCAGGGCAACATGGTAGGATGTGGGATGAATGAGTGCTCTTTTGCTTGATTATGTTACAATGCAGCTTTTTTCAAGTCTGTAGGACCAATCTAACTACTCTTGGAATACCTCCAAGGTCCCCAAAATTATAATTTGCTACCAGGCACACCACCATCACTTTTGGCTTGTGGACGCACTGCAGAGCACAGCACTGCTTCTAAAGAAGCTGCTTCTTCTGCTTTTCTCTCTTTGATTTCAAAAGTCATTTAGAAGTCTGTAATAGAATCCCTACAATTCAACAGCAGGGATATTGAGTGCTCCCTCAGAGAATGGCAATGAGGATTCTTCTCCAGGTGTGAAAACAAAAGTTTGTTCTATCCAAATTGAGGATAGTATCACGATCTACCAGTACTGGGCAGGTATTGCAGCGAGCTGGTTGTCTGCATGAAGTGGGGAGTCCCACTTTTCAGCAATCTATAATATGAATGCAAAAGAATCCAAGTGCCAGGTCTAAAAACCTAGGTTAAACCCCCACCCAGCTTCCACCAAATGTTTATCTCTTGCCTATGAAAGATGGAAAGACACATTCCCAAATAGGCAGTACAGCTATTGAGCTTTAACTCATTAAGAGAATGATTCTATGAAGAAAATGGTTTGGGTTGGAAGGAACCTTTAAGGGTCATCTAGTCCAATCCCCTTCAATGAACATGGACATCCGCAACTCAGTCAGGCTGCTCAAAGCCCCATCCAACTTGATTTTGAATGTTTCCAGAGATGGGGCATTTACCACCTCTCTGGGCAACCTGTTCCAGTGTTTCACCACCCTCATAAAACATTTCTTCCTTATATTTAGTCCAAATCTAACCTCTTTTAGTTGAAAGCCATCACCTCTTGTCCTATTGCAAAATGCCCTACTAAAAAAATTTGTCCAACTCTCCTGTAGGCCCCCTTTAAGTATTGACAGCCTGCAATAGGGTCTCCCCAGAGCCTTCTCTTCTCCAGGTTGAAGAACCCCGACTCTCTCAGCCTGTCCTCACAGGAAGGAGAGGTGCTCCATCCCTCTGATGATCTCTGTGGCCCTCCTCTGGACCCACTCCAACACATCCATGTCTTTCCTGTGCTAAGGGGTCCAGAGCTGGATGCAGTACTCCAGGTGGGGTCTCAGAGTGGAGTAGAGGGGCAGAATCACCTCCCTCGACCTGCTGGCCATGCTTCTTTTGATACAGCCCAGGTTACAGTTGGCCTTTTAGCCCGTGAGCACACCAGTACCCCCAAGTCCTTTCTCAGCAGGGCTGCTCTCAATCCCTTCATTCCCCAGCCTGTATTGGTACCAGGGGTCATCCTGACCCAGGTACAGGACCCTGCACTTGGCCTTGTTGAACCTCATGAGGTTCACACAGGCCCACTTTTCGAGTTGTCCAGGTCCCTCTGGATGGCATCTTGTCCCTCAAGTGTGTCAACTGTACCACTCAGCTTGGTGTCGTCTGTAAATTTGATGAAGGTGTCCTGGATCCCACTATGTCATTGATGAAGATATTAAACAGTACTGGTCCCAGTACAGACCCCTGAGGAATACCACTCATCACCAATCTCCACCTGGACATTGAGCCGTTGACCACTACCTTCTGGTAGACCATCCAGCCAATTCCTCATCCACCAGACAGTCTATCCATCAAATCCATACCTCTCCAATTCAGAGAGAAGAATGTTGGGGCACTGTGTCAAAGGCCTTATAGAAGTCCAGACAGATGACATCTGTAGCTCCTCCCTTGTTGACTGATGTAGTGAAGAAATCCGATTCTCTGTCAGCAATGAAAGCCTCTTTATAGATCAAAACTTAGGAACCTACATACCAGGTTTATGTCCTGCACCTCTACAATCCGCAAGCTCCTTTCTTAGCACTCTAGTTTTGCATACACCATTCTGCAGCATTAACTCTCCCCACGCAATTGCGGATTAGCCTACTGTGAAGCAGCATCTAACTTTCAGTACCACACTGTCTAAAATTTAAGTAGTGTTGGGCTCTACAGTACAAACTGTAAGCTATTCTATGGATCTATAGCATATGGAAGAGTCTTTTCTCTCAAACTTTGTCTTGTCTATGAAAAATTGCTTCCTTAAACACACTCTTTTCCTAGAGATATCAGAATCTTCCAGCCTATTGTCAGCTAGTGTTTGGACAGGCTTTAAATAGCACAGGGCTGGGAGTCACATATTAAAAATACTATCTACAAAAAAATGTTCTATCATTAAATGTCCTAACAATATTAAAAAAGCTAGCTCTGGAAAGATGCAATCCAGCTACCTACAGTACCCCCTTCTGCTCCCTATCAGAACTAGGGACATCACTAGTTAAGCCTGAAAACTGTTCTAAATGATTGAGTTAGTAAAGTGTTATTTTTTTTCAGGAATATATTTTCAATATAGAACAACTGCTAGCATGTTCAACTGCATTCATTAGAGGATTTTTTTTTTTTTTTTTTAATTCCTTCATGAACTGGGATGGAAAACAGTTGGGTTTATATTTTCCTTAAGCACTACAAGCACAAAGCAGCATATTCCAAATCACCTGGGATCTGAACTCCCAGAGGTTTTCAGTAGGAGCTGCACCCCTCATTTTTTAAAATCCTACACTAAAATCACTGTTATCAGTGCCTGCACAACTTAGGAGGCGTATTTTTTTTTAGTTAAGGATATTAATAAAACTATCATTATTTCTTCAAAATCAATTTCTGAAAAAGATAAAGTACCTGCTTCATAGTTGGGAAAATGAGGATTCCTCTGGAGTTCATGTTTCATAATTGTGATTTTTTTCTCCATGCACTAGAAAGTTATGTCCATTGTTATGAGCTTCAGGTTCAAATAAGAAGCTGTTTTCCATTCATGACTATGCACCTCAAAACAATAAAACCCACTTTTCTTTACAATAAGTAGAAGTTTTCTTCATTGACCCATTCCAAAAGAACATTCCATACAAGTCAGATACACCTGCCATCAGCATCCTGATCATTTCTCTTTGGAAAGAATGTAAAGTCAGCAGGCAATAAGAATTCAGATCTGCACTGTTCTAACTTAAAAGTTTAGGGAACAAGTACAACTCAGAAGTTTAGAAGGTAAGTGATACCTTTAAATTATACATTAAGAGTCAGAATTAAACATTTCAGCCCCAGGATATTCCTTCAAGCGTTTAACGCAATAATAAGTTCATAAACTGCAAGGCTGGGGGAGGCAGGGGGGAATATCACAGACATTAACATTAATAAAAGTCTTGCTGTCCTGACTCCAAAGTACTCTCAGTTTAAGTGACACACTTGCTACATGTGGGAGAATTTTCAAACTCTATACAGCTCACAGTAACATCATGATTTATGTTTAAGCAGCTTAGCAGAAGCTGAGGCGCTATTAAATCAATCTATATTTTACTTCCTCACAGGAAGTTTGATATATTCTGGTGAAAAGCCCCATATACAGACTTGAATTTCAATAGGAACTATGCACATGTTCATCCTTCACATATGCTTTGAGTGTTCTCACGGTCTCTACCTTTACGCAAGATATTTGGATTCTCATAATAGGGATTTTAACATCATTTTCCAAAATAACTCAAATTAAGTTGTACGTTTTACAGGCAACTTCCATACCTTCTCTGGGGAAAAAAACATATATGTTTATAACAAGCAAAATTAAAACTCAACCTTAATCAGCCCCACATGTCTTTCTGGGTGACAAACACAGGCAGATCAGGAAACTTACCAGTTCTGTGTGGTTTACCTCTAAGATCAGTCCTCCAGAAACCAAAATTCTTCTGTCTGACCCGCTAAATAACACTCTTTTCCTAGAGGTGAACCTGGAAGAAAGCTATAAATATGGTTTTGATAAATGTGCTTAAATTGTCTGTTTATTTCAAAGAAATAATACTCTTTATAGCTATAAAATTGATTGAAGCGCTATCACTCATGCAAACTCTCTGAATAGAAGGATGTTAAAATTAGTCCAACTTCCAGATAATTTCTGTAACAACCACATCTCACTAGAGTTGGTCAAGAACACTAGAATTTCTGATTCACTTAATTATCCAGAATTGCAAGTGTCTTAATTTAGAAGCAGAATTTGTTTTAAAATTTAGACTATTAACAGAAATTGATCTCTCACCAGAATCAAAACAAGGCTTTTATTTCTTTTGAGTATAGTCAAAATACGCATTTGCAAAAAAAAAAAAAAGATTCTCAGTTTCATTTCTTCCCTTTATCTGCGAGAAAGCTGACTGTGCAGAAGGTTGCAAGAGAACAGATCTACACTAATGTAAGATGTATTATCAATATGAACTATGATTTTCAAGCTAAGAGCCTAAAAAATGTTACAGCTTGAGTATTTCAAATTATTTTAGACAGTTTTAGGAAGGGATGGATCTTTTTGCTTTGCTTAATTTCACAAGCAGTGCTTTATTTCCCTACCCATACCCAGAACTGTTTCAGCACTGTCATAATGGGTTGAATATCTACTTACAGGGAAACAAGTTAGATTCTACACTTAATTAGTTTTCTTAAATACTTCAACCGTAACTCTGCTATACACACCAGTAGTTTAGTCAGTATTTTAGGATAAACCACATAATAGTTTCTACAAGGGGGTAATGTTTTTCAAAATGTTGTTGTAGACCACTGTCCAATTCAGGAACTTATGTTGAGAAAGTTAAAGACCAAAACAGCTGTGAGCACAGAAAATACAATTTCTAAGCAGTAGAAGACATCTCAAAGAACCTGAAGAGTTAAGTCTATGCTGATTATTCAGAAGCAAAACATGAGCATCGAAAGGGTTAATTACTTTTTAACTTGTCACATCACCTGAGCATGAAATTACTGTTCTGTGTGGCACAACTCTGGTACAGGCACGCTCTAGAGTAAATTACTGTTTTCAGTGCAAAAAAACTCAGTCCACCCTAAAATCTTTTCCTGAAGTCAAAGCAGAAAATACAAAAATGTGACAGAGATTTCTTTCCTTCTTTACCAGGAATGGCATTTCACTCCTTTCTGACCAACAGCAGGAAGCCTGCAGCACACTGTCAGCTCTCAGCTGGGAAACAAACCAGACTGTTACAGGCTTTATTGTATTTATGACTTGTAACTCCAGATAAACTACCAATCACCATGGAACAAGCAGCAAGATGAGGACCAATTTGGCACATGTCACTGCTGAATTCTATTAAACATGTTCCTGGTGACCACAGTTTATGCTTGATGTGTCAGCAAGATTTAAGGCTCACTAGTTTCTAAATGTTCATGAGCCTCCAACATGGTAGGAGCTGAACACAAAAGTACAATGACACAAAAAAAACACCAAACCCCTAACTTAAGCCAGGTCTGACAATAGCACTGCACCAACCCAGAAGTTATGAAAGCTCTCACTACAGAGATAGATTTGGAATATCATTCTTATAAATCAAAGCAGTGAAACAATTCTGATGCCTTTAAGTGACTTTAGTGCAGCAAATTGAGAACTCTGAAGATCTGGTTGAAGATATTAGATGTTGGCTTACAAGGTACAGTACTGTGTTATAACATGATGAAAAGTTCAAATTTGCTCCAAAACCTGCAGAAAACTCTGGACTACCATTTCACCAATCCAGTTGGCGAGTTCAGCACACAGTAAACTTCAAAACCACCTCTAGTTTATTTTAAAAGGCACAGTACAGTTAGTGTCAAGTTTCCGTCACATCAAATATTGATTAGAGATGAATTCTTGAGTGTATATATTTATTACATTAGCACATGCAAAAAATCTTTTAACACCTTCTCAAACAGTTCATTGAACTCCTGAGAAACTTTAGTGAGGATGTGGCAGGTGAAGAATAATTCTGATCATAAGTGCTGACAGTTATTTACTTCTTGTGTGACAGACAGTGACAGCAAGTGTCTGAAACAACTTTTGAACTCCCATGAAGAACCTGCTTCTTGCTAGCTGCAACTAGCAATGGGCTGGCTGTAAATCTGGTTAACATCTTGATTAAAAAAGTAGTACTTACACAATCCTCCAATTAAACAGACAATCCACCAATTCAAAGGCAACTCATTGTATTTCTGCATATAGACTATTTAGACAGGAAATGGGACTAGATTAGGAAGGACATGGAAATGAAGAAAAGCCTAGAAGCAGGGGAAACCTACAGCAATTTATATCCAGGGACTGGCCAAGCATCTTGGCCAGTGCCCCTAATCCTGCATGCAACACGCAAGCAGCTACATGGCTTGAAACCAACACCTCCCTGCCAATCTTTCCCAGACAATCAGCAATCTCCCCAGTGAGAAGTTAAGATAGACTGGATAAACTCTGCAAAATCCGGTAGCACAGCTCAATCATACCCGTAAAGATTAACAAATCTGTATATGACACAGCCAAAGGAGGAAGTGATAACTATCATTGGTTAAAGTTGAAGATGAAATATGAACAAAACCCACAAAAACGGAGCAGTTAACTTTAATTAAATTAGCTCATGTAAGTTTTCCACCAGGGCATCCACAAAGAACACTAACTTCCTGATATCGTCTGGACGCAGCTTCCAGACATTCAACATCAGGTTCCACCTTTCATTTGAGTTACTTGAACTTCTTAGAAGTTATTCCTTGCAAGTTTCCCCAATGAAAAACTAGCTGTTTACTGTTCACCTAATTCTAGTCAAAGGGAGCTCAGGCTGCCTAGTCAAGTTTTAGTACCCACCATCAGCATTTGAATACTTTCCTGTCCTTTCAAATGTCTCATCAGTAGCAAACAGATTCATTGCTATTAGTTGAGCAGACTTGACTGTGTATTTGCAGCTTACAATTAAGCTACAACATCAGACATTCTTCCAGGATGCCACATAAACTTGTGTACTATTGAAGCAGTTGGCACAGGAGGCTTGTTAAAAGACTTCAGTTTCGTTTGTTCCTCTAAGAGTCCAAACATCAGTTCCCTGGGTTCATGGACTAAGCAACTCACCTAAGACTTCCTGAAATACTGAAACTGAATTACAATTCTGAAGTTCCTGAGAGCCTGCTCTTCTGAAATAACGTAGGAAGAGGCAGACTGTTTTTCAAATAACTGAACAGAAACCTGTCAGTTTAAAGAGTTTGCAAACATGTAAGCAGGACATTATATTAATATTTCCCCTACATTTCAATTATTTAGCAATTAGTCTTATAAAAAGATTACCTAAATTACATTTCCCTGTGCTTGCATGGACTATAATTTCCCTCAGGCAGCATTAGAAGTTGGAAAACCTGTACTTGTAAACATTTTCTCT
Source organism: Dromas ardeola (assembly GCA_013398915.1). Taxonomy (NCBI): domain Eukaryota; kingdom Metazoa; phylum Chordata; class Aves; order Charadriiformes; family Dromadidae; genus Dromas; species Dromas ardeola. The sequence continues at coordinate 106,494 of VYZM01016023.1, forward strand.
TTCAGAGTCTGTCAAAGGATATCTGAAGATATTTTTCAGCCTGAAAAAATATAGCTCAGTAACTATATAGCTAAAATAACATTACTTTACAAAGACAACATGAATGACAAAAATATTTATGAATGGTGTTTATATAAACGTATTGGCTTGTAAACAGGTTGACAACATTTACATTAAATATTTAAAGAAAACTTCAAACCAGATAATTTGCATTAAAGAGAAAATAAGTTAAAAGTTAATCACATCTTCATTACTCCATTGGTTATTACTGAGGCACCTGGCAATTTCAGAATTGAACTGTACCAAAACACTGCAACAACGCTGAATATTGCCATTTACACTAATGATTTCCTTTGATAGGGCAAAAGCCACCTCATAGTTACCTGAGAATTCCCACGGTAACTCAGTGGGTATAATAGTAAGAAAATGACTTAATCTAACAAACTGGAAATTCACCACTGAAGTGGAAGTTTTTTGGCATACTTTAAAGACAGTCTTTTGTTAGCTATAGTTTTATACAGGAATCCCAGAAATGCCAGCAAAACTAACACAAAAGTTAAGTCACATACTTCTGAAAGTGTAAACCTCATCCAAATCTTTCTACCAATGTTTGCACCAGCTGTTACCCAGGATTTTAGCTAGTGTTATTTATGAGCTTGAATAAAAAAAAGTCCCAAAAGGTAGGCATGAAAGTATTTAAGAAAACTTCAGTTAACAGAAAAGCATCATGAATTATGAAATAGTTACAACAGTTCATTAAATTATACATCAGAAAGTTACACATACATTTAATCATAAAACAGCCTTTTCTATATATTATTCAAACCCAGCTTCAATATTTGTTCCAATATAACAGTGACACTCAAAAAGTGATACTCATTTTTTTACCCCTTTAAGTGAGTACACTTATTTCCTCTATTCTTACAGGTGCAAGGATGCTTATTTGGATACCAATTCCATATGGTTATGACTTTCAAAATAACTTTAATTACATTTTCCCATCTTGAAAGCAAAAAGCTATCAACGGTAATAAACAGACAGTTCATCATCACTCATGTCTGAATCCTCTTCATCCACTTCACCTTCAATGACTGATTTCTTGCCTTTGCAGCATGAAACAATTAATCCAATTAAGAAGACCTGCAAATTTAAAATAGGTAGTAAAAGTTAGTGTTATTCAACAAGGGCAATATATGTAAAACAAAATGGCAGTGTAGTGACGCAGATGATTCAATGACAAGTACTGTAAATTATCCAGCTCGATTCAGTGAACTTTATAATCAAAGTACTTACTGCAATGAACGCCCAGTTCCCGAAGTAATAGGCAGCACTGAAGAACCAAAATTTATGAAGAAAGAGGTACGTCCGAGTAACAATGCACTGATCTAGAAGGAAAGAAAATAGTACTGATTAACACAGAACAAATAAAAGTCAGCTAATCCAAATTTATAGGATGATAATTCAACAGTTTTAGAGAGTATTCCGGTCTGAAGAAAAATTACACTATTAATTCAAGTTCACTCTCCTCTACCAAGAGGGTATAAAAGAGGAATATTTGTTTTTATAGGAGAGTGAATGTGAAAGCAGGTAACACCAACCGAAGAGTTACACAGGTAACCCCGTTACTATTGCATACAATTTCTCCTACAGATGTGTCAATTATTGCCTGTTCTGACAGATCCTAGTTACTCAATTCCCCATTCTAGATAAACTGTAAGCATAAGACACAAAGCAGATGCTGTATTGAAAAACACATTTCAGTACTTTGAAAACAATGTCTCTCTACCAGGATTGCATAAGTTTTGTAAAAACCAAAGTCAATTACAGTGTTGAGTCGTGTAGGCAAAAACCACCCCATCACATACTGGGCCTTTTGTGACCCAGATAGCAGAGGGCTTATTTGTACCCAGGACCTGACAGTACTCGTTAAATCTTACTCCTTCTCTAACACCATAAAGCCAGCCACACCTACAAGTACTACTTAAGTATTAGCCACTGCGAAGTGGCAGATTTTAACTGAATTAAGAATCAAATTCTCAAGGCATTTTTAAGACTGCAGACAGGCGGCATAAAGGCTTGTATGGGACACTGAGCCTGTAACAGTGGAAGGCCATGTCAGAGGGCAGCCAGCAGGACATGTGAGCCACCCGACGAATCTCTCCAGTGCAAGGAAGGGTACAAGGAGTTCATGCTAAGGTATGAGGCGATCTCCTGGTTTTCCTCATTTATTATGCTTCAAAGACCACCTAAAGTCCATTTCAGAGCAGAAACTGGTACCTGAACAATTTGAACACTAGAGAAAGTAAGCAACCCAGAACTTGCCTGTTCTTCCCTCAGTTCTGACCCCCTTGTTTGGAAACAGTCCCTAGCTGCAGTTGAAGTACAGACTTCCCACCTCCTAAAGCTGTGAGCGATATGCTGCTGCTTATATAGCTTAACTTTTAGCAGCCTTTTAACAAGCTAGCAAGCTGACAATCATCAGTTTCTGAGGGTAAATATTTAAAGGTTCAACTTCCAGGTTAGATAACAAGCTGCTTCAACAATACCAAATGCTACAGGTCACTAGTTCCCGGGGAGAGAAGAGTCAGGAGTTACAGATAGGTCTTTTTCAGGAAGGTCTGCCGCTTGACCTTGCCAAGGCGATCCTGCCAAACCAAATCCCTACAGTGTCTAGAAGGATTGTATCTAAATAGAGAAACTCCTCCATTCCTTCAACAGATCTCTAACGAACTTATTCTTTATAAAATGAATGGATTAATTTAAAATACTAAATTAAAAACTATTTTATGCAGCAGACTGATTTCTGGAATCTATTACACAGTATCAGCAGACAAAAAATAAGTTAAACTGGGATTTCACAACTACTAGCCACCAGGGATACAACACACAAATAGGCACATTCTGCAGATAATTAAAGTGCAGAACAGCTTAATTGCAGAAAGCATGCTTCTCCACTAACAGAGTGAAAGCACAAGGAAGGAATTTGGCTGAACTAATCCTTCCTGGTTTTCCAGACTAGATCTCAGTTATTGAGAGAAAACTGATTTCCACTCCGCCACCATTAACACCAGTCAACAGCACTTACCCTACAAAAGAGAGAAAAAAATTTGTAAGTTAACACACCACTCACAACATCCCATTATTTGCTACCATGAGATGACCCTAGAAAAGGTGACGTTTCTGACAAAGTAAAAAAAGCCAGTAAAGTGAAGATGCTTCATAATGGCAGATAGTATTGTCAACACCATCTGCAGGTCTCCAGCTGGTTACTTGAATTAAAAAACAAGCTAAAAGACTTTTAGATGACTCTACAGTAATTGGATTAGATATATGACAGTAAATATTTTAGAACAGTTTGACCTTGAGAAAACGTTTCTATGGAATGTGCCACAATTTCAGCTAAAATTTAGTAATATCGTCATTCAAAAGGAATAACTAAATAGGCTGGCATAACATGACATTTTTAATCAACTTATTCCTCCATAGGACATAATTTAGAGTAAGTCATATTGAATAACCGGAATTAATATAACTACTTGTTATCCGGAATGATCATTGTGAATATTACTGACATATCTTGATCCTTTGGAACAAAAAGTATACATGGAAAGCTACTAAGCTTCCAATAGATAACTGCCACCACTTTAAGAATACAGCATATTACGTAGTGCTGACCAAGAAATAAAGCCAAACAGCCAGGATTCAAAAGAAAACTTTTTTTTAAACAAAGGATGACAAGTGCTAAGAGCCACAACTACCTGAAGAGTCAACTGTATTTTACTTCAAGTCCACTAATGAAGTTTTTTGTTCCAGTAAATTAGAAAACCCTTAGGCTCAATGTACTAACATTTTCAAACAAAGGCTTCGTTTGAGAAGCGAATTTGCTAGTTTAAGATGAATTACAAGGATAACAAACCTGTTGATACACAAAGCTTAGAGCCTAAAAAGTCACTTCATGCACTGAAAACTCAAATTATGAGAACTTAGTTACAGATGAAGTCTGTCTTTTCTGCATCTCAAAACACAGCGAGCTTTCACAAAAGCATACAGAAGGAAATATTTCCTTAGGGAAGAGCTACAAATTGTTGTGAACAATGTAATTTAAAACACTGGCATTCTTTGGGAGTCAATACCAAGGTGCACACTTGTTTTAACTCTTCCTTAATCAACTGGACAATGAAACAGATTATATCCTCTGTAAATCCATGCATCAAACTGGGGAGAAGTGGGGAGCAGAGGCCCAACACACTAGATGGCAAGATTCAGAGGGATCCATTTTTTCCACACCCTTGAAATAGTCCTCAAAGTTTAACAGAGACAGAAGTCCTGTACCTGGAACAAAGTGACACCATGCAACAGTGCAGGCTGAGGGCTGACCAGATACAATGCAAATTTACAAAAAGTGACCTCATGTCCCAGTAGGAAACCAGAACATGCAGTTAGCAGTGTTCATCTGCAACTCAAAAATGTAACTGAATACCAGGCTTCACTAACAGGACTGCAGCCAACAGGTCCAGGGGAGTGATCACTTCTACTCTGACTGGATCTGCATCTGCAACAGTGCCATTTTGGGCTTCCCAGTAAGAAAGAAGCATTGACATACTGGAGCAAGTTCAGCACAAATCCACTGCAACAGCTAGAACAAATAGCATACAATGAAAAAGTATTTGTTCAGCTTGAAGGAAAGGTGTTTGGAGGTGTGTCTTACTGCTATCTCAGCTATCTGGTGGGGGCCTACAAAATACAGAGAAAGAGTCTTCCTAGACCTGCACAACAAAAGGACAACAGATGACAGAGTTGCAGCAAGAAACATTTCTATTAAGAAACAGGGGAAGCTTCACCATTAGCATAGTTAAACACTGAAACAGGCTAACCAAAGAGGTTTCAGAATCAACATCTGTTGACACATTCACAACTGGATGGACCTCAGCAACCTGCTCTCCTTGACCCTGCTTGGGGGTTGGACCAGACCTACCTCTTGAGGTCCTGTGTGCACTCAAAATCATTACAATTCACTTTACAGAGACAATGCAAATAGATCTAACACTAAACATGGTATTTTGGATGGAAAACCCAGATTGATAGTAAGAATGTCATCCCCAGACAGATGAAGTTTACTTGCCCAGTTTCAAGCAGAACCTAGTTTTGCTGAAGATACAATCAAACCCACTTCCAAAGGAAAACCTGAAACTTTACTGTGTTAGAAGGTATAAGCATGGCGCATTCCAAATCCTAAAAGCACTGAAGGCATGTCTTCAGGTATCCAAGAACATGTACTCTTTCATAGAGCCCTGCTGCCAATCATTCAAAAGCTGTGTTGCAAGAAGCAGCTGCTGCTTGCAGTCCAACTTGTGTTTCTAAGCTTAAATTACACATCAAGTTTCAGAAAGGTTTGAGATTTCACCTGGGAAAGTATAATTAAGGGGAAATCTGCATTTCTTCCTTACAGGCATTGCTTCTGGGCCTGCATCTGCCCCCACAGTTTAAATCATGGACTTGAAACTTGGAGAGGAACATTTATAAGGGATGATAGTTAATGCACATCTCTGGTACCTGAGATACAACAGCACATCAACAGCTGTGACATCTTCAACACATTCTTTCTAGGGTTTTGTTGATTTCCAGATATTATTTCTCATTGTGCTACTAAGATACAACACACCTATTTTACTATTTACTGTCATTGCTGTATGCTTCACTTAGGTTACATGACTTATGAGCAACATCTTATATCACAGAACGAACAACACTCCTACAGGCCAAGTCAGTTCTACATCACAATAAAACAACTCAACTGCCTCTAAATTATTTTTAAGATGCTCATATTTTCTTACTATGCCTTTTCTTTTAGCAATAAAACTGAAATGCATTTGACAAACAGGGTAAACAACTAGACCAAGAACATGGTCTTTGGATGCTGTAGCTTCTGGAACACGGCTGGACAGCTGAACTCCGAAATACCTTCTTACATGTTATCTGGCTCCTACAGTTAGTACCAATATTAATGTTTTTCTCTGCCACAGTGTATCAGTATTTTAAATAAAGTGAGAAAACCACTAGAATTCCTATGAACTAAGCAGGTACAGGGCAGAGATTCCAGGCTTGAGAACTGCCTCAGAGAAACATGCCTTTACTTACCGGAAACAAAGCAACAGCAGAAGATAAAGCAGCCTCTGTGTTATTTCACTGAAAAGATCTATGACAGCAAGTGTTTTACTGGATGGTAGAATGATTCCCAGGTAGGTATGGCCCTTAAACAACTCACTACAGTAAACTAAGGGCTCTGATAAAACTTTGCTATTTTTATAATGGCAGTATTTTCCTT
>VYZM01016024.1:2045-23731 GCA_013398915.1 Dromas ardeola
GGCACATTTATAATGAAAACTTAACAGTAGTTTAAGCCAAAGATCAGAAGCCTCAGATGTACGTGTGGCCGATGGATGACAAAAGAGGAAAAACACGTCTATGTGTTGTCATTTTAGAGGAACCAAGCCAAGCTCAATACCTTAGATGAAAATATTTTCCTTCCAACTTCTCACATTCTATTAATGTTTTATTTACTAAGACAGAAGTCTTTTTGTTCAGCAGTTACTAGCAACTTCCAAAACTACGTTTCAAAATACTCAGATACTCTCAGAGCTGAAACAAAAAGCAGAANAAAAAGAAAAGACAAAAATATAGTTTGAAAAAAAAAAAAAAAAAAAAAAAAAAAAAAGAGAGAGGTGTCCTGAAGAGTTATTTTTAAAAAAACCAACCACTAAACAACTTTATACATGTTACATTTAAGTTAATTCTGCAGCTAAAATGAACTAAGTCACAGGAAAGCACACCACATTTTACTTCATTGTAAAGAAAAATCATTTCTAAACTCTGACACTAAAAGGAAAATATAGAGAAGGGGAGAAAATACTACCATGTGTTTACATAAAATTTCAATTTAGACTACAAGAATGAAAGCTGATGTTTCAGAAAAAACAGTAACTGACCCTGGGTAATTACTTCACTTCAGTGGGGNGCTTACCCAGCAGGAAAAAAAGCAGGCAATTCAGGAGCAACAAACCTTCCCAGACATTCAATGATGTGCGGAAGAGCAGAATTCTACTTCTGTTTTAGTTTGAGTGTTTCCGCTTTAGATACTGCTACGAAACAACTTCCTTTTTTAATTCAAACCATGCTGTGATTTTCAGTTCTTAAAATACAAAATTGCAACATACATTTGGATTTGTTCACAGACAGCACTCAAATCCTGAATACAGGTATACATATGGATCAGGGGTCATCCTGACGCAGAAGTGCGAAGAGCTTTGATAAAGGTCAAGTTTGCAGACAATACAGAAATTGCAGGAATAAATTCCAAGCAATATTTAAATTCATAAAGCTTTTTCACTCCCACTTCTGTGGGAGAAAGTTTGGTATCAGGAAAAAAAAGCCACATTCTGGCAGCGCACTCTTTGGAGTCAGAAATTCTGAACACCAGTATTAGAAAGATTACTATTATGTATTACAGTCACAGGCTTAAGAGCAAGCCTGTTAACAGCGACATCTTGACAAGACAGTTTTGTGCAACTAAACTGTAAGTATTTTACCTTAAGTAAAACAGGAAGGAATTAGTCATCCAAATAAACTAGTATGCTTACGCTGTGCTTCCACTCTTGAACACAAACTACAGAAAGCAATCTTTGTGGATAGATGGATGTGGGTGATGGGGACATGCTCCAAAGGAGTTAAAGACATCCCAAGGATAGTAGTCTGAATGTAACACCGTATGATATTGTCTCTAAACAATCCCATAGGAAAAAGACCATGGCTAATGGGCATACCTGTCAGGTACTAATACTAATGTACCAAAAAAAGATAAAGACTTAACAAAATTATTTATGTGGTTAGATTACAGATATTCTTAGTTCCAAAACTTCAGGTAAAACTACATGAAAACATCTGTCAGGTAAACCACATATACAGCGTCTTTACAAGCTGGTTAGGAAATAGGCAGAAGATTCTGTATTCCCCATTTCCTGTGTCTTCACTAAAGGTATGCTTCAGATAAATAAAAGCTTTTGAAATTAACACCAAGAACATTAGGCGAAGTGATAAGCACACATCATATAAAGGAAATAGGACTAAAACGACACCACCCCAATGCCCACACTGATATTAAGCTTCATGCATTTGCAAAAAAAAAATTCTGAAGCAATTGGTAAAGTAACTTTGGGTGACAAAGGTCCCCACACATCCTGGATGGTATCAAGAAGCAGTGACAGAGCTGCTGCATAGCTGCCTCTCAGTATTTAACATACAGTTTTAGAAATGGAGACCAAACTCCACGGAAGAGCAAAACAAGCAGTGGATACCATAAGCAAGGGATTTGACTTGGCAAATGACTGTCCTTTCACGGCTGCTCACTGAGAAAAGCGTGATCCTGCCATCTGAAAATTAACTGGAGGAGAGAAAAAGTCCAGAAAAATCTTGAAAACTTGATGCTAAGAAAGAGAGCTTTATGAAGTCGGTTCTGGTTGAAAGAGTATTACTGTTAAGTATTACTGTGTAGATTTTAAAAACCAGGAGCCAACAGTCCACTATTATGAAGGCAAAGCTGTCATTCTGATTCATCAGAGAGTCACTGAGACCACTTATGCAAACCAAGTTATTAAAAGAAAAAAGTAACACATGCGCTTTTCAGATGTTACATGATCTGTGTTTGTAATTGCACGCTTAATACAAACTTTAAATCAAGCTTCCTTGCCATTTTAAAAGGAGAATGTATCTAATAATAGGGGTTCTGTAATAGTAGGGAAGAAAAGGCACCTCCTGGCTCATAATTAGAAAATTCAGATTGGCAGTAAGATGCAGTTCTTAACTGCAAAGGTAAAGGGTTATTTAAACAATTCAACAGTGTAACAAGTAAATTCATCACATCCAGAAGTCCTTAAATTGAACTTGGATGTGTCTCTAAATAATGTGTTCTAGTTCAATTGCAGATTTATTGGACTTAACAGCAAGCACTGGCATGTTAGGGAAAGCAATTTCTTCTACTGAAGGAATTAATGCTTGAGATTATTTTGTCTGGTGGTGTACAGGAGATAAGGCTTGCTGATTCCTTTGGCCCTCAGAGTCTATGAGCCCCAGTGGATGCACTGATTCTGATTTTGTTTATACTAGAAGAGTCAGGCTAAACCATACATGGCTTACAAATTTGTTGACTTCCAAATTTCTTGGTAACAAGTTCGCTTTAATTAGTGTAACAAGACGATTTTTCTCATTATTTTCAGTTAATTGTTAGTTGTCCCTTCAGACTTCATTCTGGCAGCTGATTGCTCCACACCACAACAGTACAGTCATCTTCTACTAACGTTCAGCAACAAGATCAAAAGGGGGGGGGGGGAGGTGGAGAAAAAAGAGGCCATTTCTACGAGATCGTGGATTCCTCAAAGAGTCCTCCACTGCGTGTCTGCACCGTTACTGGTTGTTGCTGCTACAACCACATAACACCTGAAACCTTGAGTTTGCAATACAATTTCTAGTGACCCTCGAACTCTATTAAAGTTAGGCAATAAACAACACGTTCATGCAACAGATGGCCTAGAAAATAACAGAGTGAGTAAAGGGATTTCAACTTCAGGATAGGTAGCGTATTTACAGTAGCACATCAGTTCCTTGCAGATTATCACCATTCAACTACCTACTAAAAACTGCTATTTTGACACATTTTAGGATATATTATTTCTAGCTACATGGTTTTGACCACTCAAGACAGAATACAAATTGCCGTTTTTTCCACTCAAGATTCCATGCGTGCTCCCTATCTCATACACGGGCACCTCATCCAATCTTTTTAAACTCCTCGTTTTTCCAGCAGTATGCCTTTGCAACAGGGAGATAGCTGTTGAACAAACAAGACACATCCTCTTTCAGAGGGGCTGGATCATCTCCTTTCTGCGTAGCACGCAGCTGTCGGTTCTGAGAATGATAACCCCTCGGACAGGATGGATGAGACTCCGAGCAGTCAAACAACCTGCTAATCAGCAGCCAGCACAAAGAACGCATTCCTGCTCCCCACTCTGTAGTTATTCAATTAATGCATGACAATTTCTGTGATTAGGATTCTTATCTTAGTTATTTAAAGCAGTTAAAGTAACTTTGATGCATTGCATCGACCTTGCAAAGGGGAAGACTTGAAGGAGCCAGGGTTTTCAAATGAGGAAAACAGTACAAAGCAGAAGCACTTTAAAAGTAGAGACAGATTTGTTTGCCCAATTCATCCACTGACTTACAGTCTGGATGATCATAACAAATATTTCTGAAGCAAAACTGTAAAAAGATGGGAAAATAACTGCATTTAGTCTAAGACAGAAGGTATGGGTCTGTCGTTCCACCACCTCCCAAGAACTTAAGCAAAAAATAAGCACATTATGACTGTAAATGTGGCCTGTCTTTGCCAGGGTAGATGTCCGGTGCAATAATGTGCAACAGATGGGATCGTTATCCACTAAAACCTGCTCTTTCCTTCTGCCGTTGGAGTCTTGATATAAAATGCAATTGAAATCTATAACTTCAATTTCAAATAGGTCTTTAAATTTCAGTTATGCTTGGTATTCAACAAATTAACAACCCTTCAAATATATTTCTTGTCTATAAAAGACCACCACGCAAAGAAACCTACATCAACAACTAGAGAACTTAACAAAGCTTCTCTTCAAAAGAGGCTTCAGTAAAGGTGGCTGGAAGCTTCACTTGAAAGAACAATAATAAAAATTAAATAATCTGACAAAAATATTGTTTATAAAGCTTTTTTTAACCTTTTGATTTTTTTTATTTAATAACACGCCTATTATGCATAAAATGGACTTCTGAGGATAAAAACCAGTTTGCTGTATTAAATTGTGTTTCTGAACACAGGTATAAATGTGAAGTACACCATATTTATTCAAATATTAGCCTCTTTCTATAAAGTGACACAAAATCCTTAAAAAATTAAAATGTGTGTGCATTTCTTCAGAACTATTTTTCTGATCAACTGTGCACTTCCTCAAAAGAAATTTTCTCCACAAGGACGTCTCCTAGATTTAAAAAAATGTTTTAAACTAAAAACCAAAACAAAACTCCCAAAATACACCACAGAATTCTCTCTGGCTAGTCATTTGCCTCTTCGGCTGTGATCAACTTCATTTGCAGTTTACAAGCACTATTGATGGGAGCAAAACCCCGGGATGCTTCAGCATCCCCCCCCTTCTGGGGCGGAGTACTGCACCGCTGCACACCTTGCATTAGCTTCACTTTCTGCAGGCAGGAAAATAAGGGAACCCATCAAACTAGCAGCCAGAAAGTGAAAAACAGAACAACAACAAAAAAATATCAAAATCCAGGGTGCACCTCCCCAAGTAGTATTTCTTTAGGCCTATCCCAAAAACTATTGTGTATTATTTTTCATCTCGATTTAATGCAACCTTTTTTAAGGTGGAATTTTCAATAGACAGAAGTTGTATTTGCTTCTGCACCAATTCAAACTCCTGTTCGTGAGGCATACCCAACAACCTGTGAACACTTACACTAATGTTTAACCTTAGGTGCATGATTAATCATCACTAAAGTCTCAGATAAAGTGCACGTGTGAGCGGAGCTGGCCCTTGAAAAGTCTGGAACACCCTGACTCCAGCCATGTCACTGTTTAATTTCATGCATCAGGATGAAGCAGTGACTTCTGCTCTCACAAATTCCTTCCTCTTATTCTAATGTACTTCTTGAGTTAATTAGTACCTCATACTTAAACTCTAAGCCAAATCTCTCCCTCTTCACCACCAAGCCCATTAACATCTTTCCAAGAAGTGAGCACGTGCATGAAGGAGAGCGGGAGGAGAAGACACGTGTTTAGGTTGCAAAGCACCTTCAAAAGCATGGAAATCCCAAGCAGCTTTTATCCATTCTCACAATAGCTCATTCCGGTTTGTCCCATTTCTCAGAAGACTCCAGTAAACTTGGGCTGTGAATAAATATCATGTTGTGAACAACATGATATTGTGGGTTGTGAATAAATACCATGTTGTGAACAACATGATAGTTTTGGGTAAAAGCTGATCAAACTATTTGACAAATGTTTACAAATCCAGTGTCTGTTTACAAATTTAAAATTACAATTATATAGCTGTATTTAGCAAATCACATATGAAATTATGCCAATTCAAAGGGTTTTTTGTAATTACTTAATAGTTTGGATACATATTTCAAACTAATCTTTGCATAAGTCATACTTTTCTCATTTTTACCACTTCCTTGCTAGTGGGTATCCTGATAGAGAGGAACAGGCTGTTTCTGCCTCTTAAATGAATAATTGTTAGTCAACTATATGAAGCAATAACTACCAAACACTATTTGCAACAAAAACCTTCTAAAATTTGGGAATTTATAAAGTATTTAAGTAAATAGCTTTGTCACCCAGGTATTCATGGGTGAGTTTTTCCTTACAAAGTGTAACCAGATTACAGACTTAATTTATTAGCTGCTACTAAATTATTACTTTATCGATTTGGATTTTAAGCTTCATTGATTGTCCAGTTGAGAAACATCATCTACAGAAGGATACCAACAGCATAGATACCACGCAATAACAATAATTTCCAGAGTAGAAGTCTAGTACACAATTAAGAGAACAATGTCAACTCAAGTATTTTTTTTCCCAGCATGAGTCAGCTGAAGTAATCTCTAAAACAAAGTCATTTGACTTGTTTGTTTTGAGGAAGGAGGAAAGAAAAAAGATATTTTTCCCCTCAAAGGGGAAATACTTATTAGAGAGGGTAAATTATTAAAATGAGCAAGTGCTTGCAAATGACAAACAAAACGAAGAAGGGACAACAATCTTTTTACTTGTTTCTGACAATTTTTTCCTTGTTTCTGTCAATAGTTACTTAAAAAAAACAAAACTGGTACTACACCACTTTCATATAAGCATTCTTTATAATCATGTCCACAAAAAACCTGATGATGATTCATGATGATTTAATCCCCATCAAATAAACTTCTGGTGTTCCAGCTTTGGCTTTTCAGAAATTCTGTGCCCTTCTCGCCAGCCAAAGTAACTGAAAAGCTTAAATTTTTTTTTGTTTTCCCCAGAAGTAACCTGGGTACACAGGTGCCAAGTGCTATTTATGTTTCCTTAAAAAGAAGTTGCTACAATGATTACTTTAGAGGATGGATTTTTAATATTTAGAACCTTACTAGAGATGTATCAGGCTTCAATGGTACCACTAACAAAGCTGGCCACAATACACTAATTGCAATTCCTAACAATAACCTTCAGTTCTTTCCAACTAGTCTGCTTTTTCTTGATGAAGTGATTTCTGTGACTCTTTATCCAGATGTGCCACTCTAAAGCCTAGAAATCTTCCTCACCTCTTTATTTTCTCCATGTTCCATTTAAGCGTGTTCTGCTGATAAAAAAAAAAAAGCCTCCTTTTCTGTTCATATTTCAATGCTCAGTCCCAGAGCTATGGTTTCATTCTACCTATTATGAAACAAAACATTTCAGGATGTCATCATTGCAAACACCCTAGGCTGAGCAAGAGGAGATCACACATCAGTGAAAATTTTAAATCCAGTTTGAGCAGCAAGACAGCCAATTTTAAGAACTCCCTTCATGGATTTCTTCCCTTTCTCTCTCTGCTCCCCCTACTATGAAGTATCCTAAAGAAAGAAAATGGAGGCCCCTGGGTGGAAGTCACAAACTTCCAGGCAATATGTTCTTATTTCTAATGATGTCATTACAGAATGCCTGAAGAGTGCAAAAGGGAAACCAGGACACTAGAGACCTGCTCCCTCTGTCTCTTCTACTATCTCAGTAAAAGTATAAATATTACCTAAGCGAAAAGCTAACAAAACAAAACAAAATATCCAAAAAAAACCACACTACAATAACCGCAGAAGTCCCTAGACCTGGAAACATCCTTTAATCACCTGAACACAGGTGATCTGAACACAGATCTCATACACCATCCAGAGCAACCACATATACTTAACAAGTGGTATCACCAAACCCATCATACCACAAATTCTTCTCCAGACACAAGTCTGACATTTTCACAAGCTGCCTACCAGGAAAAGTTTTGTCCACTGAGCTTTCACAGTCATATCCTTTCCCTTAGGTAGCTCCTGTAACACACTATATGAATTTGAAAAGTCTCAGTCCTTAAAGAAGCTGTATTTCTCTGCTCACAGAGTATTAAAAGGACTCCCTCACCTCCTCCTAAGATCTGCACTGCTCAATCACAGACAAAAAACATTTTCAGGATAGATCTTGGACCTACCCAGGGCTAAGGAATTTAGCCTTTCATCTGCCCTAACTACTGGTGACAATGCAAAAGCACTCCCCTTACATCCGCACAGATCAAAAAATACCCTGCTTTTCTCACTTCCAGAAAAAAAATAAAAAATATCCTTAGAGGAACAAAAATAGGGAAGTTACTCAGTTCGTTTTCCCTTCAAAGACATGTTATGAGCACTGCTTAGAATTCTACAGAACAGAAAGCATATGAAAAAACACACAATTTCTTGGCTGAACATTCTGGGTGAGACCTCCAGAACATCTCTGGCCCTTTAGCTTACAGTCGGGGAAAAACATGTATAAACTCCAGCCTCAGCAGTAGGGTTTCAACAGGGCTGAACTACAGTTCTCAATTTACTCAGCTCCTCTGGCAGAAATCATCAGTGACCTTCACTAAAAAAAGGCAAATTCAAGATTTCCTCAAAGAGCTTGGCTAGACTCAGGACCCAAAGTCAAGTGATCAGCATGGAATTGCTCACAACCCCGTATCACTTCCCCAGTTATTTTTTCCTTTTAGCTTACAGTATCCTCTTCTCCTTCAGAATCTCCTTGTAAGTCACCTTGCAGTAGTGAAGCTGCTATCTCCCAAACCCTCTCAAACTCCAAAAGATCACCGTACATTAACCCCGATGTCTTCTGAAATGGAAGAAATTCAAATTATGGTGCCATGTGATAACTGATAATCTGTTATAGAAATGGCTCTTGAAACAGGAGAGCTCCCCACCAGGAAGGGAAGTAGTTTTGTCCAGTGTAACAAGAACACCAGATCTTCCTTCTTACCTTACCTACCAATGTGAAATGGCAGGAGGCGAAAAATACAGAAATAAGGACACTTGGAAGAGGATGCAAGATCTTTGAAGCTGAAAGCACCTTACATACAACAACATCTTGGAACAGAGGACTAGCCAGCCTGAAATGTGACAAGCTTGTATTCATAGTAATAAAAAGCATGGATAAAAAGAATCCCCAAAAGAATAAAAGGACAAGGAAAGGCATTCTAACTCAAGCACTTAAAGAAATAAAACAAGTTTTATATGTCATGGTAGTGACACGTCACACATTGTTTTCCAAATGTTCAAAACAATATTTTCTGCCTGGTAGCCTTTAAACACACACTGAAGAATAGCAAGAAAATTTATTCAAAGGTCCTAAAATGACAGAAATCTTTGTTTTTTTCAAGCTTTATGAAAAAACAAGCTGTCAGTCTGCATCTATTTTGTGACTACAGGATGATCCAAACGACACGGTTTTGAGAAAAGAGCTTTGTTGTAATGATGTTCTGCTGCGCCTTCCAAGTGTCTTTGACAAAGAGCAGTAGTCTCCATAGCTGCTGCTTCTCTTCCTCCTCCATGACGATGCAATAACAAAAAATTGGTACACCAGCTTCAGTTTACTACTTAAGTAAGCTCCTGGAAGCTACAGCCTCCAGCTTCTTTCCCAGGAAAGCATAAGAGTAGCTGATCACAATCTCTCCTCAGCACTTAAGAGAAGAAACATTAACAGTTCTACAGCCCACCACATCTTCCACACAAAATTCAATGTCAAATTTTCCCCCTTGCAGACAGAACTGAGCAAAGAAGCAAATATTGTATCATAAAAAAATGCCTATTGCAGGATCGAGTCAGAAGTATGGAGACCTATATTAAAAGCAGCGCAATTTAAAATTACCTAATATACAAGAGAGATTAATGGAAGCTGGACAAAGCAACCCAAGTGAAACCTAACGGCGCACAACGTTAACCACCTTAATCTTTCACTAAGCATAGCTGCTAGTGAGGAACAGTTAGCAATCTGGCAAACTTAGAATGCCCTCTTCCAAGAATGAAACACAGATAAAAATTTGACTCACCAATTTATGAATTATATGTATTAAAGGAGGTTTTACAAAGGTTTTTACTAACAACTTATGTTGACTCCTATAGATTTCCAAAGAAAGTGCAAACTTTGGAATGTGTTCTAAAGTTGCTTTCGAAAAAGCATCTCTCCTGAATATTTAGGGTGCTTCATATACATTTTCCAAGTATATTTTGTCCTTGATCATTAAATAAGCACACAGAGCAAATTAGCTTCGAGGGATAGTAATTTTCCATGTCAGGAGAAAAATCTTTTTGCAAAGTGATTATAAAACTCTGTATGAAGTGTAAGAAGGTGACAATTAATTTAATAATTTTATGTTATGAATGACAAATGTATGCTTACAAATGTTATCTGAAAGAGTACAACAAAATAATTCTAAAATGCTATCAGAAATGTGAGTCTTTTAGGCTACTGGGGAGAATTTTCCTTTATTAGGGTCTCCCTAGGATCCCGACTACAAACTGCATTTTTGTTGGATTTTTTCTTTTTTTGGCAAGGGTAGGGGGGGGTGGGGGTGCTGGTTTGGGTTTTGTTTGTTTGTTTTTATCTCCAAAGAACACCTTAGCAGAAGCTATCAGCTTTGACAGAACACCAAAATTCTGGCACTGAACCATAAATTGACCATTACCATAAAAAGAACTGCTAAATGAGAAACCATGTGCTCAGTATAAAACTAATTTCATGCTTTCAAAAGCACACAGTGGCTTCTAGCAAGATAGTGGCCCTGGGACTTGCAAAGACAGATTGGCTAATACAAATGGTGTGTGCTCCTGATGCAGTCTGCTTAGCCAAGCTTTACATGTACTGGCAGTAAATGGAAATTCTCGAATCTTCTGTCAAACAAATACACACTTATCTATAACTTTAGAGCTGAAAGCTATAAAACAGCTGCCTCATAAATATATTTAGCAGGAAAACACATGAGCTGTCCTAGTTCCTCATAAAAAAAAAACCCACAGCAGTCTTTACATAGTAAGCACAGAAATTTCTACAGCAAGCAAGAAAAACATTTTAATAAATATTTTTCAGCATCTTTCCTTCTTTTAAAAAAATTACTATCAGCAAATGCAAATATAATCATAGCAGGTCTCACCACAAACTAAACATATTAGCAGAACAGCAATGCTTAATAAGTAACTCAGTTGAACTATTTCTTTGTGTTCTGCTATAGGTGAAATTCTCGATAAAAAACTTTTTTTTTTTTTAAACACATAGGTACAAAGTCTATTTAGTTTGTGATAATGCTTCTTTTGAGCTTAAAGATTTACTACTAGAACTTCAGGGGCTACCTTTAGCACACTACCTGTTCCCTTAAATAAAACTTACTACACTAAATCTCAAATTTAACTGGTTAGGGAGAAGCAACAGTAATTTTATACCCTCCTCAAAGCAAGCTGTCAGTGCAAATGAATTACTGGAAGCTATCCTGGCCACGGCAGGTCATAACTTTTAATATTAACAATGACAGACATACACAAGATGTCAAATCCAGTATACAATTTATTTCATTCTTTACTTTCTTAGTTTATCTGGAGAATCCGACAGCTCTTGTGTTTTATGTATCACTATAACTATACTTTGAGATTTAACAAGCCAGAAAGCAAGCTCTGGTAAGAGGTATTTAGTCACACTGCTAATTAGCGTCTTTCTCTAACAATAATACAGCATCACTGACATGTTCCAAAAAACATTTAAAATGCATAGGAAATCACCTACTGGAAAGATGCCCTCTGCAAACAGCAAGCAAGGAAAGGGAGCTTGCCACATATTTAGAGTTACTTTTAATACTGAAATAAGAAGAGAAGAAAAATATGCATTATATGCCTTGCCATTTTCTTATCCTCTCCACTGGAATAACTAAAAACCAAGCGACATGCACGCAGAAACAATGCCAAACATGTAAGCATTCACTCTTAATATATCATATCACAAAGCAATTCAGCGAAGTTTAATAATAAAAAAAAAAAAATCATGCTCACCTCTACTGGGAAGTCCACTCCACATTATGGCAATACTATTTAAGCAGCTTAAACAGCAAGCAAGTTACATAAACAAAACTTCCAGTATGTGACCAATATGATCTACGGTGCTACAGAGTCTTGGCTCCAGCCCCGATCATCTGTGTGACAGTACACTGTTATACCAGTGCAGCCTCAAACCTTCCCAGATGCCGGCTTATTGCATTGCTCATTGAAAATCCTTCACACGCCGGCAACATTTTAGGGAAGGACAAGCACACCCTGAGTCATTTGTAAAGAAAGCAAAGCAATTTCAGTTCTGTATCTTCATGCGTACCGAAACACAGAGCACTGTCAAAGTAGAAGTCTGAGGTGAATTTATGCTGGGAAACAGGCAACCCAAGCCTTCATTATCAATGCATGGAATCAGCTACAGTGATCAAATTCAAACAAACCATTAAAAAAAAAAAGGGATATGATTATGAAAGGCTGTACAGATTCAGCTCCAAACCACACAGAACGAAGAATCATCTATCTAGACTGTGTAAATGTTAAAAATAGCTCTGTCTTTTCTACAATGAACACGAGACAGAGGAGAATCAGTAGCCTGTATTCTGATGAGGTTCGTTATTGACAAAAAAAATCCAGCAATAAAAATTAATGATTCCTTACAGCTTTTCTAAATAAGATTAATTTACAATTATGCAAATGAAAAAATAAGTATTTTTTAACCACATAACAGACGAAGTCTATTATACATAAACAAATAGGATAGCTATTAGAGAGAAGCATAAATATTTGAATGAAAAATTTTAGAATACTGACCCAGCAGATCAAGTATTTGTACAAAAAAAAAAAATAAAAACATCAACAACTAAAAGCAAGACATTGCACGACCAATGCCTTCATCTTTCAAAAACAACAATAATTTTTAATTACTTACTATGAAAAATCTCCATGGCTTATTAAATTCATGCTCTTCGCACTCCCACACAGACTTCCCACTATGTAAATCTTTTTGTCTTTTCAGGTACTTCATACGTTTTCTTTCCCAAAAAAGGTAAGAGGGCATGTGTCACTGTGCATACTCACACCCACAGACATACACAGTATAATAAGAATCAGATGTAATCACGAGCAGGTTAAGTTTGCAAAGAAAGAGAAAGACACAGGAGTTTTTATTATAATACCTGGACAGTTATCCAAATGTACTACTGTGTCATAAGACAACTATAAGAGAAATTTTGGCAGGATTGATCCCAGATGAGGATACTTACCGTACAAGAGAGAGTATCTGATTTACTTTTGCAAGATAAAAATAATACAAAAATCTGACTTTATTATTTTATTTTTTTCAGTCATTTTAATACAGAAATCACTGTTGGAAATGTGCACTGAATAAAAATGATGAGTCTGCATTTACCGCTCCCTTTTCATCTCATCTGCCTACACCTGTAAACCGTGGATCACATCCTTCAAAGAGACCGTGAAGACGCCCTTGCAGCAACACAAACTCAACTCATTTCAGTAGCTCTCCAGGCCGTTGCCCACTCTGTTTAAACGACAAGGGAGACCCCCCCCACAACCTGAGCAGAAGATGTGTCATCTCCACTCCTGCAGCCATTCTCAGCTTGCAATCATGGCTGGTGAGCAGCTGTATTTTTGGTCCTAGACTCTAGAACATCCTATGTCTTAAATGCTGGTTCTTTACCACAGCATAACTGCCCCTGAAGACAGGTTAAACTCTCCAAGAAGGAATTTTGCAGAGTTTTCATATGAGAGTATATTAATGCAAACTAGTGGCAATGAGTGCCAACTGTGGTAGCCAATTTTTTTTTTTGAAACCCTAGCCCACTCCACCCAAAGCACCACGCGCCATAAACTGCTTTTTTCAATACTAGCCACATACTCCATTTGTTTGCTTACAAATGTCATTCATGTGCTCCCCACCTCCAAGAGAGTGTATTCGAGGCTACAAATGAATAATTGGTCTCATAACCTTTACCGACTTCAAAAAAGTTGGGTTTTCTTTTTTCCATTAGGGAATTTTTGAATGCTTTGGTCTAATGCAACTTGACAATTACTTAAAAACAACCAACCTCAATGAAACGATAATTTTCCTTTTTTTTTTCTTTTAAACTTGAAGACTACCAGTAAGTACACATATAATCTACTTATTATTTTTATGAATTTACCAGTACTTTCACAGTGCAGATACTTAAACACAGAACAAATTGTTATAGATACAGTTTGTAGTTATTAACAAACAAGAAACCATCTTTACTGCCAGCTCTGTCCCTTGATATTAACTCTCATCATCAACATTTTGTAAGGAGTATCAAGCGCACCAAAATAATATAATAAAGCCCCTTAAATTCAGAGCAGATAATCACGACTGCTGTAAAAGAAAAATAGCGATCACTTATCAGAAATACATTTCATATTGTAAGAAAAATGTTAACTTATGTTACATTACACATTCCTTAATTTGGGGAAGATACTCAAGTGAGGGAAAGAATGTGGAACCATCTACCAAATACAATCTCATTCAAAAGACCACTGAGTAAGAAAAGAAGCCAACACACCACCCCACAGTGAGAAGTGAAAAACTCAGTTTATCAACAACTCACTATTTAAGTTGCATTACAGGAATGTAACTCTTACTTACTTATTATTATATTGGAGAACGGTAATAGTTTTGCTTTTTATCTGTCAAGAGAGTCTAATCTTTTCCAAATAGACTAGCAATATAGGATAGCAAAACGGGGAGCAACCTCCCTTTCACATGTAGGGCAGAGGGAGGAAGCCCCAAGACATTGCTCCATTTTGTGCTCCCGCATTAGCAGCTTTTTTTCAAACTGCTTTGCAAAGGGTTGAGCTGTAGACAGTAGCTGTGGATGGCAGAACAAGTGGTGACCTTCCACAAGTCTAAAAAAGGTTTTGGCGTAACACAAGAAAGAGTAAGCTCACAGTGCTTTCTACTGTCCTCCTCCTCCTCTTCTCTATAGCCTTGCACACCAATTCTACAGCTATGCACGCATTTAGCAGGACTCAGCTCACAAACTTCTTCAAGATACTTTTGCTACTTAGCATTCCTCTGAGTACTTGGCAAAATAATTCATAAAGATCTTCTGTAATAAAAGTCAGATTATCCTTGCTCTTTTTTTAGAAAAATGAAAGACAAACATTGATAAGGCATTTGAGGACCTAGATCAAGAGGCTTAAAGTAAGCAAAAATTCTGTTCTCCATTAAGTTGGCACAAAGCAGTCTTAGATGTCAACTAAGCTACCTGTCAGAAAGCTAGTCTCGGCCCAGCTAAGGATTCAAGCTTACATACAAATAACTCCATTTAGGATCAGAGTCTTCTTACAATTAACAGCCAAGGAAAAACTCCACTGAAATCAGAGTAATGCACTGCAGTTTCATTCTGTTGTAACAGACCATGGTTTAATCCTGCACTGACCTCGTCACCTGGCAAGGTAATTTCTTTACAGTTTCATTTAAAAAAATAATTAAAAAAAAAAAATCTTCCTCATATGCAGCAGGCCAAAGGTGGGCATGGGGATTTAAGGCTAACTGGAATATTTTCAGAATAATTTCTCAACGTCTACCAATAGTCAGTTTTACTTTTTGAGAGAAAGAAAAAGTCAAATGCTTAGAAAATAAATTATTAATCTAAATTAGATGTTTAAGAAGGTCCTTTTCACTTGACATAGCTGAAGACACTATTCACACTTCCTAACTCTACACATTTGGCAAATTAATATGCAAGTTAGTTATATAGTCCACGGATCCTTTGAGGGATAATTCTGAGCACTTTAATTGTAAGCCTCCCCACCTCCATTAACTTGAAAGACTGCCTAGACTGCCAACTTAATATGGCATGGCACAAGGAGGCAAGGCCATTCTAATCTCTATTGCCAAAAGTGAAGAAAATCTGCCTTCTCCATACTTCCTTGTTCTCCCACGTCCAAGATTGCTGTTTTACCTTCTCCCTCGCACTAGCATTACCAGGCCCTTTTTGTGACCTGATTTAAATCAGGAACACAACAGAAGTCTAGTCATTTATGGATTTATTTTGCTAGTTTAACAAACTCCTGGCTGTCATTGCTGCGAGCCAAATTACACAACTGTGTGTTAATAATCTCTCAGGAAATGTTTACAAGTATCTAAAGGGTGGGTTGAAGGAGGATGGAGCCAGGCTCTTTTCAGTGGTTCCCAGTAACAGGACAAGGGGTAACGGGCACAAGCTGGAACATAGGAAGTTCCAATCAAATATGAGGAAAAACTTCTTTACGGTGAGGGTGACAGAGCACTGGAAGAGGCTGCCCAGGGAGGTTGTGCAGTCCCCTTCTCTGGAGACTTTCAAGACCCGCCTGGATGCAGTCCTGAGTAATGTGCTCTAGGCAATCCTGCTTTAGCAGGGGAGTTGGACTAGATGATCTCTAGAGGTCCCTTCCAACTCTGTGATTCCATGAAATCATCCTGTGATTATTTCCTCAGTATGACAGGGGAACACATTAACTTGTAGGACTGTTCCCTAGCATAGGGGCCCACAGCATTTCCAAAACTGTCCTGCAAGATCAGACATTTCAAGAGCAAAAAGACACTGCCAGAGGACTGCCGTCCCAATCTCACTTCCAGCCAAACCTACAGAAAGATCTTCAAATGGGTGTTAATGAGCGGCATCTGGACCCTAAACCACATTTGCTGTTTAAAACACCCTAGAACCCAGGAAAAAGCGATTCTGCTTTGCCCACTTCTAGAATTTGGGCACTTTCTGTAACAAAAATGAAATTACCGTGCCCATTTCCAGGGATCTGTAAAATTGAGACTTGGGTAGGTATTTCTGGTACACTCACTCTTAAAACAGCAACAACCGCTCCCACGTGAGCGTGGGGGCAAAGGAGAGAGGACCCGGAGAATCACCGCGAGATACCACCCCAGGGAGCAAGTAATGACAATTTGTGGAGCAAAATCGGTGTCGCCTCCAAACGAGAACCGGCAGGAGTATCACAAAGTCGGCCACAAAACTGGCCGCAGCGTGCATTTAACAACCAACTCGCTGCTCTCCCTACAGACAGCTTTGCTTCGTAAAAAAGGGCTTGAGAACAGAAGAGGCGGCCGAAGGAGGCACGCAAGGCCCCGGCCGCGGCTCGCTGGCGCCATCGCCCGGGCTGCAGCGCCACCTCGCGGACGGACGGCGGCCCCGCAGCCAGCGCTGCCCCCTGCCTTCGGCTCCTTCGCAATTAACTCGTCAGCTGGCTGTTAGCCGACAAGGAGACAAGCTACGTTTAATTACCCTGGTTCGTGCCGTGCTCGCAAAAACTGGTTCCTCCCCCTTTGAAGAGCAGATACTTTCGCCCTTGTTTTCGGGGTGGCAGGTGGGATTTGGGGTACCCCACGGCTATCGCCGCTGCAGCCTCCAGCTTTTAACCGGCCCGCTCCAAAATACATTTCCCCAAGGCTGCAAGAAACTACCCCCTTTCTTTTCCTGCTTATAGGAAATAACTGAAATAATTTCCAATTCAACCTGCAGAGGTAAATACACACTTATTTTCCTGGAACTTCATTTATTTCCTTCCGGCAGAAGCCTGGCCGTACATCAGGTATGCTTGGCACAAGGATAAGGATGGCCCTTGGGAATGGCATCACCGACAAACTTCAGTCTTAGCTGTAGTAAGACAGGATGGGTACGAAGGGTAATGAACAATCACTAACATAATCAATAGCCAAGGCTCTAACATCATGTGCAGTATACTTTTCCAGTAGAATACTATTTTCTTCACACACATAATTTTTAACACCAATCTAAAGAAAATGAAGAGTTCCACAAGTGGATCAAATCACCAAAGCCTTCTAATTTAGTCAATTGATTTGATCAATATAAAGAAAAGCAGCTGTAAACTTTATTTTATATGCAATTTTACTTGCTGTGAAGTAACTGAAATTTCAGGTACAGGTACAATAGCAAAATATCTTCTAGATTTCAGTAATGGGGTGGGGGAGGCAAAATAAACAAGAATCTATGTAAACAGAGTAGGCTTTTTAGAAAAATATGTTGCTAAATACCTTTTGAAAGTCTATGACAATCGTACACTTACTCTAAATATAAAGAAGTAACTTTAAAGTTATCGCTAAAAAGATATTTAGACTTTAAAATATATAAAACTCCCTCATCTATACATTGTAGAGTATTATTGCCAAGAACTGGCATACCAGTTATTGAATCTTAGTAAACTTTTCAATAGTGGTACAAGGACCATTACCTATTACTGAAAGTTACAAATAACAAATTGAGGTTGTAGTTGTGAAACACTGTGGAAGTCAACAATTAAAAGGATGCTTTGTAACAACCTGAGGCCACCTGTCATAGGGAGGACCTCAGAAGAGGATGAATATCAAAATATGTCTCATGACTCCTTTGTGTTCATCCCCATTTGGAAGAAAGTCCACCAAGCGCCAAGGAGGCTGGACGCAGCGACGGTGCACAGATCAGTTCTGTCGCACAGGATCATGACAGTTCTGGCAGGTCTGTGATCCTCGTTTCTGTACTGTCAATGAATGTGTACGGTCACCTATATTTTACAGTCACCTTATTTCCCAACATGAATATTATTAATTTCACGCTCATCTTACGGCGACAGAGGAAAACTCCAACCACAGGTTAGCAGGAACCTTTGCAGAAAGCTTCCCAAGGTGTGCTGAACTGTTCACTACCTGGTTCATTAGAAGGGGATGTAGTTATAACAGTGAAGTATGAGAGGGGCTATTTGCTTCCTTCACACGTGGAATAGAGTCTGTTCACTGGTGAGGTGAGATGAATATAATTGTTCTTTTACCATCTGCACAATTAATTCTGTTTACAACATTAGCCAAAGAAATGGGAAAGGCAGGCTCCCATTGCAATGGGTAATAACACTCCAGAGGACATGGATTAAAGCTGAGCCTGGATAATGTCAATTTATAAGAGAATTAATTTCTACTTATTTTTGGAAAGTGTTCTTTGAGAAGTACATTTCAGTAAATCTTGTTCCCGTACTGGCTCTTAAGCAGTATATTAAATTGTCTATGCAATAATAATAATAATAATAAGGTGCCTATGCAAGACATTTCTTTCTTTTAAATACTAGAAACCAACATCCTTCAGTTACGAAAACAGAATGCCTATTTCAACGTGCATAACTTGTAAAAAAACTAGGTTATAGTCTAATACAGACAACAGTGAACAGCAGAAAGAAACACGAATTTTAACTCCCAAGCTATACAGTAACCCCAAAGCATGTGTTCCAGCAAACACAAAATATTCTCGGCATCAGAGCATTCTTTGAGCAGTGGTGCCGGGGCATCAGCTGCGATCCCCAGGACTGACTGCAAAGCCATCAGGTGCAAGGGTCCAGCTAATAAAAAGCAACAGAAAACATACAGTGCAAACATTTCGAATTCACAGAGGAATTTAAATTAACTTACAACGTCTCATAGCTATGAAGTTATTTTAAGAATGCACACACTCAATAACTTAGGTGTTACTCAGTAGGAATTTAATTTTTTTGTACCACGGGCCTTACCCAAGTGATACCCTGACACTCCTTGGTTCTAAACGAAACAAAACAATACCACAGACTTCAGGAAAAGTAAAATTCAGTTAACAAGAATTAAAATCAGAAAAAAAAATGTGGTTTGACTGTTTCTGTACAAAAACAAAAGCCCCAAAGCAAATCCCTTCATGTGGCTAGTAAAAAAAATTTCTAATAAAATTAATAAAACTTTTTTCATGAAGACTGGGATCTGTTACTTCATCAATACCAAGTGCTAATAAGCAGCAACTTTTGCTTCTTCTAGACAAATAATTCCTTAAATCTGCAGCATTTTATTTATCTCAGAACCAGAAAGGATTACTTGCTATACTTGCTTGAGATGTAAAGGATACTTTAAGATCAACTTTGGCCGTTTTGGATTCTACAGAATGTCAAACCCCCATGAATTTTCATTAACAAAATACATGGAAAGGAAGAAAGAAAGTATCTATTTCAACTATCAGTAAAAAAACCCACCCTTAAAGTGCTCTAACAAATTTTCTCCAATGCTGTTGGAACATCACAGAAAAACGATAATCCTGCAGCAAAATCCTTAAACTATGAACATCAAAGCAATAGATCATATGGCATACCAGGACCCCTTAAAGAGAGGGAAGGAGAGTCACAACATCCTCACCCTTACAACCATACAAGATCGAATAATTTGTTCACTTTCTTATATGCATAGAGAAGGTAATACTACATTTTTTTCAGAATAGCTGTGAGCTGAGTCTAACACTGAAATAAAAAAAACCTAACAAGAAACCACATTACGCACTTTGCACCTTTACATTATGCGTGTTAAATACATTTTGCCCAAGCATTTGGTACCTTTGTTTTGCCCAGTAAGTAAAAATTATTATTTCAAATTACTTCTCATTTGAATGAGAGTAATTAAAACTCAGACCACTGAAAGCAGAAACAATGAAAGGGCCAGGGCTGTAAACTCCAGCTTTCCTCCTCTTCTTCCCATCACTACATTTTTTTAAAAGTTTTTTCTGTTCCCGTAGCATCCCTCCAGAACTTTGTTTTGGCAACAAAAGCAGATGACAAACACAGATGACTATTTGAACCCACAACAGCTACTTCTAAAATAGACCATATCTCAACTACACAAGGCCCAACACAGCCATTAACCATGCATTAATGCAATATTACCTTAATATGAGTTGGCTTCACAGGAAAATAAACACACAAGTTAATTCTGAACAAGGAAAAATATTGTTAACTACTAGTATTAATCTATATTAAGTTTAATGGTTATGTTGGGTGGGGAAGGTAGAACTTAAAAGCTTCTTCAGATCTCTTGACCAAAATCCACCACCACATACTAATCATGTACCTGTGCTTGTACTTGCAAACAAAGCGCCAGGAGCTGTACTTGTAGGGAGTTTCCCATTATTAAGCTGCTTCACTCTTTTCAGGTGAGACTTCCCATTGTAATGAACTTGAGCTTGTGCTGCAGAGTTCAGCTGTATATTGCACACTTCGCAAAAGGAAAACAGTATCTTCTTCTTCTCTTTGCTTAATGGATAGTCCTGTCTGTCATTCCTCAGTCCTTTTTCTTCAAAGCCCCGTAGAACAACTGGTTGATTCATAATCCCATCTTCAAAGACGTGGTCAGGACTTAACGGACGCTTCATACCTACAAAGCAAACAGACAAAATTGTTACTAGAAGCCAACTAATAATGCTTACTACTAAATCAGCATTTTCTTTTTTAAAATGCTATACAACACAAACCAAAGACCAGTTCCAACAAATAAGGTTCCAAATTGCAGAGGCGTCACTTAATAGAGAAATACACGCATTTGTGACACACCGCAGAGCTCAGAAATAATAAGTTGGCAATACATCACAGACTGTGCACAACGACAACTCACAACAACTCGTTATTTTGTTCTGCAAGCTCTCTGTTTTAAAGCAGGTTTATTTCTGCATCTCTAGCAAAGGTTAAGATTATTTTCAAATTCGTTTTCTCCACCTCAGTAAACACTGGTTCCAGAGCTTTTCACTTTCCAATGCCCATGGCAGTGCCCACTGCCCCAAATACAATTATTCAACAAAAAGGATGCTGACAGAGATGTTACTGAAACACTGGAAGGCAGTAGACTGTTCGAGTGAGACTAATGAATATTTTCCACTTTTATATGCACCCAAATTTTCAGCCTGCAAACAAGCATTATGATGTTGTCTAGAGCAGTCCGTCAATACCTTCACAATTAAAACTATTATACAGAGAAATGCCACCTAGAAGTTAGTCTTGTGGGAGCTACACAAATACACAGTAAATGACAGTCCCTAGACAACAATCCAAGAGCCTGAAATATGCATTTTTCCCTGAAGAG
>VYZM01016024.1:23816-47454 GCA_013398915.1 Dromas ardeola
GGGGTGGGGGGGAGCAGGGAAGGTGTATAGGTGTGTATTTTATTTAGGGTATACTGCTAAACCAGTAGAGAAAAAGGGGAGAGCACTCTTTATAAGGGTGAGAAGAGTCTCGGGTGACTCAAATAGAAAATATTTCTGTTTTCTTGGCTGCACAGCTTGCTGTTTACACTTCATTCTTTCCCACCACCACCCAAATATTCTGGATCAGCCGAAAGCTGGCTCAGGGAGCTGTGCAGAAAAGCTCTTTCCAGGCAAGACTGCACCTATGTTCAGCTTTTAGAAGAAAAGAGGCTTCAAATGCAAGGTCCCTTTTTCAGCCCAGGTACCAGAGCAGCAGGTCTTCGTGCATACCCACCACTCTGCTGGACAGGAGGAAGGAGAGAGATCACACCTCCAGGCACACAAAACAAAACACAAAAGGAGTCCTGGCAATCCTACCCAAAACAGCGCAGTTGCAAGCAATACTAGAACACTCCGCTCCCTATCCAGACAAGTATATTACCAGGAGAAAGTCTGTTTGGTTCTTTGGCACAGGTATGTAAAATGGAAACAACTTCAGAAATAGGTTATTTAAAGACTCATTTATATGGTGGGATGGAGTATTTCATCACATCCCTAACTCTAGCCCATGCTTAAAAGTTTAGTATTTGTAAAAATTCCTCCTCAAGCATGATTCAGCAATCAAGGACTCTAAATAAATAGAGTTCATAGTCATATATTTGTTTCATATAACTGACAGTTCTTTCATCAAATAAACAAAAAATATAAACAATACGTTAAGATACACATCACATCAAATATTAAAACAAAAAATAATTATTAAAAATAATTGTCGTGTCCAGAAATCTAATAGCTTTTAAAAACAAAACACTAGTGATCCTGAAAACCTAGGCTAGACACTGTCACACTAAATCATTTAAGCATAAGTATCATATTTCAAGGCAAGCAACCAAGATCCTTGACTCAGCTGAGCTTAGATGACATTTTCATCTGAAAATTTAATCTGCTTAGAGCTTTGGTATTTGTTACTTTTCAATGTATTTTTTAAACCATAAATAACTTCCCCTACTCCCTTTGTTTTCTGTATATTTTTTATTTCAAAAATTGCAGGTTTTGTTCCCTGAAGTAAAAGGTTTTGAAAAAAAGGTATTTTTATATTACATTGTTCTAGATGCTATAAACATACAAAGGTAATTATTTAATAATAAAATAGAAAACAGTTTAAAAATCCTGGCTTGTCAGAAATCTCCTAAGTTTGATTGCAAAAAGCAAATAATTCAAAACATAATTCAGTAATTATTTCAATAATCTATAAGATCTTAATGAAATGCAGTTGGTTTGGATACATTTAGGAGTGGCAGAGGCAAACATCTGCATTAGGAATCTGCATGGACCAAAAGGCAGACTGACGGAGCAGGCAGCTGCTGCTGAGCACCTGTAACAGCACCGGAACCTTTCAAAGAGGGTTTATTTTGGAAAGCATCAACCTGGTACTGCATTAGCCCATTATCACTGCAACAAGAGACACGTAGACTCCTAGACTGCATGTTTTGGTTTACTTTCATCCAAAGGAACAAAACCTTTCAATTGGTGAAGTCTGAGACTGCTGAAACATGAACCAAAGCGGGGTTAATGGGGAAAATCAGAATATTTGCCTTAAAAGCACACTCCTGACGTGACCGAAAACGTTTTTAATACGGACACACCCAGAAAGAACAACTGAGCGTAGCAAGGACTCAAACACCACACCTACACCCTAAGGCAGCATCCCAGCTGCCAGCCTCGAAAGAAAATTAACCTTCAGACAAACAAAAAGAATCCGCTGTCCAAATTTCACTATTGTTTTTACAAACAGAATAGTTTTAAACTCACTTTTACTACAAAGTACTGTCTTAGTTGCATTAACACATGACAAATAAGTCCCTAGAGCAATCTCTTGCTACTAATTTAAGAATTAAAAATCACAAGCTGAAATTTTAAAATAACCGTGATTGCCTAAAGCTCTGCATCTAAATTAAAAGGTGACCTGATTATAAGCAGCACCGACCTCCCAACAACTGCTGGGAGCAGCAGATGCAAAGCACTTTTGAAAAAATACCTACATCGAGCATCTTAAACCTTGGCTTTAGGAGGGCATGCAGCAGCATACTCTGACAGGTCCGACCGCGGAGAGGAGCTGTACTTGCAGGCAGAAATGAATGCAGATGTATTTTGTAAGAAGCACCCTTTCTTTAGAAGGCTATCTGCATGCTTTACACTTACGAAAGGAACTTGTACATACACATCAAATTATAATTAAAAAAAACCCACAAACCAAAAAATTTGAGCATTCTTCCTATTCTCTACATTTCCTAGTCGCTCAAATTTACGCAAGCATCTGGCAAGTGTCTTTTTCCTTCAAGAAGAGCTTTTCACTGTAGACAGATATTGAAGAGTTCTGGATGGTACTTATTCTCACTCACCAGGAGTCAGATATGAAATGGGGCCATTTCGTTCCTCAGGCTTACACATAGCTCAATAACATTATCACGTAACAGAAGCAGCTACTTGAGACCACAGCCAGCGAACCGAGAACAGAGAGAAGTTACATGATCATTATATACTGTGAAATCAAACAAATCATTTAGAGTAATAGTTATAGATGGGATTGTGAAGAGTAAGAGTTATAGATGGGGTTGTGAAGTATTTAGAAGTAGGTTTAAGACAAGAGTATAAATTCATTAAAAGGAGAAAGGATGGGAATTATCATATGGGGAAAATACAATAGATCAATCCTGCGAGCACCCACTTTTCTATAACCTGGATACAGCACAGTATAAGCCAAGTCTCAGCAGTGGCTGATACATAACAGTATCTACAAATTAAAATGTCCCATTCAACAAGGACATGATTCTGTGAATCACACTGGAGTGACACACACAATACAGAGATAGTGCTGTATCGCTGTAGTTGTATTTACTCAACAACTTAGAGGACTAGACTCAATTAAGAATTGAAAGGTGAGAACATGAAAACAAGAAAAAAGCAGGAAGCAAAGAAGAGCATTCAAACATGTTAGAAAACATCCAGCTGAAATGATCCGGAAAAAGTCCATAAAGGGACCGTATGCCATATTCATCTTTCATAGGTACTTGGAAGTTCTGCAGCAAACTACATATACTCATTTTTACTCTGATCAAAATCATAAGAGGAAGCAATGCAAGTATAAGAGCTTTTCAGGTATTTGACAAAAGCTGTTACCAGACTAAACAAGTTGTCCCCCCATCATGTTTCCTCCCCAGTACCCAGAATTGTCATCTACCGGACTAGACTCTGCAAGCAATACTGGAGCAAGAATAAATTAGTGATTTATGACACCACATTAAAATTCTTATGTGTCATGAGATACCCTGTTAGGATTTCTGAAACCACATCTTCTCAGCCTCTTGCAGCTGGCAAAGAAATCTAAGCGTGGACATCCCTTGTACTTGAAGCTCAAAGCAATTAGCCTTTCAATTTAGCTAATTTACTTTTAAACAGAGTTGTGCTTTCAGAGGAGCTACAAAGAAGTATTATATATAGTACACTGCTGTAGGTGAGAATGTGCAAATCTTTACTCAAAGGAAATAAGCTTTGGTTATCCTAATGAATTAGTGATGGTTACATGAAGCATTCTTTTCTTAAGTGCTGGTCTAAACTTTTGCAATGCCCATTCCTAATTAGTTGATACTTCAAAGAACCACTATGCTGGAAATTTAATTAGACTGCTGTCCCTCTGTGGATCTGTGCCAGGTAAGCAAAATAGAAAACGTATTTTAACAACTTACATATGGGCAAAGAGAATTTTCTCTTTTAGCCTTTGGAAATAGTCAAACGAATTACCGAAGACACAGGAACAAATAGCAAAATTAACTGACTTTCCTATATTGTTACCTTTCCAAAAAGGTTCATTCAGACAACTGGATAAAAAAAAAAAAAAAGGAGAAAAAGAGAGAGACACAAGACTGAGCCTTGTGCCATACACCTATTATGCACCTCCTACGGGGAAAAACTATCCATGCAGATGGACCAGTGAAGTCTGCGTGAATGCCTTAAGAGCTGTGGTCTTGCACTGGAAGAAGTATGATTCCATAGTTCCTCATCTCTGCCATAAAACACTCACACACACATTAAAAAAAAAAGGAAAGAAAAAGGAAAAAAAAAAAAAGCTAGCAGCATGAATACCTCCAGAAAATCGTTTAAAAGAAACTGACTAGAGGCATTATTCAAAAGAAACTCACTAGAGCTGCTTTTGAGAAGTCTTATGACCTTTCTTATATTTTTAGACAGTATTTCCCAAACATAGATAAACTATCAAGAGGCATATGGTTTGCACCATCTGGGCAACAAGTTCTACTGGGATACTGTGGTGAACAGCATATGCATAGTGCCTGGTGCACAGTATCCTACAGTGTTAAAAAAGCACAAGAGACTATTTTGAAGCCAACCTTGAAAAATCCCCCATATGTTTAAGGGACCAGTTTCCTTTCAGAAGATGTGTTCCTCTTTCCTTCAGTACAAATCAAAACAGAGAACTGCCATCTTTAATCTTCATCTTGTTCTGAAATTCCTCAAGGAGGCATCATATTCTGCAATGTTTCCACCTGTCAAACTATTTATTACCCATCCATACACATTTGATCAACTCTTCCTTATTTCTTTCATCTCTGCTCACAAAGCACCTAGAATGTTTTAATTCAAAGTTACAGTAAAAACTGGATGGTTCAGAAAAGTAAATACATTTTTATTCCTTGTCACAGATAAAGAATAATGAGTTAATCATGGCACACTGACCAAACCAGGTTAAGTAATTTTTAGCCTGTATTTTGACATTGGAATCAAAGAGGAATAGGAGATCAGCTTGCTATTCCTGTGCAGGAAAAGTTTTGAATAGTGTAGTATGACAAATGGCTGACAGCCTCTTCACTAACACATTTTAGAATATTTAACATTTGAAGGAGATTCTCTAAAAACAGATGGTTGTTTCACAACACAAACATTAGCTGTTCAGTACAAGGTAATTCAGAAAACTGAAAACGTTCAAATAACTAGTATTTTGGTTTGTTCTACTAGCCTTGA
Organism: Dromas ardeola; assembly: GCA_013398915.1. Classification (NCBI taxonomy): domain Eukaryota; kingdom Metazoa; phylum Chordata; class Aves; order Charadriiformes; family Dromadidae; genus Dromas; species Dromas ardeola. The sequence goes on from VYZM01016024.1 coordinate 28,914, forward strand.
AATTGTCCAAATTAAGGAAACCTAAAATTACACCCACTGTACTAGACTATGAGCTCAGGTAAACGGCAGTTAATAAAATCACTTTCGACTTAGATTATCACAGACTGTGGTTGCATGTGCCCATGTCTGTAGCAAGCTCTAATTATAAGATTGATCCTTTCCTCTTCAGCCCCTATATGCTTAACATTAACAAGAACAGATTTACACATAAGACTATATTTGCCAAATTGTCCTCACCTGACATAACATATCTGACTGCTGCCAAGAAAGTAATCAAGTTTGGAGTCCGGACAGCTATCTTGGATTATGCTTCAAGAGGAACAGACAGTTTTACAGCCTTATCATAACATCATTTTGCTTGATGAACCATTTGACAAGTTGGTGTCTTCTACTGGGGAATCTGTCATTAAGCCTTTACTTACCTTCAGTTAACTTGCACTCTACTTCAACTACTCTTATCTAATTGTAGAACATCTAGATGCCCAAAGTGTCCAACACGTGGTTGTATGTGTCATCTTAGACTTCTGTTCTCCCCTAACATGTGCGTAAGTCTATCGGCGAGAATAGACCTGCCAGGAGAATGGCTACTCTTAGCTTTCTCCATCAACAGGTCTGTTGTATAAATCCATACAACATTCCTGATAACCACGCTGCCACCCCTGGTGTGTTACCTGCAACACATTCAGCCAGGTACCACATAGTCCAGTCTTTGTGTTTTAGTGTCCTCATAAACAAAAAAGAGTCCACGACATACCAAACATCACTGATTGTCAGTATTGGGTCATATTTACATCTTATTTCATCCAGGAACTCTAGTTTTCTATCAGACCTAAACCCCAAATATTATGGAATTCTAATGCAACATCCAAGAAGGAGAAAAAAAAAGCCACAAAAATACAGACAGACTTAAATGAGTTCTTTGTTGGACAAAGCCAGGATTAAAACATCTCACATGCCAAAATGCCAAGCAGCCAGCAAAACCCAATAATAATTAAAAAAAATAAGTGGGATGCTTTTAAAAGGTTAAACGTGAGAAGTACAAGTCATTTTAATAGCCACTCCTCAAAAAATAGATCAAAATAAAAAAAAAAAGCTTAACTTTTCCAAGTAGAAATCAACAAAGTAAGTTTTCTTAAGTGTATTCCCAGTTTCATCCATTTTCACAATCTGATTCCTTGAGACTAGGGAACAGTCTTATCAATTACTAATGTAATAAAATAAATTGAATGAAGGTGTCTGTGATCATGGCAGGGGGGTTGGGACTAGATGATCTTTAAGGTCCCTTCCAACCCAAACCATTCTATGATTCTGTATTGTCTCTAAGATACTTTCCTAAGACTATTTCCTAAATCTCTAGACTTCTACAAAGTTGCAAGGTTGGGTTTTTTTCTTACATCTTTCAAAGTTTTGTATCCAAGTATTCTATTAAATCAAAAGACTCCTCTTGTATTCCTCCATAGAAAAAAACCACGTCCATTGAATAACATAAAACACTAATTAGATGTATCATCACCAGATTTTACAACTCAGAAGAGCTGAAAACAAACTTATGAAAGGAAAATGATGTAGAGGATATAGTTTGAACCTGCCTTCAACAATAAGAGGATCGCAAAAAAATAGCTTTTTTTTTTTAAAGAACAAATTAATTCTATGTGTCTTAGACTCAACTATTAAAACATAAGATAACTTAATACCCACTGCAAAGCAAATGGCTTTTAACTACTTGGAGAACTGGTACAAGATGTAAGGTACTTCTAGTGAGGCACCTACTTTAATTACAAGAGAAAGTTTTAGACATGAACTTGTGTGAATAAAGATCAAAATCCACTGACATACTGGGAGATTCCCACAGGGTATTTGTACCTGGCTGTTGCTTTATCTTGCTTGAGCATAATCACATTTGAGGAGTACATAAAGCTTTGGTCTCAGGAAGCAAAAATCATTTCCTACCTTTCTTAAAAATATCAAGAATTCACCTAAGCATAAAAGGAAGTGACAACAGAAAGCCAGGCAGAGTAGACAGCCTTCTTGTTCATATAGTTCTGACATAAGTCTGACAATGCTAGGAGCTGAATATAAGTTGTACTGGAAACCATTAATTCAGGATAAAGCCTGGTAATGCTGCTAAAGAGCTCTTGGACACAAGAGCAAGAACTTTGAGGGCTGTGTGAAAAGAATAACTGGGCATGAACAAAGAACAAGCTACATTCAGAAATAGCATGAGATTGAGACACATTGGCTTGCTTGACAGCACTAAGAATTCTAAGAGAAAACCCTGCTCAAAACTGTGAGCATAATCAGTGGCAGAGAATGTCAATCCCAACATGCTCCTAAAAAGACGGTCCCAGATTAGACATCCATAAGAAACTGTGAATGTCCATGTAAACTATTGATTCTCTCTTTTGAAAGAGAAAAAACATTGAAAGCAATGTTCCTTTAGAGTACAAAGGTAAAGGGACATAAGTTTTGTCTTATAAACTACTTAAGATTTACGATCAAGTTATAAGAGAATAGGCAACGGGTAGTGATCGATCAGAAGAACAGGCAAGCGGATCGCCTAGTTTGAAGTCACCTGCAGGAATGGACCAGATTAAAAATCAGCATTGCCTTGAATGTAACCCTTCACTTCCCGTTTTCCTTGTTTAAAGGAACCACGGCTAAGCATATTTTGTGCTGATACTGAGCTCAGAGAGGCCTCTGGTGGAGTCGAAAAATATGGCCACTCCCTAATTCCTCCTGCCCGTCCACAGACTTGCACAGACCTCTCCTAAACTCGAGCTGCCTGTCACTTCAGGCTTGAAGCAACTGCTGCATGAAAAATCCATTCTGAATACCCACCTAATTCCACATTAAAACACACGCTTCCATTCACAAAGACTGAGGCAGCCTTTCACTGGGTTCGCTGACACTTCACACCCTGATCCAGAAATAGCATGTGCCTCCATGCTGCAGATAACCCACCCCGCTCTCCCCTCAATTAAGCACCTGTTAGAGCGAGCACATTTGCTCATACAAATTTGACAGACAAATCTTCCTCATTTCTTTGCATTCCAGCCCGTGCAACCATACTATTGCATTAACCTACTTTGGGTTTGATAGACTGTTGGACATACCTCTAACCTTTACATTCTAGTTTTAAACTGAAAGGTAGTACTTGAATTAGGAATTAATGTGGGGTTTTGTTTGGTTTTCTTCTCTTTTATTACTCATTTGTATAAAATCAGTATATTATTTGCATATCATGCTTCAGAGGCAAAAACACTTGAAGAGACTCAGATAGTATATTCCCCCTACCCCAAAACCTTCATACCAAAGAACCATTGGCAATTCCAACAGCAGTAAAACTGCATAAACATTTTAAGTCCCGCACTCTCGTGCAGGATACTGCACCCCGTATCCTGAAAGTACTGAGAAACAGAATTGTCAAGTCAGCTATTTGAATCACTAAAGTAGATGCCATTTCATTAAACTGTTGCTTCATACCCATTTCAGCAGATACACAGAGCAGCTAAGTGCGAATAAAACATGCTCAAACACAAATCAAAACGGATGTCTTAACAGCAGTGTAAAGCAAATTGCATGATAGATGCACAGATTTCTTCCTTTCAAAGATGTTTATAACTGATACAACCCAGAGCTTCCTACGGGACTAGCTTTACTATCTAAAATACTCTATGTAAAGAACCTGTCACATGAATGACAAGGGATCCTTCCAACTAAAACTGGTCTAAATAGTATTTTTCAAAGCATGTATGTCCAGAAGAGAGGCTTAGTGCAGAGCCAGGGACAGAGAAGATGAGGGAAGTGGCCTGTGGGTATCCTCATGGTTCACACTTCTGTCTGTGCATCCCCTACCTGGGAGAAGGGAAAATGGGAGTAGACAAGGGCCAGATGTGCATTTCCACTCCGGCACCTGCAACAAAACTATGGTGTGTTCTTTTACACATTCTTTTACACCTTTGTGTCCAAATTGTCCCCTCACTTCACCTGTCAACTCAGACTACGCTGTCAAATCAAGGGCACATTTTATACCATGCATTTGTTCTCATTATCAACATCAGGTATGATCGGATATGAGGCATCTAAACATCACCTCTGACACAGTACCTAAGAAAGAGAAGAATTATTTTTATCACAAAAGCACCAACAAAGACTAAAGGTCTGCCAAAATAAAGGTCATTCAAGATCACCATCAAAATAAACAAACTATGGAAGAACCACCTCACACCCACCCATGTTACAAAGATGGACCCGAGGCACACAATTCAGCTTTTGCTGATTAGTGCATCAAGTGAGCTTCTCGCAGTGTTGACTGCATACCAACTGCTGCGCTAACAAGCGGTGTCTTCCTTCGGACATTTACAAACATCAGAATGCTTATTCATGACAGTCCCACATATCATCTGCCATCCCAGATGGTGACTGGTGGGATGCTGATTTTGTCCTAAGGCAGTTACCACCCACTAAGATAGTATATGCAGGGCTAAACAAAAAGCATGTGCCATCTGCTGTCAAGTTTATAAGACTTTTGGAGACCTACTAGGTTAGTTTAAGTTTATTTTAGATCAGACAGGTCAGGAGGCTATAGCCCTCTAAACGCCCAATAAAAGAAGGGTAAGCTGGACTGTAACAGACATGCAGTAAATCAAGAACACATTAAAATGTGCTACTGAGCCAACCTCTAAGACCCTGAGAGCAGCGAAGGATTCTCACTGTTATCAGTGGCAAAAGGCACGTACAGCCCACAGGCTCAGAGGGAAACCACAAGGAACCCGAAACCAAGACGCAAGATGAAATTCTGCAGAACTTACAGATTTCTTTGGCCTGAAGAAATTTCAGAAATTTTCTTTCTTGCTGACAGGATGTTTTTTCTGCCGCCTTTCCTTGCATCTCTCTACTGCTATCATTGTGACAGCTGTTCTCCATCTTATGATTTCTTGCCCAGCCCCAGCATTTTTCCTGCCCCCGTATCTCCGAGGATTCTTCTCCACCTGCTAGTGTGTTGTCATACTATATACACATAGAGGAAAGAAAAATCAACTGAAAAGCAGAACTACTGTGACATCTTCTGCCTGCCTCACAAACTGTGTAAACGTCCTCTTACTCACTTCATCTGTCATATCCATTTATAGATGGTTAACAGAGAATGCAGAAATTGCCCCAATCTGGGGCCATTAAGCACTCAAACTACATAAAATAATTCTACACGTTCTTCTTAAATCGTCTAATTAAATCTCTTTTTGTACATTGATAAAGATCTAAAGCAAGCAGAGAAAACAGAAAAACACATCCACCGGTGCATTTTCCCAAACATTTCTAAATCACCAGGTACATAAAAACCTTTCACTGAGGCAGGGAATTAACCCTCGCACAAGTGTAAAGGTTACATCACTGTCTGCACAGATAAAAAAAAAAAAAAAAGGCATTCTTAAGCTCACCCCTTAGGAAGTGGAATTTCAAAACATGGCCAAATTGCCTTTAAATCATTAACATCAGAAAAACAGGACACAAAGGAGAGAGATCATAAAGGTCTGTACTGCACAATAATGAGAGACAGGGGTTGCAAAGGTCTCTGAGCGGGCCCGACACTGTAAGACCCCCTGGTGCTACAGCCCACCCCAGCACGTCTGCGGAGATCCTCCTGGAAGCACTGCAGTGGATGCTGAAGGAAGATGCCTCCAACCAGCACGAGTGCCTCACCTCCTCCGGCGTTCATACCATGTGGGGCAGAGGCAGGGCCAACGAACAGAACACACCAAACAGTCATCTCCAAATGACAGCTTAGCTCTTAAGAAAAAGTAGAAGCCATCTAAAGAAAGAAGATCTGGAAAAGTACATGCAAAGAGAAAGGTTTGTCTTTCCTCTTCCCCCAACACAAGCAACCAGAGGCAATGAGGGGCACAAGGTGGAGTTTCTCCATGCTGCCTAACAAAAAGTTTCCTTACTCTCCTTTAAGTGACTGTTAGTACAACTGTCGGTTGCTTTAAACCATCCCAGACTGCTTCCTCTACTGCAGAGACTGCAAATACCAATCTATGCATCCTGCTGCAGCTATCTGCAGAACACATGGCTTTATTAAATGTCCATGTAATCACAAATGTAATTAAAACTCAATACTACAATAAAGTTATTTATCGCAAAAAGATCTGTCAAAATTGCACAAGTCACAGTTAGCCTTCTACCGCCATCCTGCACAGAATACAATTCTGACATCTCCTCAGGGAAATAAACATTTTTCCACCTTTATTTTACAGCTATGAATCTGAAGTCTTCACAGAAATTCATGCATACTGCTCCCATAAAAAGTAGAAACGTCATATTGCAAAGGGATAAACTTCTGATGAAGTCAGTCACACTGAAAATTGGCTGTTAATCTCCTCTGAATAAATATAACCCACAGAAAGATGGAAGTGAGAGCAGAATGTATATTTTTTGCACTTGAAAATGCTGAGGTGCACAACAAGAAGCTTTTACTTTAGCATTTACAGCTGACGTTATCCCTCAGAAGCCCATTTTACTCTCATGAGATATTTCTCTCCGGTCATTCACTTTTCAAAGCCTTTTGCAACCTTAAGATTGCAGTAAAGCTGAATTTTATACCTTGTTTCAATAGGTCTCTCTCCCCTTGTCTGAGCGGTCACATTCCTTGGAGACATTTGGTGGTCTTTCAACTTCCTAAACAATTTATTAATTAAGAAATAAAAAAAAAATATATTCTTTTTGCATGTCCCTGTTAACTTCATAATGCGAAACATCCTTGTGATAAACAATTTCTGCAATAGATTCCCTGATTAACGACCTTGCTCTCTCACGCTAGCTTACCTAGTTGACCTGTGCTTAAGTTATACTTTGCCGAATAGCTGATAACTGAACACAATTTCTGCTAACAGACAGTTTTAAACAAACTTATTGCCTTAAAAGATCCAGTGGATTGAATGTGTCCTGTGCTGACATCACAGACACGACATTTTGAAACACCAAGCAATTGGAAAGGTTCACTTAACTAATTTATCAATCTGATGTCTCTCTTGTTTATGACACTCCACTCATCAGTTCAGGGCTGCTAGCTCTCAGAATTATATCTTGCAGTGTTAGGCTTTTTTTTTTTAAGCCTGGCTCACGCAGTCATAAAAATCCCTAGGAACTCTAGCTTTTTAAATATCCCTCTAATCCTTGCAGTGATGACTGAAAATATGAAACCTAAAGGCTCAAAAACTAGAAGGGAATTAAAGAGAAACCAATTTCAATTTTCTTCTAGGACTGACAAAATTTTTGAATGTTCAGAACTGACAATATTTCTGGCAGCTAGGCAGGAGTGCTGATGTTCTCTCAGCCACACACTTGATCAACTCCTATACTGTTGCTATGCTTTATCACTGTAAGAAACACAAGACTTAAAAAAAAAACCAAACAACAAAACACCTTCAAGTTTTTTCCTTGTGTACCTCAGCCAGGACAAAGCTCTGAAAATCAGACCTGTGTTTGGCCATACAAGGTCTCCAGGGTGGTCTCCAGCCACTTGTTGTGGACCAATGCTGGCTGTTGGTTTGAAGATTCTCTTTCCCTGGTGTGTGCAGTCCATAAATGCATCAGAAGGCAGGTGTTTCCTCTTCTCCCGTGTTCCTACAACCTCCCCCTTCACTTAGCATATTTTTTCCAAGACTAAGGAAGTCTCCCCGTAAAAAAAACAGGATCTCCTTTTCCCCAGCCAGCACCCTTCTCTGCACCCGTCTCGGTCTGAACCCATCACGCAGTAATCAAACCAGTTCTGTGGACTCCAGATGGGGACTCATCAGTTTTTCAATTACAATGTTAATGCTTCCTTATCCCTAAAAAGCAGGAAGGTTAGGCATCACTAGTTCATTTAACAAAATACTAATAAACAACATACAAATCAATTTTTTTTGTTTAATCATTTTTCATTAGGTATAGCAATTAAATAACTGGCAAGTATCAGCAAGAGTTCTCAGCTATTGTAATTCATTCAGCTTATGCTAAACAGCCAATTCAATCAACAACCCAAACTGTCAATTAAATGCCACTTTATAGTTCTTAAATATTTATCAGTCCTTAGCTAAGACATAAGCAAAGAAAGCCCAGTTCAACTGTCAGCAGAAACAGACTGTCACCTGCCACAGGAAACCACACGTGAAAGCAACCGGAGTGGAGAGATCCCACAAGATATCCTTGCAAAGGAATGGATATTAAAGACTTGGTTTCCAGAAGAAATTTCTGAAGATGTACAGCTGCAAATTTCCAATCACATTTTCTACTTCCCCTTGGAAAGTCCTATTTTGCAGCCAAAGTTTTCTCTACAAAATAATCAATTTAGTCAAACTGTTATTTTCAGAAATTGCATAGTAATTAAATAGCATCATGAGCATCTGTTTCAGCACTGTCAAACAAGGGTTGCAAATGGGAAAATTGAAAACTTAAGAACTCATAAATGTTACAGAAGCAACTTTGAAAGGGTTTTTTGTTTGTGTTTAACATTTAAAGACTTCCCCAAATTTAGAGCAGGAATCAAAATTGACACTAAGAAGTTAAGTGAGATAGCAGCTTTGGTTTCCAAACACTTTTAACCAACAAGGTCTTTAATTCGGAGACCCTTCATGAACCAGGCTGATACTGTGAAAACCTCCTCAATCCTGCTCATGTTTTGAACTGGGGCATGGCTCAGGTGGTAGTTGTAGCTCTGCTAGAGATGATCAACAAATATTTTGCAGGAAATGGAGCTGAATCCTAATGCCCCCTTTCCCCTTTCTAGATATGAAAAATCTCTTGCAAAAAATAAGCAAAAAAACCCAAAACAAAACAATAGGGAGAAAGAAGCATCTTAAGGGCTAACTCTATAACTCAGTGCCACAACAGATGCTATAGCAGAACCTTCAGCCACAGCACAACAACATCCTGGTATTGATCAGCCTGGAGCTCTTGACCTCTAAAGATATTCAGGGTTCACATCGGATCATGACAAATTCTCATAAGAAAGTCATGGACAGTCACCATTTTCATTTTATTGAGTTTCTTACTGCATACGTATGGCCCAGCCTTACATTCCTCGCACTGCAAAAAATTCACAAAGGTAACTGGAGCATACAAAGAATGGGAGCAATCTCATGTCCACCTTTAGGTTTGCCCAGCTTCATAAACTCCAATGACCGAAAAATTCACACGCCTATCAATTAACCACATTCAAAATGTCAAAAGCTGTAGGCCAGGTTTAGTCTGTCAACACAAGAAACAAAATTTAACGGGTTACTCTATCCTGTCGCCTATCCTATCCTAACTTTGGCCAGACCAAAGTTCTTGCACAAGCATGACAGCTGACACGACGACATCCCATTGTTACTGCTGCGCCAAGCATACACACATATATAAAAATCACATTAGGACACCTTGTCAAATTCTCTCACTGTACCCTTTCCGTAAAGTAGGAGTAAAACACACATCCTGTTACCCAAATGCAGAAGTCAATACTCCAGTGGTTTTAACTCTCAAGATAGCACTGCAGTATAGTTACCATTTATTGGAAACTGTTTTATCCAGCTTCTCAGTGACAAAATTCTTGCATTTCAGTAACTAAGTAGTATCTATTACATTTATAAGAAAACAAATTAAAATATGAGACTTCACAGGTTCCAAAACCAAGTAGAGGTAGGTCACAAGTTTTTTGCCATGCTTTTCTAAAGACATTTCAAACTGCTCTAACACAACTGCATTCAAGGTCCCCTTTCAACATGCACTGAACAATGTCCTCCCAGTTCTGCAAAGGTGTTTGCCAATAACTTGCGTACCAGGTAAGTTTTCCTAACTGCATTTTGAATTATACTGTAAATACAAAGGACAAGATCCATACCTACTTACACTTGCTATAGCATTACATGTGTCTACATCAAAAGGATAAAACATGACTTAGGTACTAATGACTCCATTTTCACTCTAAAAACAATCTGTAGGTGTAGTACACAGGCTGATCTAATGCCTGCTCCTGCCGTGAGGGCGTATCTTATCTAGATTATCTGAATAAATCCTGAATAACAATAGAGGAATGGCTTAATCATGCACATTTCATTTTCTAGATACAAAGACAGACAACAAAAACCAGTATCATTTTAAAGGACCTTAACTCGTTTTCGTGTGTCTGACTGCTTGGACTGTAAACAATGACTTAGGACCACTTCATCTGTTCTCTTGTTGACCTTCCCAAACCAAATAGACAGATGGACCAGGGAACCGCAAAGTTAAATTACTTTCCTTTTGCAGCCATTCATCTGATTCCTTTAACAAACATGAATATTTCAGGGTAAGCACAAGTTTTGGGGGGAAAATTTAAGAGAGAACCTGAAACTTTGCAAAGTACCTATTGCAACAACAACCAAAAATAAGTAGTATAGCCCCAACATTGAGGTCATTAATAAATACAGCCTGCTTAAATTTCTCATTTCACATCCTAAACAATATTACATTGTGCTCCTAAACAGCTACCACTTCACGCTCTCAGGATATCATAAATTCATTGTTATGTGATGCAATTCCCATTTTAAAAATACATACAGACCCTCTGAAATAAAGCATGCTACACAAATTTACATAATTTATTATCAGTGATAAGCACTCCTTTTGTTTGTTTGTTTTTTTTAAATACCTAACTAGACTTCATACTCTCTTGATAAAAGACAGGAACAAGGAAGAACATCAGCTGATTGTCCTAAACGAAATCACACTAACAATTTACCCTAGCATACTGCTGAACACTGAAATAAAAACACTGCAATTTCTCCAATGTGCATACAAGCCATGGTGAACTCATTTACTGAAAGTGGAATAGAAATCTAATCAAAGAAAGTTGTACGGAATAGCTATGTTCTATATAGGAATAATTAATTATATTTCAAATTAATTCTTGTACAAGAGAAATAGTTGGGAATAAATAAATCAGTGTCCTAAAACTCTGTCGGAGAGTGAACTCATTTGGGAACTACAGCTGTTGCACTTTAGAGATTTGGATTAAAATCCATCATTATCTTTCAGTTAATACTCTTTCATCGACCAATCAGCAGTCATATGGTGTTTACCAACCCTGGTCACTTAACCCACTTGAATGGCCTCTGTGCTATAATTTGTACTTCAATACAATCAGATTACTTCTAATCTAAATGATTTGTGTCCTTTATGGGGCAGATAAACACTAATCCCAAGGTTCCTAAAACATAGCAAGCCTAAACAGTGCCAATATGGCATCCACTGTTTGCCGTTTTAACAGAATATTTCATTCAAGTAGGGAAATACTTAATTTGATCATACTGACCCTGCCTTTTGGAGACTCATTCCAAATGTCTTATATAGGCAAAGAAGAAAAATTTATCAGCAAACACCACCACTCAGATACACAAAATCAGCAGCAATAATCAATATACCAATACTTAGATACCACTTTTTGATCAAATTATATCACAGGAAAAAATATTTATTCTTTAACAGTTGACTAAGCAAGGAGGAAAATTTTAGAACTCCTTGTTCAGCAAGGAGTTACACATGGTAATGGACCACAGTCCCCAGTTCTCAATTTAAAAAGTCCACCTCTTCAGAATAGTTTTCCAAGGATTCAGCAGTTAAAGTGTCCTCAATCATTCCTGTTCTTCAGTTAATCTTGGGTGACACTTGGAATAATTTGCACTACAGTGCAAGTCTAACATCTAATTACATTTAACAGTAATATGCTTAGGCTCTGATCTCACAAATGCTTCTGCACAGGTGATCAGCAAGCGTGCGACAATCTCCCGAGAAAAGGAGGGACCCAGAGATGCAAATATATTTGCATGATTGGAGCCAGGTACATCAGTGTACCTGCACCTTGAAAAATGCTGGAGTCAGGAAGAAGACCAATTGAATAGTTCAGTAATAACCTCACGGTGAAAGCAAGTATGCAAACACCTTCGTACACAAAGATATTATCAGTGTTACCCTACTATATTCACATATTCACTAACATATATATTTCTTACCTAGAAAAATGTATAACTAAAATTCCAGCTCCCTACAAAACATATCACCTTGTAAAATATAACTGATCATATCCCAAGTTAAGCCAGGATGAGCCTACTCAGAATTGGATAAAACATTCCCAAAGAAAAATTAAGATGTTGGATGATCTTAATGGCATCTGTAGCTATTACCTTGCACAAATCTAAACATGTTTTCTCACAATACCTCAGCACAGGTGCTTATACTTCATATTAACTAAAACGCATTCCTAGTTGATGACCTAAACTAGAAAGAGAAAGCCCATTTTCTTATGGTATCCTCATTCACATGCAGAGCCGCTCTCAGTAGGTGACCTCAGCCTACCTTGTGGCAATGAGCGAGCTAACACACATGCAGAGAATCGGGAACCACCACCAGTGCTAAAATTCTGATTTACAACTGAGACGCAAGCCTTACACAAACCTTTAAAAAGCCTCCATCCAGATTTGAGAGGAGTGAGGCAGATGAATTTATACAACAGTCCATAGGGCGCGAGGGGGATTGCACTATGAAATTTGCCATTCTGGCAGCAAGTACTTCCAGGATTATTTGGTGAATGGCACATATACTCATTACTCTACTCTGGAAATGGCTCTTTTGATATTCCTTGTACTTTAAGCAAGATCCCTGTTACATATTACAAAACAGCCTCCTTGAAAAGTCTAGCAGGAATTACAGCTTGTTTGAGATTTCCCAGGAGAAGTTACAACAGTCTCAGAAGTGCTGGGAAAGCTTCTATAATTCATTCACTTCTGGAATTACAAACTAACACATCACCAAATACAGAGTTTAAGAGAGCCGATCTACCTTTCCAAGAGCAGTAATCTTTGCTTTTCACTAATTTCTCAAACTCTGCCACAATCTCAGAAGGTTGCATAGTTCCTTGCATACTGTATTTCTGTTACATTAACTGCAGTCATGAAGCAAGCACAAACTGCGATTGCAAAATGACAAGTCCCAGTTTCTCTTCTACTGACCTTTAAAAGAATGACATGAGTCCAATGCCCAGAAGCCGAAGATACAAATACAACAATGACCCACACAGTCCGCTTGAACAACTAGACTCACTGCCAGTGCTTGGAGGACACTTGGAAGGAGAGTGTTGTTCTTTTTTCCCAGATAACTAAAAATTTCTGGACCAGCTGTCCCAAAGACTGCTGGTTCCAAAAGAGATTGTAAAGTCAACAAATAACTGAACGAATATTTATGAATATGAGAAAGTGATCAGAAATTTGAAGGATGAACTTGTAAATGCTACAAATCTTAAATACTTAATGAATAAATCCCTGACAATAGCAAAACATTACCCTCTGTCAACCCTAAAATATATGTCAGAAACCGTATCTCCCAACATAGGAGTCGGTAACAGTCTTCACTTAAACTCAGTAAATTATGTACGTGGTACCATATAAACTGCAAAGGTACCATGCAGTTTTTTTGAAGATTAATAGCAGTAAATCCAAACTTGACAAGAGGGACAAAAAAAAAAATAAAATAAAAAGGATGGACCTACAGATCTCTCAGGACAGACCACAACTCTCAGATGTGAGCCAGCAACGGCTCCAGCCTTCGTAGCTCCATAGAGACAGGACTACAGACTAACTAAGGAATGGACAATTCCCGGAATATGTAGGAAATGCCTACAACAGATCCATTATTAAATACGTGTGTGTTTGTGTTCCATACAGATGCTAGAAACAGGTATACCTGTAATGTTACTGCAGTCGTGGCAGAAGGTGATAATTCTTGAACTTAAACGATGCAGCTGCGCAGCAGAAAATGAAGGAGCTCTCATTCCACTCCCGTATTTCAGATGGCTCCCCCCAGCGATTACTGAAAGCAGCTGCCCCTAATAGAAACCAAATGATTTCTGGAAATCAAAACAAGGCTGAAGTCAGTTCATTTCTGTGGTATCCCTGATTTTTTTTTTCCTCTCCCCACTCCAGAAGACACACTTAGACCACTTAAACTATTAACAATCCAGAATTAACTAATATGCCTTTATGGTATTGTAGATAAGAATATCAGAACCACCTTATCAGAGATATTGTAAAGATAAATATTCTGAAACTAACAGAAACATAACTAGATAAACATCAGGTATAAGAGTAATACGGCAAACAATTACGTCTTTCTTCAAAAAAGTTACTTAAGTAGTCAAAGCAGCCATTTGAAAAAAACCTCCCCAAAACCCCTTAGCTAACTAAATCCATTGGCCTGCTAAGGGTTTTCCACCCTGTTACTGGCATCGAATCATGCTGGAATACTATTTCTATAGTATCAAGAAAAAGTTAGAGCTAGATTTCAAATATATGGAAGAGCTGCATTAAACGAAGTTTGAGCAAGAAAGATTACATCTGCATTTCTATTCTTACCTGCTATTTTTATGCTTTATGGAAGAGCCACATTCCCTCCTCGCTCCACTGAATTGTGTATGCGACAAGGAAGCAAACAACCATAAGTCACGGCAACACGGACTTTTACGTCCTTGCCATAATAAATGAGAAGATGCTTACAGCTGCTTTCTCCTCCTCCAGCACACCAGTCACCTAGCTAGGGGAAACCGTTAAACAACTAGAGGTGCAAACCCATTCCAGCTTTCCACTTCATTAAGTCATATATCATTTTTACATAGCAGTCATGGAACTATAAATCATGTGAGACAGAATGAGAGCTAATTAAAGGGTCAGCTAAACATATAATTTTGCATTGTTGCATATCAGAGAGCTCTAAAATTGTCCATATTTTGTATAAAATATTGTCAACTATTAAAAGACATTTCAAGCAGATAGGTATTTTCTTCTAAGAGGCAGGCATTACTATCTGAAAGACATTGATATTGGATTTCCTAGCATGGAAGGCCCATGAAACCCTGAGTAAGCCTTTTTTCTTTTTTAATAACAGCCCTAACTCTGCCTTGCACACATGTGCTGCAGTGCAGTCTTGTATACAGTCTTTGAACTTAATCAATTTTTTTTTCCCCAATTAGAGCAAATTCCTAAGCAAACTTCTGAAGACAGAAATTCCCAACCCAAGAAACCTCTACATGCACAAAGGCAAAGCATTAATCAAATGCACCTAAATCTAGCAGTTAAACTTAAGAGTGAGCACTTCAGGCTATTTACAGGATTCCTTTGCCAATAAGGTTCAGCTCACTCGAGAAATCACAATCTATTTCCTGATACCAGATTTCTCAGTCGATGCAATTATGTGGTAAAAGATCTTTGAAGGGTTAGAGGTAAATTTGATGCAGACATGTTAACTGAAATACATATCCTCTCTCACAACCCAAGAGGGCTTTTAAGCATGCATAATATTACTGTGACACCTACTGCATCTGTTAGTAGGTGAGAAACCCATTATACCACGGCCATATAAAAATACAGCATGAGGATGAGCCTCTAACTGCAAAAGCTTTTTCTAAAGGATTTTTATGGAGGTGTATGTTTTATTTTTATTCCTTCCTCACCTTCTTTTTAGTGACCTAATAATTGTAGCTACTGAAGCAATTCATCAAATGCAAAAGAATTCATCTCAGAGTAATTATTAACTATATACATCTTAAAATATACATATTCATCATATGTAACTGCAAGGAATAGTCAAATGCTTATATGGCAGTCTTATACTCCATTTTTGTAACTTCGGTTTCCCCCCAAAATACCTTAAAACAAATGTTTTTCCACACTGAATGTATACATAGGTTTGACAGCTAAGCTTTAAAAATAAAGAGCATTCTTCTTTTATTCTACTGAAGGAAAAAAGAAAAGGTGTATGAAATTTTAAAAAAATACTTTTATTTCAGGCTTGACTGACTGGAAAAGGGGCTCAAAAACATTTATATTAAAAATGGAGCAGCATCCATCTGAAGATTCACATTTTTCTTGGGTATCCCAAGTCTCCCAGCAAGTCGCTAGCAACTCTTGCTATTTGTAGAGCTACAATCAGGAAGGGGAACATGGATCAGATGCACAGCAAGGTCAAATACTAAGGTCATGAAGCCAACACAGGGGTCAAGAAATTAGTAAAGCCAAGAAATACAACTACTGCAGGAAAGAACAAAGACCAAGGCATTACGCTGCCTGAGGGGACAACAAAGCGGCGGGTGCGGAGGATGATGAGGAGCGGCAGGGGTCAGGCAAGGCTGCCTGCAGTCAGCCCACAAAGCCACAGCTCACTCTCCTGCGACCTTCAAACCCGATGGATCCCAAGAAATCTTAAGGAAGTTTGTCTTCTTCATGCTGTCCTACTAACTGTACTAACTCTACTAACTAATGCTAAGAAGCATTTGGCAGTACTCTGATAAGTGAATTAAGTTCTGCCTATGGCTTTTTGGAAAAACATAAAGTACAAGTCCTAGTAGCAAGCATTCTAGAGAGATTCTGACAATGCTTAAAAAAAAACCCACTAATGCCCATTTTTGAGAACTGGCCCGTTCAGAAATGCAAGCTGAGATGATCCTTTTAAACAACATAAAATACTTCTGTGGTCCAATGCCAGCTACTTCAACCTTATAAGTAATTTTAAAATATATCTGTTTTTTGCAACAAGTCATTGACATGAAAGGAATTTGAGGGTGTTCATAAGACGGAAGAGGCTTCACGACAGTGGGAACGTAACAATAAATGATAGGAACAGATTAAAAAAATATATATAGTCAAAAATACATAATCAGAAACATTCAAAACTTGGATGCAGTGTCACACAAAATGTGATCTCCATCTCTGTAAAAACAAGAGCCGCTCTACACAAAACATCATGTTAATATTGCAAACACATTTATACGGTAGTAGTGTACAAAAGCAAATCTGCCAAGACCCCCACGCTCAGCATGAAAACACGCTGTTGACTCCTAACTCCCCATGACAGTTCCCATAGTTATCACAACCACATGGTATGAAAACCCCTCTGATCAGCTGCGTACAGCACATGAGGCAGGAAGCGGCCGCGGTGCTGCATGTAGAGATTACAAACCCCAGACGCTCCCGTTGGCCACAAACTCCTTGCAACCCTTCTGTGTCATGTCATCTGGGGTTTAACGCCAGCATGTGCTTTGTTGTTTTGTTTTTTTTTCTTTTAAAAACGTTCACCAGATCAGATTAGTATAAATCTTTTCCTCTGAATGAGAAAGAAGTTTTCCTATCCTTGCTCAAGATATCTAGATTTCCACTTTATAGACGGAGAAGAGAATTCAAATCCTTTCTTACAATACAGAAACTTGATCGATATTCGAATTTGCAGTTAAGAAAGCAAGGTGAAAAGCTGCTGAGAGCTACAGATAAGAGAGGTCCATGGGGTTCCTTCAAGGGCAGAGGTTTTTCCAGCTCTTTTAAACTGCAACAACAAGCAGCCAACAAGTTATATGCAGAAATATTGGCTAATGCAAATTCACGGCAACAGTTAAAAACAAGCACTACAGCATTCCTGTTTTGTCTAACTCTCGTTTTCTCCTCCCAATCCTATTTGAGTTACATGATAAATTGTAATTATGAAGGGGACAATTAAGACTCCTCAAATTTAGAGTTGAATGTCAACTATGTTGCAGTGCCATACAAACATGGCATTGCAACATAGTTGACAATATAACCAGATTATGAAGTTGACAATATAACCAAATTTTGACATCAGTTCTGTCAACATTTATTATTACTGATCATCAATGCAACTTTCTTTGATGCTTGCTGAAGTTTGTAAAGCCCCATTGTCTGGTTCCTTAAGCTATTTTTGTAGCATTCTTGAGTTGGTGAGACTAACCCACATGCTGAGGAAAGACAGCGGAATTTGACGTGAAATGTTTTCTCAAACCTGAAAGAAAATGCCAGTGTAGGCAGCTCTTGCCTAGCCATTCAGGAATATCACTTGCTCCACAGCATCTGTCACCTGCCTGCAGTAGAGAAGTTGTCCCAAGTAGAGTAGATCTAATCTAATTCAAACCTAGATCAGTAAAGCTACAGCAGTCTCAGGCAACTCTAAGAGAAGAGTGATTTCCATCTTCAAAATTTATTTTTATACATTTGCAGAAAACATATTAATTTTGAGCAGTTTAATGCTATATAGAATAGGGTAATGGCACCAAACATCCCTATTGGTATGTTAGAGTACTTCATATTCTTCATATTATCTATGGGACTCGGAGTGTCATAACTCCATTTTGGCTGCCCAAAACTGTCTATAATAAGGTTCTGCTGCTTCTGATGACACTCATCTAAAAGATTGTGCTGAAGTTCCCCAGACTGGGATCTGATGATATCCGAGCAAATACCAGTGAAACTCAGACAAAGCACGTCAAGCCTCTAATGCTGCTCCACATAGTAGTACGAAGTTAATTTCTTCAATCATTCCATAAGCTCCAGAAGCCAGGTTCTGGATCTAAAAATTTGAAAAGCACTAATGAACAATTCAAGATTTACCATGATTACTTAGGACAGAATTTACAGATTGTATAGCTTGCTTTTTTTTTTTTTTTTTTTAAAAAAAAAGCCAAGATAATAGGTTCTTTAAATTACAAGACAGT